>JBAPLH010000638.1:0-363476 GCA_037897445.1 Ceriops zippeliana
ATTGGGTGATGGAATTAAACACATTTCGATTTTCAATTGTGTGACGACATGTTTCTTTTAATTAATGTACTGTGTAATTTAGTCATAAATTTTAATGTCACAATGAGTGTGTGGAAAAGAGTGTTTGGAACCAAAAGACAAGTCTTCCAACCAAGAAATGTTCGGAGCGATTCTTTCTTTTAAAAATCAACCAATTCACATCAATAAGAAACCCTAATCAAGATTATAGACCTCATTGTTTGTTAGTATTAAATTAATTTTATAGATATGGACTTTGTTTTCTTGATGGATATGATTGTTAATAAGGAGACAAAAGATAATTTCATAGTCATTGAAAGAAAAATATTGCTTGTAACAACAAAAGGAGCCTGATTAGCATGTAGTGAATATAAAGCCTCATTATTTAGGTAACAACCAAATTGACATTGGTAAGAAATGCAAATTAGGATGAATGACTCCATTGGGTGATGGAATTAAACACATTTCGATTTTCAATTGTGCGACGACATGTTTCTTTTAATTAATATACTGTGTAATTTAGTCATAAATTTTAATGTCACAATGTTTGTGTGAAAATGATTTTTTGGAACCAAAAGACAAGTCTTCCACACAAGAAATGTTAAGAGGGAGTCTTTTTATTTTAAAAATCAACCAATTCACATCAATAAGAAACCCTAATCAAGATTATGGACCTCATTGTTTGTTAGTATTAAATTAATTGTATAGAAATGGACATTCTTTTCTTGACGAATATGATTGTTAATAAGGAGACAAAAGATAATTTCATAGTCGTTGAAAGAAAAATACTGCTTGTAACAACAAAAGGAGCCTGATTAGCATGTAGTGAATATAAAGCCTCATTATTTAGGTAACAACCAAATTTGCATTGGTACGAAATGCAAATTAGGATGTATGACTACATTGGGTGATGGAATTAAACACATTTCGATTTTCAATTGTGTGACGACATGTTTCTTTTAATTAATGTACTGTGTAATTTAGTCATAAATTTTAATGTCACAATGATTGTGTGGAAAAGAGTGTTTGGAACCAAAAGACAAGTCTTCCAACCAAGAAATGTTCGGAGCGATTCTTTCTTTTAAAAATCAACCAATTCACATCAATAAGAAACCCTAATCAAGATTATAGACCTCATTGTTTGTTAGTATTAAATTAATTGTATAGATATGGACTTTGTTTTCTTGATGGATATGATTGTTAATAAGGAGACAAAAGATAATTTCATAGTCATTGAAAGAAAAATATTGCTTGTAACAACAAAAGGAGCCTGATTAGCATGTAGTGAATATAAAGCCTCATTATTTAGGTAACAACCAAATTGACATTGGTAAGAAATGCAAATTAGGATGAATGACTCCATTGGGTGATGGAATTAAACACATTTCGATTTTCAATTGTGCGACGACATGTTTCTTTTAATTAATATACTGTGTAATTTAGTCATAAATTTTAATGTCACAATGTTTGTGTGAAAATGATTTTTTGGAACCAAAAGACAAGTCTTCCACACAAGAAATGTTAAGAGGAATCTTTATTTTAAAAATCAACCAATTCACATCAATAAGAAACCCTAATCAAGATTATGGACCTCATTGTTTGTTAGTATTAAATTAATTGTATAGAAATGGACATTCTTTTCTTGACGAATATGATTGTTAATAAGGAGACAAAAGATAATTTCATAGTCGTTGAAAGAAAAATACTGCTTGTAACAACAAAAGGAGCCTGATTAGCATGTAGTGAATATAAAGCCTCATTATTTAGGTAACAACCAAATTCGCATTGGTACGAAATGCAAATTAGGATGTATGACTACATTGGGTGATGGAATTAAACACATTTCGATTTTCAATTGTGTGACGACATGTTTCTTTTAATTAATGTACTGTGTAATTTAGTCATAAATTTTAATGTCACAATGATTGTGTGAAAAAAGAGTGTTTGGAACCAAAAGACAAGTCTTCCAACCAAGAAATGTTCGGAGCGATTCTTTCTTTTAAAAATCAACCAATTCACATCAATAAGAAACCCTAATCAAGATTATAGACCTCATTGTTTGTTAGTATTAAATTAATTGTATAGATATGGACTTTGTTTTCTTGATGGATATGATTGTTAATAAGGAGACAAAAGATAATTTCATAGTCATTGAAAGAAAAATATTGCTTGTAACAACAAAAGGAGCCTGATTAGCATGTAGTGAATATAAAGCCTCATTATTTAGGTAACAACCAAATTGACATTGGTAAGAAATGCAAATTAGGATGAATGACTCCATTGGGTGGTGATGGAATTAAACACATTTCGATTTTCAATTGTGCGACGACATGTTTCTTTTAATTAATATACTGTGTAATTTAGTCATAAATTTTAATGTCACAATGTTTGTGTGAAAATGATTTTTTGGAACCAAAAGACAAGTCTTCCACACAAGAAATGTTAAGAGGGAGTCTTTATTTTAAAAATCAACCAATTCACATCAATAAGAAACCCTAATCAAGATTATGGACCTCATTGTTTGTTAGTATTAAATTAATTGTATAGATATGGACATTCTTTTCTTGACGAATATGATTGTTAATAAGGAGACAAAAGATAATTTCATAGTCATTTGAAAGAAAAATACTGCTTGTAACAACAAAGGGAGCCTGATTAGCATGTAGTGAATATAAAGCCTCATTATTTAGGTAACAACCAAATATGCATTGGTACGAAATGCAAATTAGGATGTATGACTACATTGGGTGATGGAATTAAACACATTTCGATTTTCAATTGTGTGACGACATGTTTCTTTTAATTAATGTACTGTGTAATTTAGTCATAAATTTTAATGTCACAATGAGTGTGTGGAAAAGAGTGTTTGGAACCAAAAGACAAGTCTTCCAACCAAGAAATGTTCAGAGCTATTCTTTCTTTTAAAAATCAACCAATTCACATCAATAAGAAACCCTAATCAAGATTATAGACCTCATTGTTTGTTAGTATTAAATTAATTGTATAGATATGGACTTTGTTTTCTTGATGGATATGATTGTGAATAAGGAGACAAAAGATAATTTCATAGTCATTGAAAGAAAAATATTGCTTGTAACAATAAAAGGAGCCTGATTAGCATGTAGTGAATATAAAGCCTCATTATTTAGGTAACAACCCAAATTGACATTGGTAAGAAATGCAAATTAGGATGAATGACTCCATTGGGTGATGGAATTAAACACATTTCGATTTTCAATTGTGCGACGACATGTTTTTCTTTTAATTAATATACTGTGTAATTTAGTCATAAATTTTAATGTCACAATGTTTGTGTGAAAATGATTTTTTGGAACCAAAAGACAAGTCTTCCACACAAGAAATGTTAAGAGGGAGTCTTTATTTTAAAAATCAACCAATTCACATCAATAAGAAACCCTAATCAAGATTATGGACCTCATTGTTTGTTAGTATTAAATTAATTGTATAGATATGGAAATGGATTTTTTTTTCTTGACGAATATGATTGTTAATAAGGAGACAAAAGATAATTTCATAGTCATTGAAAGAAAAATACTGCTTGTAACAACAAAAGGAGCCTGATTAGCATGTAGTGAATATAAAGCCTCATTATTTAGGTAACAACCAAATTCGCATTGGTACGAAATGCAAATTAGGATGTATGACTACATTGGGTGATGGAATTAAACACATTTCGATTTTCAATTGTGTGACGACATGTTTCTTTTAATTAATATACTGTGTAATTTAGTCATAAATTTTAATGTCACAATGATTTGTGTGGAAAAAGAGTGTTTTGGAACCAAAAGACAAGTCTTCCAAACAAGAAATGTTTAAGAGGAGCGATTCTTTCTTTTAAAAATCAACCAATTCACATCAATAAGAAACCCTAATCAAGATTATAGACCTCATTGTTTGTTAGTATTAAATTAATTGTATAGATATGGACTTTGTTTTCTTGATGAATATGATTGTTAATAAGGAGACAAAAGATAATTTCATAGTCATTGAAAGAAAAATATTGCTTGTAACAACAAAAGGAGCCTGATTAGCATGTAGTGAATATAAAGCCTCATTATTTAGGTAACAACCAAATTGACATTGGTAAGAAATGCAAATTAGGATGAATGACTCCATTGGGTGATGGAATTAAACACATTTCGATTTTCAATTGTGTGACGACATGTTTCTTTTAATTAATATACTGTGTAATTTAGTCATAAATTTTAATGTCACAATGATTTGTGTGAAAAAGAGTGTTTGGAACCAAAAGACAAAGTCTTCCAAACAAGAAATGTTCGGAGAGGATTCTTTCTTTTAAAAATCAACCAATTCACATCAATAAGAAACCCTAATCAAGATTATAGACCTCATTGTTTGTTAGTATTAAATTAATTGTATAGATATGGACTTTGTTTTCTTGATGGATATGATTGTTAATAAGGAGACAAAAGATAATTTCATAGTCATTGAAAGAAAAATATTGCTTGTAACAACAAAAAGGAGCCTGATTAGCATGTAGTGAATATAAAGCCTCATTATTTAGGTAACAACCAAATTGACATTGGTAAGAAATGCAAATTAGGATGAATGACTCCATTGGGTGATGGAATTAAACACATTTCGATTTTCAATTGTGTGCGACGACATGTTTCTTTTAATTAATATACTGTGTAATTTAGTCATAAATTTTAATGTCACAATGATTTGTGTGAAAAAGAGTGTTTGGAACCAAAAGACAAGTCTTCCACACAAGAAATGTTAAGAGAGGGATTCTTTCTTTTTTTAAAAATCAACCAATTCACATCAATAAGAAACCCTAATCAAGATTATGGACCTCATTGTTTGTTAGTATTAAATTAATTGTATAGAAATGGACATTCTTTTCTTGACGAATATGATTGTTAATAAGGAGACAAAAGATAATTTCATAGTCATTGAAAGAAAAATACTGCTTGTAACAACAAAAGGAGCCTGATTAGCATGTAGTGAATATAAAGCCTCATTATTTAGGTAACAACCAAATTCGCATTGGTACGAAATGCAAATTAGGATGTATGACTACATTGGGTGATGGAATTAAACACATTTCGATTTTCAATTGTGTGACGACATGTTTCTTTTAATTAATATACTGTGTAATTTAGTCATAAATTTTAATGTCACAATGATTGTGTGGAAAAGAGTGTTTGGAACCAAAAGACAAGTCTTCCAACCAAGAAATGTTCGGAGCGATTCTTTCTTTTAAAAATCAACCAATTCACATCAATAAGAAACCCTAATCAAGATTATAGACCTCATTGTTTGTTAGTATTAAATTAATTGTATAGATATGGACTTTGTTTTTCTTGATGATATGATTGTTAATAAGGAGACAAAAGATAATTTCATAGTCATTGAAAGAAAAATATTGCTTGTAACAACAAAAGGAGCCTGATTAGCATGTAGTGAATATAAAGCCTCATTATTTAGGTAACAACCAAATTGACATTGGTAAGAAATGCAAATTAGGATGAATGACTCCATTGGGTGATGGAATTAAACACATTTCGATTTTCAATTGTGCGACGACATGTTTCTTTTAATTAATATACTGTGTAATTTAGTCATAAATTTTAATGTCACAATGTTTGTGTGAAAATGATTTTTTGGAACCAAAAGACAAGTCTTCCACACAAGAAATGTTAAGAGGGAGTCTTTATTTTAAAAATCAACCAATTCACATCAATAAGAAACCCTAATCAAGATTATGGACCTCATTGTTTGTTAGTATTAAATTAATTGTATAGAAATGGACATTCTTTTCTTGACGAATATGATTGTTAATAAGGAGACAAAAGATAATTTCATAGTCGTTGAAAGAAAAATACTGCTTGTAACAACAAAAGGAGCCTGATTAGCATGTAGTGAATATAAAGCCTCATTATTTAGGTAACAACCAAATTTGCATTGGTACGAAATGCAAATTAGGATGTATGACTACATTGGGTGATGGAATTAAACACATTTCGATTTTCAATTGTGTGACGACATGTTTCTTTTAATTAATGTACTGTGTAATTTAGTCATAAATTTTAATGTCACAATGATTGTGTGTGGAAAAGAGTGTTTGGAACCAAAAGACAAGTCTTCCAACCAAGAAATGTTCGGAGCGATTCTTTCTTAAAAAAAATCAACCAATTCACATCAATAAGAAACCCTAATCAAGATTATAGACCTCATTGTTTGTTAGTATTAAATTAATTGTATAGATATGGACTTTGTTTTTTTCTTGATGGATATGATTGTTAATAAGGAGACAAAAGATAATTTCATAGTCATTGAAAGAAAAATATTGCTTGTAACAACAAAAGGAGCCTGATTAGCATGTAGTGAATATAAAGCCTCATTATTTAGGTAACAACCAAATTGACATTGGTAAGAAATGCAAATTAGGATGAATGACTCCATTGGGTGATGGAATTAAACACATTTCGATTTTCAATTGTGCGACGACATGTTTCTTTTAATTAATATACTGTGTAATTTAGTCATAAATTTTAATGTCACAATGTTTGTGTGAAAATGATTTTTTGGAACCAAAAGACAAGTCTTCCACACAAGAAATGTTAAGAGGGAGTCTTTATTTTAAAAATCAACCAATTCACATCAATAAGAAACCCTAATCAAGATTATGGACCTCATTGTTTGTTAGTATTAAATTAATTGTATAGAAATGGACATTCTTTTCTTGACGAATATGATTGTTAATAAGGAGACAAAAGATAATTTCATAGTCGTTGAAAGAAAAATACTGCTTGTAACAACAAAGGGAGCCTGATTAGCATGTAGTGAATATAAAGCCTCATTATTTAGGTAACAACCAAATTCGCATTGGTACGAAATGCAAATTAGGATGTATGACTACATTGGGTGATGGAATTAAACACATTTCGATTTTCAATTGTGTGACGACATGTTTCTTTTAATTAATGTACTGTGTAATTTAGTCATAAATTTTAATGTCACAATGATTGTGTGGAAAAGAGTGTTTGGAACCAAAAGACAAGTCTTCCAACCAAGAAATGTTCGGAGCGATTCTTTCTTTTAAAAATCAACCAATTCACATCAATAAGAAACCCTAATCAAGATTATAGACCTCATTGTTTGTTAGTATTAAATTAATTGTATAGATATGGACTTTGTTTTCTTGATGAATATGATTGTTAATAAGCAGACAAAAGATAATTTCATAGTCATTGAAAGAAAAAATACTGCTTGTAAACACACAAAGGGAGCCTGATTAGCATTTAGTGAATATAAAGCCTCATTATTTAGGTAACAACCAAATTGACATTGGTAAGAAATGCAAATTAGGATGTATGACTACATTGGGTGATGGAATTAAACACATTTCGATTTTCAATTGTGTGATGACATGTTTCTTTTAATTAATTAATGTACTGTGTAATTTAGTCATAAATTTTAATGTCACAATGATTGTGTGTGGAAAAGAGTGTTTGGAACCAAAAGACAAGTCTTCCAACCAAGAAATGTTAAGGAGCGATTCTTTATTTAAAAATCAACCAATTCACATCAATAATAAAAACCCTAATCAAGATTATAGACCTCATTGTTTTGTTAGTATTAAATTAATTGTATAGATATGGACTTTGTTTTCTTGATGGATATGATTGTTAATAAGGAGACAAAAGATAATTTCATAGTCATTGAAAGAAAAATATTGCTTGTAACAACAAAAGGAGCCTGATTAGCATGTAGTGAATATATAAAGCCTCATTATTTAGGTAACAACCAAATTGACATTGGTAAGAAATGCAAATTAGGATGAATGACTCCATTGGGTGATGGAATTAAACACATTTCGATTTTCAAATGTGCGACGACATGTTTCTTTTAATTAATATACTGTGTAATTTAGTCATAAATTTTAATGTCACAATGTTTGTGTGAAAATGATTTTTTGGAACCAAAAGACAAGTCTTCCACACAAGAAATGTTAAGAGGGAGTCTTTATTTTAAAAATCAACCAATTCACATCAATAAGAAACCCTAATCAAGATTATGGACCTCATTGTTTGTTAGTATTAAATTTAATTGTATAGAAATGGACATTTCTTTTCTTGACGAATATGATTGTTAATAAGGAGACAAAAGATAATTTCATAGTCGTTGAAAGAAAAATACTGCTTGTAACAACAAAAGGAGCCTGATTAGCATGTAGTGAATATAAAGCCTCATTATTTAGGTAACAACCAAATTCGCATTGGTACGAAATGCAAATTAGGATGTATGACTACATTGGGTGATGGAATTAAACACATTTCGATTTTCAATTGTGTGACGACATGTTTTTTTTTAATTAATGTACTGTGTAATTTAGTCATAAATTTTAATGTCACAATGATTGTGTGGAAAAGAGTGTTTGGAACCAAAAGACAAGTCTTCCAAACAAGAAATGTTCGGAGCGATTCTTTCTTTTAAAAATCAACCAATTCACATCAATAAGAAACCCTAATCAAGATTATAGACCTCATTGTTTGTTAGTATTAAATTAATTGTATAGATATGGACTTTTTTTTCTTGATGGATATGATTGTTAATAAGGAGACAAAAGATAATTTCATAGTCATTGAAAGAAAAAATATTTGCTTGTAACAACAAAAGGAGCCTGATTAGCATGTAGTGAATATAAAGCCTCATTATTTAGGTAACAACCAAATTGACATTGGTAAGAAATGCAAATTAGGATGAATGACTCCATTGGGTGATGGAATTAAAACACATTTCGATTTTCAATTTGTGCGACGACATGTTTCTTTTTTAATTAATATACTGTGTAATTTAGTCATAAATTTTAATGTCACAATGTTTGTGTGAAAATGATTTTTTGGAACCAAAAGACAAGTCTTCCACACAAGAAATGTTAAGAGGGAGTCTTTATTTTAAAAATCAACCAATTCACATCAATAAGAAACCCTAATCAAGATTATGGACCTCATTGTTTGTTAGTATTAAATTAATTGTATAGATATGGACATTCTTTTCTTGACGAATATGATTGTTAATAAGGAGACAAAAGATAATTTCATAGTCATTGAAAGAAAAATACTGCTTGTAACAACAAAAGGAGCCTGATTAGCATGTAGTGAATATAAAGCCTCATTATTTAGGTAACAACCAAATTGACATTGGTACGAAATGCAAATTAGGATGTATGACTCCATTGGGTGATGGAATTAAACACATTTCGATTTTCATTGTGACGACGACATGTTTCTTTTAATTAATATACTGTGTAATTTAGTCATAAATTTTAATGTCACAATGATTGTGTGGAAAAGTGTGTTTGGAACCAAAAGACAAGTCTTCCAAACAAGAAATGTTCGGAGCGATTCTTTCTTTTTAAAAATCAACCCAATTCACATCAATAAGAAACCCTAATCAAGATTATAGACCTCATTTGTTTGTTAGTATTAAATTAATTGTATAGATATGGACTTTGTTTTTTCTTGATGGATATGATTGTTAATAAGGAGACAAAAGATAATTTCATAGTCATTGAAAGAAAAATATTGCTTGTAACAAACAAAAGGAGCCTGATTAGCATGTAGTGAATATAAAGCCTCATTATTTAGGTAACAACCAAATTGACATTGGTAAGAAATGCAAATTAGGATGAATGACTCCATTGGGTGATGGAATTAAACACATTTCGATTTTCAATTGTGCGACGACATGTTTTCTTTTAATTAATATACTGTGTAATTTAGTCATAAATTTTAATGTCACAATGTTTGTGTGTGAAAAAGAGTTTTTTGGAACCAAAAGACAAGTCTTCCACACAAGAAATGTTAAGAGGGATTCTTTATTTTAAAAATCAACCAATTCACATCAATAAGAAACCCTAATCAAGATTATGGACCTCATTGTTTGTTAGTATTAAATTAATTGTATAGATATGGACATTGTTTTCTTGACGAATATGATTGTTAATAAGGAGACAAAAGATAATTTCATAGTCATTGAAAGAAAAAAATACTGCTTGTAACAAACAAAAGGAGCCTGATTAGCATGTAGTGAATATAAAGCCTCATTATTTAGGTAACAACCAAATTGACATTGGTACGAAATGCAAATTAGGATGAATGACTACATTGGGTGATGGAATTAAACACATTTCGATTTTCAATTGTGTGACGACATGTTTCTTTTAATTAATGTACTGTGTAATTTAGTCATAAAATTTTAATGTCACAATGATTGTGTGGAAAAGAGTGTTTGGAACCAAAAGACAAGTCTTCCAACCAAGAAATGTTCGGAGGGATTCTTTATTTTAAAAATCAACCAATTCACATCAATAAGAAACCCTAATCAAGATTATAGACCTCATTGTTTTTGTTAGTATTAAATTAATTGTATAGATATGGACTTTGTTTTCTTGATGAATATGATTGTTAATAAGGAGACAAAAGATAATTTCATAGTCATTGAAAGAAAAATATTGCTTGTAACAACAAAAGGGAGCCTGATTAGCATGTAGTGAATATAAAGCCTCATTATTTAGGTAACAACCAAATTGACATTGGTAAGAAATGCAAATTAGGATGAATGACTCCCATTGGGTGATGGAATTAAACACATTTCGATTTTCAATTGTGTGACGACATGTTTCTTTTAATTAATATACTGTGTAATTTAGTCATAAATTTTAATGTCACAATGTTTGTGTGAAAAAGATTTTTTGGAACCAAAAGACAAGTCTTCCACACAAGAAATGTTAAGAGGGAGATTCTTTTATTTTTAAAAATCAACCAATTCACATCAATAAGAAACCCTAATCAAGATTATGGACCTCATTGTTTTTTAGTATTAAATTAAATTAATTGTATAGATATGGACATTTTTTTCTTGATGAATATGATTGTTTAATAAGGAGACAAAAGATAATTTCATAGTCATTGAAAGAAAAATACTGCTTGTAACAACAAAAGGAGCCTGATTAGCATGTATGTAGTGAATATAAAAGCCTCATTATTTAGGTAACAACCAAATTCGCATTGGTACGAAATGCAAATTAGGATGTATGACTACATTGGGTGATGGAATTAAACACATTTCGATTTTTCAATTGTGTGACGACATGTTTCTTTTGACGACATGTTTCTTTTAATTAATATACTGTGTAATTTAGTCATAAATTTTAATGTCACAATGATTGTGTGAAAAAGAGTGTTTTGGAACCAAAAGACAAGTCTTCCAAACAAGAAATGTAGGGAGCGATTCTTTCTTTTAAAAATCAACCAATTCACATCAATAAGAAACCCTAATCAAGATTATAGACCTCATTGTTTGTTAGTATTAAATTAATTGTATAGATATGGACTTTTTTTTTCTTGATGAATATGATTGTTAATAAGGAGACAAAAGATAATTTCATAGTCATTGAAAGAAAAAATATTGCTTGTAACAACAAAAGGAGCCTGATTAGCATGTAGTGAATATAAAGCCTCATTATTTAGGTAACAACCAAATTGACATTGGTAACGAAATGCAAATTAGGATGAATGACTCCATTGGGTGATGGAATTAAACACATTTCGATTTTCAATTGTGTGACGACATGTTTCTTTTTTAATTAATATACTGTGTAATTTAGTCATAAATTTTAATGTCACAATGATTGTGTGGAAAAGAGTGGTTTTTTGGAACCAAAAGACAAGTCTTCCCAACAAGAAATGTTAAGGAGCGATTCTTTCTTTTAAAAAAATCAACCATTTCACATCAATAAGAAACCCTAATCAAGATTATAGACCTCATTGTTTGTTAGTATTAAATTAATTTGTATAGATATGGACTTTGTTTTCTTGATGAATATGATTGTTAATAAGGAGACAAAAGATAATTTCATAGTCATTGAAAGAAAAATATTGCTTGTAACAACAAAAGGAGCCTGATTAGCATGTAGTGAATATAAAGCCTCATTATTTAGGTAACAACCAAATTGACATTGGTACGAAATGCAAATTAGGATGAATGACTCCATTGGGTGATGGAATTAAACACATTTCGATTTTCAATTGTGTGACGACATGTTTCTTTTAATTAATATACTGTGTAATTTAGTCATAAATTTTAATGTCACAATGTTTGTGTGGAAAATGATTGTTTGGAACCAAAAGACAAGTCTTCTTCCACACAAGAAATGTTAGAGAGGAATTCTTTATTTTTAAAAATCAACCAATTCACATCAATAATAAGAAACCCTAATCAAGATTATGGACCTCACATTGTTTGTTAGTATTAAATTAATTGTATAGAAATGGACATTTTTTGTTTTCTTGATGAATATGATTGTTAATAAGGAGACAAAAGATAATAATTTCATAGTCATTTGAAAGAAAAATACTGCTTGTAACAACAAAAGGGAGCCTGATTAGCATGTAGTGAATATAAAGCCTCATTATTTAGGTAACAAACCAAATTGACATTGGTACGAAATGCAAATTAGGATGAATGACTACATTGGGTGATGGAATTAAACACATTTCGATTTTTTCAATTGTGTGACGACATGTTTCTTTTAATTAATATACTGTGTAATTTAGTCATAAATTTTAATGTCACAATGATTGTGTGGAAAAGATTGTTTGGAACCAAAAGACAAGTCTTCCAAACAAGAAATGTTAAGAGCGATTCTTTTTTTTAAAAATCAACCAATTCACATCAATAAGAAACCCTAATCAAGATTATAGACCTCATTGTTTGTTAGTATTAAATTAATTGTATAGATATGGACTTTGTTTTTCTTGATGAATATGATTGTTAATAATAAGGAGACAAAAGATAATTTCATAGTCATTGAAAGAAAAAAATACTGCTTGTAACAACAAAAGGAGCCTGATTAGCATGTAGTGAATATAAAGCCTCATTATTTTAGGTAACAACCAAATTTGACATTGGTACGAAATGCAAATTAGGATGAATGACTCCATTGGGTGATGGAAATTAAACACATTTCGATTTTCAATTGTGTGACGACATGTTTCTTTTAATTAATATACTGTGTAATTTAGTCATAAAATTTTAATGTCACAATGATTGTGTGGAAAAAGAGTGTTTGGAACCAAAAGACAAGTCTTCCAAACAAGAAATGTTAGGAGCGATTCTTTTTTTTTAAAAATCAACCAATTCACATCAATAAGAAACCCTAATCAAGATTATAGACCTCATTGTTTGTTAGTATTAAATTAATTGTATAGATATGGACTTTGTTTTCTTGATGAATATGATTGTTAATAAGGAGACAAAAGATAATTTCATAGTCATTGAAAGAGAAAAATACTGCTTGTAACAACAAAAGGAGCCTGATTAGCATGTAGTGAATATAAAGCCTCATTATTTAGGTAACAACCAAAATTGACATTGGTACGAAATGCAAATTAGGATGAATGACTCCATTGGGTGATGGAATTAAACACATTTCGATTTTCAATTGTGTGACGACATGTTTTTCTTTTAATTAATATACTGTGTAATTTAGTCATAAATTTTAATGTCACAATGATTGTGTGGAAAAGAGTGTTTGGAACCAAAAGACAAGTCTTCCAAACAAGAAATGTTAGGAGCGATTCTTTCTTTTAAAAATCAACCAATTCACATCAATAAGAAACCCTAATCAAGATTATAGACCTCATTGTTTGTTAGTATTAAATTAATTGTATAGATATGGACTTTGTTTTCTTGATGGAATATGATTGTTAATAAGGAGACAAAAGATAATTTCATAGTCATTGAAAGAAAAAAATACTGCTTGTAACAACAAAAGGAGCCTGATTAGCATGTAGTGAATATAAAGCCTCATTATTTAGGTAACAACCAAATTGACATTGGTACGAAATGCAAATTAGGATGAATGACTCCATTGGGTGATGGAATTAAACACATTTCGATTTTCAATTGTGTGACGACATGTTTCTTTTAATTAATATACTGTGTAATTTAGTCATAAAATTTTAATGTCACAATGATTGTGTGGAAAAGAGTGTTTGGAACCAAAAGACAAGTCTTTCCAACACAAGAAATGTTCGGAGCGATTCTTTCTTTTTTAAAAATCAACCAATTCACATCAATAAGAAACCCTAATCAAGATTATAGACCTCATTGTTTGTTAGTATTAAAAATAATTGTATAGATATGGACTTTGTTTTCTTGATGAATATGATTGTTAATAAGGAGAGACAAGAAGATAATTTCATAGTCATTGAAAGAAAAAATACTGCTTGTAACAACAAAAGGAGCCTGATTAGCATGTAGTGAATATAAAGCCTCATTATTTAGGTAACAACCAAATTGACATTGGTACGAAATGCAAATTAGGATGAATGACTCCATTGGGTGATGGAATTAAACACATTTCGATTTTCAATTGTGTGACGACATGTTTCTTTTAATTTAATATACTGTGTAATTTAGTCATAAATTTTAATGTGTCACAATGATTGTGTGAAAAAGAGTGTTTGGAACCAAAAGACAAGTCTTCCCAACAAGAAATGTTAAGAGGGATTCTTTCTTTTAAAAATCAACCAATTCACATCAATAAGAAACCCTAATCAAGATTATGGACCTCATCATTGTTTGTTAGTATTAAATTAATTGTATAGATATGGACTTTTTTTTCTTGACGAATATGATTGTTAATAAGGAGACAAAAGATAATTTCATAGTCATTGAAAGAAAAATACTGCTTGTAACAACAAAGGGAGCCTGATTAGCATGTAGTGAATATAAAGCCTCATTATTTAGGTAAAACAACCAAATTGACATTGGTACGAAATGCAAATTAGGATGAATGACTACATTGGGTGATGGAATTAAACACATTTCGATTTTCAATTGTGTGACGACATGTTTCTTTTAATTAATATACTGTGTAATTTAGTCATAAATTTTAATGTCACAATGATTGTGTGGAAAAGAGTGTTTGGAACCAAAAGACAAGTCTTCCAAACAAGAAATGTTCGGAGCGATTCTTTCTTTTAAAAATCAACCAATTCACATCAATAAGAAACCCTAATCAAGATTATAGACCTCATTGTTTGTTAGTATTAAATTAATTGTATAGATATGGACTTTGTTTTCTTGATGAATATGATTGTTAATAAGGAGACAAAAGATAATTTCATAGTCATTGAAAGAAAAATACTGCTTGTAACAACAAAAGGAGCCTGATTAGCATGTAGTGAATATAAAGCCTCATTATTTAGGTAACAACCAAATTGACATTGGTAAGAAATGCAAATTAGGATGAATGACTCCATTGGGTGATGGAATTAAACACATTTCGATTTTCAATTGTGTGACGACATGTTTCTTTTAATTAATATACTGTGTAATTTAGTCATAAATTTTAATGTCACAATGATTGTGTGGAAAAAGAGTGTTTGGAACCAAAAGACAAGTCTTCCAAACCAGAAATGTTATGAGGGAATTCTTTCTTTAAAAAAAATCAACCAATTCTCATCAATAAGAAACCCTAATCAAGATTATGGGACCTCATTGTTTCTTAGTATTAAATGAATTGTATATAGATATGAACATTTTTTTTCTTGATGAATATAGTTGTTTATAAGGAGTGAAAAGATAATTTCATAGTCATTGTAGAAAAATATTGCTTGTAACAACAAAAGGAGCCCTGATTAGCATGTAGTGAATATAAAGCCTCATTATTTAGGTAACAACCAAATTGACATTGGTACGAAATGCAAATTAGGATGAATGACTCCATTGGGTGATGGAACTAAACACATTTCAATTTTCAATTGTGCGACGACATGTAACTTTTAATTAATATACTGTGTAATTTAGTAATAAATTTTAATGTCACAATGATTGTGTGAAAAAAGAGTGTTTTTTCAAACCAAAAGACAAGTCTGCCAAGCAAGAAATGTTTGGAGCGATTCTTTCTTTTAAAAATCAACCAATTCACATCAATAAGAAACCCTAATCAAGATTATAGACCTCATTGTTTGTTAGTATTAAATTAATTGTATAGATATGGATTTGTTTTCTTGATGAATATGATTGTTAATAAGGAGACAAAAGATAATTTCATAGTCATTGTAGGAAAAATACTGCTTGTAACAACAAAAGGAGCCTGATTAGCATGTAGTGAATATAAAGCCTCATTATTTAGGTAACAACCAAATTGACATTGGTACGAAATGCAAATTAGCATGAATGACTCCATTGGGTGATGGAATTAAACACATTTCGATTTTCAATTGTGTGACGACATGTTTATTTTAATTAATATACTGTGTAATTTAGTCATAAATTTTAATGTCACAATGATTGTGTGGAAAAGAGTGTTTGGAACCAAAAGACAAGTCTTCTGAACAAGAAATGTTAGGAGCGATTCTTTCTTTTAAAAATAACCCAATTCACATCAATAAGAAACCCTAATCAAGATTATAGACCTCATTGTTTCTTAGTATTAAATTAATTGTATAGATATGGACTTTGTTTTCTTGATGAATATGATTGTTAATAAGGAGACAAAAGATAATTTCATAGTCATTGAAAGAAAAATACTGCTTGTAACAACAAAAGGAGCCTGATTAGCATGTAGTGAATAAAAAGCCTCATTATTTAGGTAACAACCAAATTCACATTGCTACGAAATGCAAATTATGATGAATGACTCCATTGGGTGATGGAATTAAACACATTTCGATTTTCAATTGTCTGACGACATGTTTCTTTTAATTAATATACTGTGTAATTTAGTCATAAATTTTAATGTCACAATGATTGTGTGGAAAAGAGTGTTTGGAACCAAAAGACAAGTCTTCCAAACCAGAAATGTTATGAGGAATTCTTTATTTAAAAAATCAACCAATTCTCATCAATAAGAAACCCTAATCAAGATTATGGACCCTATTGTTTCTTAGTATTGCATGAATTCTATAGATATGAACATTTTTTTCTTGATGAATATAGTTGTTTATAACGAGAGAAAAGATAATTTCATAGTCATTGTAGGAAAAATACTGCTTGTAATAACAAAAGGAGCCTAATTAGTATGTAGTGAATATAAAGCCTTATTATTTAGGTAACAACCAAATTGACATTGGTACGAAATGCAAATTAGGATGAATGACTCCATTGGGTGATGGAACAAAACACATTTCAATTTTTCATTTTGCGATGACATGTAACTTTTAATTAATATACTGTGTAATTTAGTAATAAATTTTAATTTCACAATAATTGTGTGAAAAAGATTGTTTCGAACCAAAAGACAAGTCTTCCAAACAAGAAATGTTAGGAGCGATTCTTTCTTTTAAAAATCAACCAATTCACATCAATAAGAAACCCTAATCAAGATTATAGACCTCATTGTTTGTTAGTATTAAATTAATTGTATAGATATGGACTTTGTTTCCTTGATGAATATGATTGTTAATAAGGATAGAAAAGATAATTTCATAGTCATTGTAGGAAAAATACTGCTTGTAACAACAAAAGGAGCCTGATTAGCATGTAGTGAATGTAAAGCCTCATTATTTAGGTAACAACCAAATTGACATTGGTACGAAATGCAAATGAGGATGAATGACTCCATTGGGTGATGGAACTAAACACATTTCAATTTTCAATTGTACGACGACATGTTACTTTTAATTAATATACCGTGTAATTTAGTAATAAATTTTAATGTCACAATGATTGTGTGAAAAAGAGTGTTTGGAACCAAAAGACAAGTCTTCCGAACAAGAAATGTTAGGAGCGATTCTTTCTTTTAAAAATCAACCAATTCACATCAATAAGAAACCCTAATCAAGATTATAGACCTCATTGTTTGTTAGTATTAAATTAATTGTATAGATATGGACTTTGTTTCCTTGATGTATATGATTGTTAATAAGGAGACAAAAGATAATTTCATAGTCATTGTAGGAAAAATACTGCTTGTAACAACAAAAGGAGCCTGATTAGCATGTAGTGAATATAAAGCCTCATTATTTAGGTAACAACCAAATTGACATTGGTACGAAATGCAAATTAGGATGAATGACTCCATTGGGTGATGGAATTAAACATATTTCGATTTTCAATTGTGTGACGACATGTTTCTTTTAATTAATATACTGTGTAATTTAGTCATAAATTTTAATGTCACAATGATTGTGTGGAAAAGAGTGTTTGGAACAACAAGACAAGTCTTCCAAACAAGAAATGTTAGGAGCGATTCTTTCTTTAAAAAATCAACCAATTCACATCAATAAGAAACCCTAATCAAGATTATAGACCTCATTGTTTATTAGTATTAAATTAATTGTATAGATATGGACTTTGTTTTCCTAATGAATATGATTGTTAATAAGGAGCAAAAGATAATTTCATAGCCATTGAAAGAAAAATACTGCTTGTAACAACAAAAGGAGCCTGATTAGCATGTAGTGAATATAAAGCCTCATTATTTAGGTAACAACCAAATTGACATTGGTACGAAATGCAAATTAGGATGAATGACTCCATTGGGTGATGGAATTAAACATATTTCGATTTTCAATTGTGTGATGACATGTTTATTTTAATTAATATACTGCGTAATTTAGTCATAAATTTTAATGTCACAATGATTGTGTGGAAAAGAGTGTTTGGAACCAAAAGACAAGTCTTCCAAACAACAAATGTTCGGAGCGATTCTTTCATTTAAAAATTAACCAATTCACATCAATAAGAAACCCTAATCAAGATTATAGACCTCATTGTTTGTTAGTATTAAAATAATTCTATAGATATGGACTTTGTTTTCTTGATGAATATGATTGTTAATAAGGAGACAAAAGATAATTTCATAGTCATTGTAGGAAAAAAAAACTGCTTGTAACAACAAAAGGAGCCTGATTAGCATGTAGTGAAAATAAAGCCACATTATTTAGGTAACAACCAAATTGACATTGGTACGAAATGCAAATTAGGATGAATGACTCCATTGGGTAATGGAACTAAACACATTTCAATTTTCAATTGTGCAACGACATGCTACTTTTAATTAATATACTGTGTAATTTAGTCATAAATTTTAATGTCACGATGATTGTGTGAAAAAGAGTGTTTGGAACCAAAAGACAAGTCTTCCAAACCAGAAATGTTAGGTGCGATTCTTTCTTTTAAAAATCGACGAATTCACATCAATAAGAAACCCTAATCAAGATTATGGACGCCATTGTTTTTTAGTATTAAATGAATTGTATAGATATCGACATTTTTTTCTTGATGAATATAGTTGTTGATAAGGAGACAAAAGATACTTTCATAGTCATTGCAAGAAAAATACTGCTTGTAACAACGAAAGGAGCCTGATTAGTATGTAGTGAATATAAAGCCTCATTATTTAGGTAACACCAAAATTCACTTTGGTGCGAAATGCAAATTAGGATGTATGACTAAATTAGGTGATGGAATTAAACACATTTCGATTTTTCATTGTGCGACGACATGTTTCTTTTAATTAATATACTGTGTAATTTAGTCATAAATTTTAATGTCACAATGATTGTGTGAAAAAGAGTGTTTGGAACCAAAAGACAAGTCTTCCAAACAAGAAATGTTAGGGGCGATTCTTTCTTTTAAAAATCAACCAATTCACATCAATAAGAAACCCTAATCAAGATTATAGACCTCATTGTTTGTTAGTATTAAATTAATTGTATAGATATGGAATTTGTTTTCTTGATGAATATGATTGTTAATAAGGAGACAAAAGATAATTTCATAGTCATTGTAGGAAAAATACAGCTTGTAACAACAAAAGGAGCCTGATTAGCATGTAGTGAATATAAAGCCTCATTATTTAGGTAACAACCAAATTGACATTGATACGAAATGCAAATTAGGATGAATGACTCCATTGGGGGATGGAATTAAACATATTTCTATTTTCAATTGTGTGACGACATGTTTCTTTTAATTAATATACTGTGTAATTTAGTCATAAATTTTAATGTCACAATGATTGTGTGGAAAAGAGTGTTTGGAACCACAAGACAAGTCTTCCAAACAAGAAATGTTAGGAGCGATTCTTTCTTTTAAAAATCAACCAATTCAAATCAATAAGAAACCCTAATCAAGATTATAGACCTCATTGTTTATTAGTATTAAATTAATTGTATAGATATGGACTTTGTTTTCTTGATGAATATGATTGTTAATAAGGAGACAAAAGATAATTTCATAGTCATTGAAAGAAAAATACTGCTTGTAACAACAATAGGAGCCTGATTAGCATGTAGTGAATATAAAGCCTCGTTATTTAGGTAACAACCAAATTGACATTGGTACGAAATGCAAATTAGGATGAATGACTCCATTGGGTGATGGAATTAAACACATTTTGATTCTCAATTGTGTGATGACATGTTTCTTTTAATTAATATACTGTGTAATTTAGTCATAAATTTTAATGTCACAATGATTGTGTGAAAAAGAGTGTTTGGAACCAAAAGACAAGTCTTCCAAACAAGAAATGTTAGGGGCGATTCTTTCTTTTAAAAATCAACCAATTCACATCAATAAGAAACCCTAATCAAGATTATAGACCTCATTGTTTGTTAGTATTAAATTAATTGTATAGATATGGAATTTGTTTTCTTGATGAATATGATTGTTAATAAGGAGACAAAAGATAATTTTATAGTCATTGTAGGAAAAATACAGCTTGTAACAACAAAAGGAGCCTGATTAGCATGTAGTGAATATAAAGCCTCATTATTTTGGTAACAACCAAATTTACATTGATACGAAATGCAAATTAGGATGAATGACTCCATTGGGGGATGGAATTAAACATATTTCTATTTTCAATTGTGTGACGACATGTTTCTTTTAATTAATATACTGTGTAATTTAGTCATAAATTTTAATGTCACAATGATTGTGTGGAAAAGAGTGTTTGGAACCACAAGACAACTCTTCCAAACCAGAAATGTTATGAGGAATTCGTTATATAAAAAATCAACCAATTCTCATCAATAAGAAAACCTAATCAAGATTATGGACCCTATTATTTGTTAGTATTGAATGAATTGTATAGATATGAACATCTTTTTCTTGATGAATATAGTTGTTAATAACGAGAGAAAAGATAATGTCATAGTCATTGTAGGAAAAATACTGCTTGTAACAACAAAAGGAACCTGATTAGCATGTAGTGAATATAAAGCCTTATTATTTAGGTAACAACCAAATTGACATTGGTATGAAATGCAAATTAGGATGAATGACTCCATTGGGTGAAGGAACTAAACACATTCCAATTTTCAATTGTGCGACGACATGTTACTTTTAATTAATATACTGTGTAATTTAGTCATAAATTTTAATGTCACAATGATTGTGTGAAAAAGAGTGTTCAGAACCGAAAGACAAGTCTTCCAAACAAGAAATGTTAGGAGGGATTCTTTCTTTTAAAAATCAACCAATTCACATCAATAAGAAACCCTAATCAAGATTATAGACCTTATTGTTTGTTAGTATTAAATTAATTGTATAGATATGGACTTTGTTTTCTTGATGAATATGATTCTTAATAAGGAGACAAAAGATAATTTCCTAGTCATCGTAGGAAAAATACTGCTTGTAACAACAAAAGGAGCCTGATTAGCATGTAGTGAATATAAAGCCTTATTATTTACTTAACAACCAAATTGACATTGGTATGAAATGAAAATTAGGATGAATGAGTCCATTGGGTGATGGAACTAAACACATTTCAATTTTTAATTTTGCGACGACATGTAACTTTTAATTAATATACTGTGTAATTTAGTCTTAAATTTTAATGTCACAATGATTGTGTGAAAAAGAGTGTTTGGAACCAAAAGACAACTCTTCCAAACCAGAAATGTTAGGAGCGATTCTTTCTTTTAAAAATCAACCATTCACATCAATAAGAAACCCTAATCAAGATTATGGACCCCATTGTTTGTTAGTATTGAATGAATGGTATAGATATGGACATTGTTTTCTTGATGAATATAGTTGTTGCTAAGGAGACAAAAGATAATTTCATAGTCATTGCAAGAAAAAAACTGCTTGTAACAACGAAAGGAACCTGATTAGCATGTAGTGAATATAAAGCCCCATTATTTAGGTAACAACAAAAATCACTTTGGTACGAAATGCAAATTAGGATGTATGCCTACATTGGGTGATGGAATTAAACACATTTCGATTTTCAATTGTGTGACGACATGTTTATTTTAATTAATATACTGTGTAATTTAGTCATAAATTTTAATGTCACAATGATTGTGTGGAAAAGAGTGTTTGGAACCAAAAGACAAGTCTTCCGAACAAGAAATGTTAGGAGCGATTCTTTCTTTTAAAAATCAACGAATTCACATCAATAAGAAACCCTAATCAAGATTATGGACGCCATTGTTTGTTAGTATTGAATGAATTGTATAGATATCGACATTTTTTTCTTGATGAATATAGTTGTTGATAAGGAGACAAAAGATAATTTCATAGTCATTGCAAGAAAAATACTGCTTGTAACAACGAAAGGAGCCTGATTAGTATGTAGTGAATATAAAGCCTCATTATTTAGGTAACACCAAAATTCACTTTGGTGCGAAATGCAAATTAGGATGTATGACCAAATTGGGTGATGGAATTAAACACATTTCGATTTTTCAATTGTGCGACGACATGTTTCTTTTAATTAATATACTGTGTAATTTAGTAATAAATTTTAATGTCACAATGATTGTGTGAAAAAGAGTGTTTGGAACCAAAAGACAAGTCTTCCAAACCAGAAATGTTATGAGGAATTCTTTATTTAAAAAATCAACCAATTCTCATCAATAAGAAACCCTAATCAAGATTATGGACCCTATTGTGTCTTAGTATTGCATGAATTCTATAGATATGAACATTTTTTTCTTGATGAATATAGTTGTTTATAAGGGGAGAAAAGATAATTTCATAGTCATTGTAGGAAACATACTGCTTGTAATAACAAAAGGAGCCTAATTAGCATGTAGTGAATATAAAGCCTTATTATTTAGGTAACAACCAAATTGACATTGGTACGAAATGCAAATTAGGATGAATGACTCCATTGGGTGATGGAACCAAACACATTTCAATTTTCAATTGTGCGATGACATGTAACTTTTAATTAATATACTGTGTAATTAAGTAATAAATTTTAATTTCACAATGATTGTGTGAAAAAGATTGTTTCGAACCAAAAGACAAGTCTTCCAAACAAGAAATGTTAGGAGCGATTCTTTCTTTTAAAAATCAACCAATTCACATCAATAAGAAACCCTAATCAAGATTATAGACCTCATTGTTTGTTAGTATTAAATTAATTGTATAGATATGGACTTTGTTTCCTTGATGAATATGATTGTTAATAAGGACAGAAAAGATAATTTCATAGTCATTGTAGGAAAAATACTGCTTGTAACAACAAAAGGAGCCTGATTAGCATGTAGTGAAAATAATGCCTCATTATTTAGGTAACAACCAAATTGACATTGGTACGAAATGCAAATTAGGATGAATGACTCCATTGGGTGATAGAATTAAACACATTTTGATTTTCAATTATGTGACGACATGTTTATTTTAATTAATATACTGTGTAATTTAGTCATAAATTTTAATGTCACAATGATTGTGTGGAAAAGAGTGTTTGGAACCAAAAGACAAGTCTTCTGAACAAGAAATGTTAGGAGCGATTCTTTCTTTTAAAAATCAACGAATTCACATCAATAAGAAACCCTAATCAAGATTATGGACGCCATTGTTTGTTAGTATTGAATGAATTGTATAGATATCGACATTTTTTCTTGATGAATATAGTTGTTGATAAGGAGACAAAAGATAATTTCATAGTCATTGCAAGAAAAATACTGCTTGTAACAACGAAAGGAGCCTGATTAGTATGTAGTGAATATAAAGCCTCATTATTTAGGTAACACCAAAATTCACTTTGGTGCGAAATGCAAATTAGGATGTATGACCAAATTGGGTGATGGAATTAAACACATTTCGATTTTTCAATTGTGCGACGACATGTTTCTTTTAATTAATATACTGTGTAATTTAGTAATAAATTTTAATGTCACAATGATTGTGTGAAAAAGAGTGTTTGGAACCAAAAGACAAGTCTTCCGAACAAGAAATGTTAGGAGCGATTCTTTCTTTTAAAAATCAACCAATTCACATCAATAAGAAAACCTAATCAAGATTATAGACCTCATTGTTTGTTAGTATTAAATTAATTGTATAGATATGGACTTTGTTTCCTTGATGAATATGATTGTTAATAGGGAGACAAAAGATAATTTCATAGTTATTGTAGGAAAAATACTGCTTGTAACAACAAAAGGAGCCTGATTAGCATGTAGTGAATATAAAGCCTCATTATTTAGGTAACAACCAAATTGACATTGGTACGAAATGCAAATTAGGATGAATGACTCCATTGGGTGATGGAATTAAACATATTTCGATTTTCAATTGTGTGACGACATGTTTCTTTTAATTAATATACTGTGTAATTTAGTCATAAATTTTAATGTCACAATGATTGTGTGGAAAAGAGTGTTTGGAACAACAAGACAAGTCTTCCAAACAAGAAATGTTAGGAGCGATTCTTTCTTTAAAAAATCAACCAATTCACATCAATAAGAAACCCTAATCAAGATTATAAACCTCACTGTTTATTAGTATTAAATTAATTGTATAGATATGGACTTTGTTTTCCTAATGAATATGATTGTTAATAAGGAGCAAAAGATAATTTCATAGCCATTGAAAGAAAAATACTGCTTGTAACAACAAAAGGAGCCTGATTAGCATGTAGTGAATATAAAGCCTCATTATTTAGGTAACAACCAAATTGACATTGGTACGAAATGCAAATTAGGATGAATGACTCCATTGGGTGATGGAATTAAACATATTTCGATTTTCAATTGTGTGATGACATGTTTATTTTAATTAATATACTGCGTAATTTAGTCATAAATTTTAATGTCACAATGATTGTGTGGAAAAGAGTGTTTGGAACCAAAAGACAAGTCTTCCAAACAACAAATGTTCGGAGCGATTCTTTCATTTAAAAATTAACCAATTCACATCAATAAGAAACCCTAATCAAGATTATAGACCTCATTGTTTGTTAGTATTAAAATAATTCTATAGATATGGACTTTGTTTTCTTGATGAATATGATTGTTAATAAGGAGACAAAAGATAATTTCATAGTCATTGTAGGAAAAAAACTGCTTGTAACAACAAAAGGAGACTGATTAGCATGTAGTGAAAATAAAGCCACATTATTTAGGTAACAACCAAATTGACATTGGTACGAAATGCAAATTAGGATGAATGACTCCATTGGGTAATGGAACTAAACACATTTCAATTTTCAATTGTGCAACGACATGCTACTTTTAATTAATATACTGTGTAATTTAGTCATAAATTTTAATGTCACGATGATTGTGTGAAAAAGAGTGTTTGGAACCAAAAGACAAGTCTTCCAAACCAGAAATGTTAGGTGCGATTCTTTCTTTTAAAAATCGACGAATTCACATCAATAAGAAACCCTAATCAAGATTATGGACGCCATTGTTTTTTAGTATTAAATGAATTGTATAGATATCGACATTTTTTTCTTGATGAATATAGTTGTTGATAAGGAGACAAAAGATACTTTCATAGTCATTGCAAGAAAAATACTGCTTGTAACAACGAAAGGAGCCTGATTAGTATGTAGTGAATATAAAGCCTCATTATTTAGGTAACACCAAAATTCACTTTGGTGCGAAATGCAAATTAGGATGTATGACTAAATTAGGTGATGGAATTAAACACATTTCGATTTTTCATTGTGCGACGACATGTTTCTTTTAAATAATATACTGTGTAATTTAGTCATAAATTTTAATGTCACAATGATTGTGTGAAAAAGAGTGTTTGGAACCAAAAGACAAGTCTTCCAAACAAGAAATCTTAGGGGCGATTCTTTCTTTTAAAAATCAACCAATTCACATCAATAAGAAACCCTAATCAAGATTATAGACCTCATTGTTTGTTAGTATTAAATTAATTGTATAGATATGGAATTTGTTTTCTTGATGAATATGATTGTTAATAAGGAGACAAAAGATAATTTCATAGTCATTGTAGGAAAAATACAGCTTGTAACAACAAAAGGAGCCTGATTAGCATGTAGTGAATATAAAGCCTCATTATTTAGGTAACAACCAAATTGACATTGATACGAAATGCAAATTAGGATGAATGACTCCATTGGGGGATGGAATTAAACATATTTCGATTTTCAATTGTGTGACGACATGTTTCTTTTAATTAATATACTGTGTAATTTAGTCATAAATTTTAATGTCACAATGATTGTGTGGAAAAGAGTGTTTGGAACAACAAGACAAGTCTTCCAAACAAGAAATGTTAGGAGCGATTCTTTCTTTTAAAAATCAACCAATTCACATCAATAAGAAACCCTAATCAAGATTATAGACCTCATTGTTTATTAGTATTAAATTAATTGTATAGATATGGACTTTGTTTTCTTGATGAATATGATTGTTAATAAGGAGACAAAAGATAATTTCATAGTCATTGAAAGAAAAATACTGCTTGTAACAACAATAGGAGCCTGATTAGCATGTAGTGAATATAAAGCCTCGTTATTTAGGTAACAACCAAATTGACATTGGTACGAAATGCAAATTAGGATGAATGACTCCATTGGGTGATGGAATTAAACACATTTTGATTCTCAATTGTGTGATGACATGTTTCTTTTAATTAATATACTGTGTAATTTAGTCATAAATTTTAATGTCACAATGATTGTGTGAAAAAGAGTGTTTGGAACCAAAAGACAAGTCTTCCAAACAAGAAATGTTAGGGGCGATTCTTTCTTTTAAAAATCAACCAATTCACATCAATAAGAAACCCTAATCAAGATTATAGACCTCATTGTTTGTTAGTATTAAATTAATTGTATAGATATGGAATTTGTTTTCTTGATGAATATGATTGTTAATAAGGAGACAAAAGATAATTTTATAGTCATTGTAGGAAAAATACAGCTTGTAACAACAAAAGGAGCCTGATTAGCATGTAGTGAATATAAAGCCTCATTATTTAGGTAACAACCAAATTGACATTGATACGAAATGCAAATTAGGATGAATGACTCCATTGGGGGATGGAATTAAACATATTTCGATTTTCAATTGTGTGACGACATGTTTCTTTTAATTAATATACTGTGTAATTTAGTCATAAATTTTAATGTCACAATGATTGTGTGGAAAAGAGTGTTTGGAACAACAAGACAAGTCTTCCAAACAAGAAATGTTAGGAGCGATTCTTTCTTTTAAAAATCAACCAATTCACATCAATATGAAACCCTAATCAAGATTATAGACCTCATTGTTTATTCGTATTAAATTAATTGTATAGATATGGACTTTGTTTTCTTGATGAATATGATTGTTAATAAGGAGACAAAAGATAATTTCATAGTCATTGAAAGAAAAATACTGCTTGTAACAACAAAAGGAGCCTGATTAGCATGTAGTGAATATAATGCCTCATTATTTAGGTAACAACCAAATTGACATTGGTACGAAATGCAAATTAGGATGAATGACTCCATTGGGTGATGGAATTAAACACATTTCGATTTTCAATTATGTGACGACATGTTTATTTTAATTAATATACTGTGTAATTTAGTCATAAATTTTAATGTCACAATGATTGTGTGGAAAAGAGTGTTTGGAACCAAAAGACAAGTCTTCCGAACAAGAAATGTTAGGAGCGATTCTTTCTTTTAAAAATCAACGAATTCACATCAATAAGAAACCCTAATCAAGATTATGGATGCCATTGTTTGTTAGTATTGAATGAATTGTATAGATATCGACATTTTTTTCTTGATGAATATAGTTGTTGATAAGGAGACAAAAGATAATTTCATAGTCATTGCAAGAAAAATACTGCTTGTAACAACGAAAGGAGCCTGATTAGTATGTAGTGAATTTAAAGCCTCATTATTTAGGTAACACCAAAATTCACTTTGGTGCGAAATGCAAATTAGGATGAATGACTCCATTGGGTGATGGAATTAAACACATTTCGATTTTCAATTATGTGACGACATGTTTATTTTAATTAATATACTGTGTAATTTAGTCATAAATTTTAATGTCACAATGATTGTGTGGAAAAGAGTGTTTTGAACCAAAAGACAAGTCTTCTGAACAAGAAATGTTAGGAGCGATTCTTTCTTTTAAAAATAAACCAATTCACATCAATAAGAAACCCTAATCAAGATTATAGACCTCATTGTTTCTTAGTATTAAATTAATTGTATAGATATGGACTTTGTTTTCTTGATGAATATGATTGTTAATAAGGAGACAAAAGATAATTTCAGTCATTGAAAGAAAAATACTGCTTGTAACAACAAAAGGAGCCTGATTAGCATGTAGTGAATAAAAAGCCTCATTATATAGGTAACAACCAAATTCATATTGCTACGAAATGAAAATTATGATGAATGACTCCATTGGGTGATGGAATTAAACACATTTCGATTTTCAATTGTCTGACGACATGTTTCTTTTAATTACTATACTGTGTAATTTAGTCATAAATTTTAATGTCACAATGATTGTGTGGAAAAGAGTGTTTGGAACCAAAAGACAAGTCTTCCAAACCAGAAATGTTATGAGGAATTCTTTATTTAAAAAATCAACCAATTCTCATCAATAAGAAACCCTAATCAAGATTATGGACCCTATTGTTTCTTAGTATTGCATGAATTCTATAGATATGAACATTTTTTTCTTGATGAATATAGTTGATTATAAGGAGAGAAAAGATAATTTCATAGTCATTGTAGGAAAAATACTGCTTGTAATAACAAAAGGAGCCTAATTAGCATGTAGTGAATATAAAGCCTTATTATTTAGGTAACAACCAAATCGACATTGGTACGAAATGCAAATTAGGATGAATGACTCCATTGGGTGATGGAACTAAACACATTTCAATTTTCAATTGTGCAATGACATGTAACTTTTAATTAATATACTGTGTAATTAAGTAATAAATTTTAATTTCACAACGATTGTGTGAAAAAGATTTTTTCGAACCAAAAGACAAGTCTTCCAAACAAGAAATGTTAGGAGCGATTCTTTCTTTTAAAAATCAACCAATTCACATCAATAAGAAACCCTAATCAAGATTATAGACCTCATTGTTTGTTAGTATTAAAATAATTCTATAGATATGGACTTTGTTTTCTTGATGAATATGATTGTTAATAAGGAGACAAAAGATAATTTCATAGTCATTGTAGGAAAAAAACTGCTTGTAACAACAAAAGGAGACTGATTAGCATGTAGTGAAAATAAAGCCACATTATTTAGGTAACAACCAAATTGACATTGGTACGAAATGCAAATTAGGATGAATGACTCCATTGGGTAATGGAACTAAACACATTTCAATTTTCAATTGTGCAACGACATGCTACTTTTAATTAATATACTGTGTAATTTAGTCATAAATTTTAATGTCACGATGATTGTGTGAAAAAGAGTGTTTGGAACCAAAAGACAAGTCTTCCAAACCAGAAATGTTAGGTGCGATTCTTTCTTTTAAAAATCGACGAATTCACATCAATAAGAAACCCTAATCAAGATTATAGACCTCATTGTTTGTTAGTATTAAATTAATTGTATAGATATGGACTTTGTTTCCTTGATGAATATGATTGTTAATAAGGACAGAAAAGATAATTTCATAGTCATTGTAGGAAAAATACTGCTTGTAACAACAAAAGGAGCCTGATTGGCATGTAGTGAATATAATGCCTCATTATTTAGGTAACAACCAAATCGACATTGGTACGAAATGCAAATTAGGATGAATGACTCCATTGGGTGATGGAACTAAACACATTTCAATTTTCAATTGTGCGATGACATGTAACTTTTAATTAATATACTGTGTAATTAAGTAATAAATTTTAATTTCACAATGATTGTGTGAAAAAGATTGTTTCGAACCAAAAGACAAGTCTTCCAAACAAGAAATGTTAGGAGCGATTCTTTCTTTTAAAAATCAACCAATTCACATCAATAAGAAACCCTAATGAAGATTATAGACCTCATTGTTTGTTAGTATTAAATTAATTGTATAGATATGGACTTTGTTTCCTTGATGAATATGATTGTTAATAAGGACAGAAAAGATAATTTCATAGTCATTGTAGGAAAAATACTGCTTGTAACAACAAAAGGAGCCTGATTAGCATGTAGTGAATATAATGCCTCATTATTTAGGTAACAACCAAATTGACATTGGTACGAAATGCAAATTAGGATGAATGACTCCATTGGGTGATGGAATTAAACACATTTCGATTTTCAATTATGTGACGACATGTTTATTTTAATTAATATACTGTGTAATTTAGTCATAAATTTTAATGTCACAATGATTGTGTGGAAAAGAGTGTTTGGAACCAAAAGACAAGTCTTCCGAACAAGAAATGTTAGGAGCGATTCTTTCTTTTAAAAATCAACGAATTCACATCAATAAGAAACCCTAATCAAGATTATGGACGCCATTGTTTGTTAGTATTGAATGAATTGTATAGTTATCGACATTTTTTTCTTGATTAATATAGTTGTTGATAAGGAGACAAAAGATAATTTCATAGTCATTGCAAGAAAAATACTGCTTGTAACAACGAAAGGAGCCTGATTAGTATGTAGTGAATATAAAGCCTCATTATTTAGGTAACACCAAAATTCACTTTGGTGCGAAATGGAAATTAGGATGTATGACCAAATTGGGTGATGGAATTAAACACATTTCGATTTTTCAATTGTGCGACGACATGTTTCTTTTAATTAATATACTGTGTAATTTAGTCATAAATTTTAATGTCACAATGATTGTGTGGAAAAGAGTGTTTGGAACCACCAGACAAGTCTTCTGAACAAGAAATGTTAGGAGCGATTCTTTCTTTTAAAAATAAACCAATTCACATCAATAAGAAACCCTAATCAAGATTATAGACCTCATTGTTTCTTAGTATTAAATTAATTGTATAGATATGGACTTTGTTTTCTTGATGAATATGATTGTTAATAAGGAGACAAAAGATAATTTCAGTCATTGAAAGAAAAATACTGCTTGTAACAACAAAAGGAGCCTGATTAGCATGTAGTGAATAAAAAGCCTCATTATTTAGGTAACAACCAAATTCACATTGCTACGAAATGCAAAATTATGATGAATGACTCCATTGGGTGATGGAATTAAACACATTTCGATTTTCAATTGTCTGACGACATGTTTCTTTTAATTAATATACTGTGTAATTTAGTCATAAATTTTAATGTCACAATGATTGTGTGGAAAAGAGTGTTTGGAACCAAAAGTCAAGTCTTCCAAACCAGAAATGTTATGAGGAATTCTTTATTTAAAAAATCAACCAATTCTCATCAATAAGAAACCCTAATCAAGATTATGGACCCTATTGTTTCTTAGTATTGCATGAATTCTATAGATATGAACATTTTTTTCTTGATGAATATAGTTGTTTATAAGGAGAGAAAAGATAATTTCATAGTCATTGTAGGAAAAATACTGCTTGTAATAACAAAAGGAGCCTAATTAGCATGTAGTGAATATAAAGCCTTATTATTTAGGTAACAACCAAATTGACATTGGTACGAAATGCAAATTAGGATGAATGACTCCATTGGGTGATGAAACTAAACCCATTTCAATTTTCAATTGTGCGATGACATGTAACTTTTAATTAATATACTGTGTAATTAAGTAATAAATTTTAATTTCACAATGATTGTGTGAAAAAGATTGTTTCGAACCAAAAGACAAGTCTTCCAAACAAGAAATGTTAGGAGCGATTCTTTCTTTTAAAAATCAACCAATTCACATCAATAAGAAACCCTAATCAAGATTATAGACCTCATTGTTTGTTAGTATTAAATTAATTGTATAGATATGGACTTTGTTTCCTTGATGAATATGATTGTTAATAAGGACAGAAAAGATAATTTCATAGTCATTGTAGGAAAAATACTGCTTGTAACAACAAAAGGAGCCTGATTAGCATGTAGTGAATTTAAAGCCTCATTATTTAGGTAACAACCAAATTGACATTGGTACGAAATGCAAATGAGGATGAATGACTCCATTGGGTGATGGAACTAAACACATTTCAATTTTCAATTGTGCGACGACATGTTACTTTTAATTAATATACCGTGTAATTTAGTAATAAATTTTAATGTCACAATGATTGTGTGAAAAAGAGTGTTTGGAACCAAAAGACAAGTCTTCCGAACAAGAAATGTTAGGAGCGATTCTTTCTTTTAAAAATCAACCAATTCACATCAATAAGAAAACCCTAATCAAGATTATAGACCTCATTGTTTGTTAGTATAGTATTAAATTAATTGTATAGATATGGACTTTGTTTCCTTGATGAATATGATTGTTAATAGGGAGACAAAAGATAATTTCATAGTTATTGTAGGAAAAATACTGCTTGTAACAACAAAAGGAGCCTGATTAGCATGTAGTGAATATAAAGCCTCATTATTTAGGTAACAACCAAATTGACATTGGTACGAAATGCAAATTAGGATGAATGACTCCATTGGGTGATGGAATTAAACATATTTCGATTTTCAATTGTGTGACGACATGTTTCTTTTAATTAATATACTGTGTAATTTAGTCATAAATTTTAATGTCACAATGATTGTGTGGAAAAGAGTGTTTGGAACAACAAGACAAGTCTTCCAAACAAGAAATGTTAGGAGCGATTCTTTCTTTTAAAAATCAACCAATTCACATCAATAAGAAACCCTAATCAAGATTATAGACCTCATTGTTTATTCGTATTAAATTAATTGTATAGATATGGACTTTGTTTTCTTGATGAATATGATTGTTAATAAGGAGACAAAAGATAATTTCAGTCATTGAAAGAAAAATACTGCTTGTAACAACAAAAGGAGCCTGATTAGCATGTAGTGAATATAATGCCTCATTATTTAGGAGCAATTCTTTCTTTTAAAAATCAACCAATTCACATCAATAAGAAACCCTAATCAAGATTATGGACCCTATTGTTTCTTAGTATTGCATGAATTCTATAGATATGAACATTTTTTTCTTGATGAATATAGTTGTTTATAAGGGGAGAAAAGATAATTTCATAGTCATTGTAGGAAAAATACTGCTTGTAATAACAAAAGGAGCCTAATTAGCATGTAGTGAATATAAAGCCTTATTATTTAGGTAACAACCAAATTGACATTGGTACGAAATGCAAATTAGGATGAATGACTCCAATGGGTGATGGAACTACACACATTTCAATTTTCAATTGTGCGATGACATGTAACTTTTAATTAATATACTGTGTAATTAAGTAATAAATTTTAATTTCACAATGATTGTGTGAAAAAGATTGTTTCGAACCAAAAGACAAGTCTTCCGAACAAGAAATGTTAGGAGCGATTCTTTCTTTTAAAAATCAACCAATTCACATCAATAAGAAACCCTAATCAAGATTATAGACCTCATTGTTTATTTGTATTAAATTAATTGTATAGATATGGACTTTGTTTTCTTGATGAATATGATTGTTAATAAGGAGACAAAAGATAATTTCATAGTCATTGAAAGAAAAATACTGCTTGTAACAACAAAAGGAGCCTGATTAGCATGTAGTGAATATAATGCCTCATTATTTAGGAGCAATTCTTTCTTTTAAAAATCAACCAATTCACATCAATAAGAAACCCTAATCAAGATTATGGACGCCATTGTTTGTTAGTATTGAATGAATTGTATAGATATCGACATTTTTTTCTTGATGAATATAGTTGTTGATAAGGAGACAAAAGATAATTTCATAGTCATTGCAAGAAAAATACTGCTTGTAACAACGAAAGGAGCCTGATTAGTATGTAGTGAATATAAAGCCTCATTATTTAGGTAACACCAAAATTCACTTTGGTGCGAAATGGAAATTAGGATGTATGACCAAATTGGGTGATGGAATTAAACACATTTCGATTTTTCAATTGTGCGACGACATGTTTCTTTTAATTAATATACTGTGTAATTTAGTCATAAATTTTAATGTCACAATGATTGTGTGGAAAAGAGTGTTTGGAACCAAAAGACAAGTCTTCCGAACAAGAAATGTTAGGAGCGATTCTTTCTTTTAAAAATCAACGAATTCACATCAATAAGAAACCCTAATCAAGATTATGGATGCCATTGTTTGTTAGTATTGAATGAATTGTATAGATATCGACATTTTTTTCTTGATGAATATAGTTGTTGATAAGGAGACAAAAGATAATTTCATAGTCATTGCAAGAAAAATACAGCTTGTAACAACGAAAGGAGCCTGATTAGTATGTAGTGAATTTAAAGCCTCATTATTTAGGTAACACCAAAATTCACTTTGGTGCGAAATGCAAATTAGGATGTATGACCAAAATGGGTGATGGAATTAAACACATTTCGATTTTTCAATTGTGCGACGACATGTTTCTTTTAATTAATATACTGTATAATTTAGTCATAAATTTTAATGTCACAATGATTGTGTGGAAAAGAGTGTTTGGAACCAACAGACAAGTCTTCTGAACAAGAAATGTTAGGAGCGATTCTTTCTTTTAAAAATAAACCAATTCACATCAATAAGAAACCCTAATCAAGATTATAGACCTCATTGTTTCTTAGTATTAAATTAATTGTATAGATATGGACTTTGTTTTCTTGATGAATATGATTGTTAATAAGGAGACAAAAGATAATTTCAGTCATTGAAAGAAAAATACTGCTTGTAACAACAAAAGGAGCCTGATTAGCATGTAGTGAATAAAAAGCCTCATTATTTAGGTAACAACCAAATTCACATTGCTACGAAATGCAAATTATGATGAATGACTCCATTGGGTGATGGAATTAAACACATTTCGATTTTCAATTGTCTGACGACATGTTTCTTTTAATTAATATACTGTGTAATTTAGTCATAAATTTTAATGTCACAATGATTGTGTGGAAAAGAGTGTTTGGAACCAAAAGACAAGTCTTCCAAACCAGAAATGTTATGAGGAATTCTTTATTTAAAAAATCAACCAATTCTCATCAATAAGAAACCCTAATCAAGATTATGGACCCTATTGTTTCTTAGTATTGCATGAATTCTATAGATATGAACATTTTTTTCTTGATGAATATAGTTGTTTATAAGGAGAGAAAAGATAATTTCATAGTCATTGTAGGAAAAATACTGCTTGTAATAACAAAAGGAGCCTAATTAGCATGTAGTGAATATAAAGCCTTATTATTTAGGTAACAACCAAATTGACATTGGTACGAAATGCAAATTAGGATGAATGACTCCATTGGGTGATGGAACTAAACACATTTCAATTTTCAATTGTGCGATGACATGTAACTTTTAATTAATATACTGTGTAATTAAGTAATAAATTTTAATTTCACAATGATTGTGTGAAAAAGATTGTTTCGAACCAAAAGACAAGTCTTCCAAACAAGAAATGTTAGGAGCGATTCTTTCTTTTAAAAATCAACCAATTCACATCAATAAGAAACCCTAATCAAGATTATAGACCTCATTGTTTGTTAGTATTAAATTAATTGTATAGATATGGACTTTGTTTCCTTGATGAATATGATTGTTAATAAGGACAGAAAAGATAATTTCATAGTCATTGTAGGAAAAATACTGCTTGTAACAACAAAAGGAGCCTGATTAGCATGTAGTGAATGTAAAGCCTCATTATTTAGGTAACAACCAAATTGACATTGGTACGAAATGCAAATGAGGATGAATGACTCCATTGGGTGATGGAACTAAACACATTTCAATTTTCAATTGTGCGACGACATGTTACTTTTAATTAATATACCGTGTAATTTAGTAATAAATTTTAATGTCACAATGATTGTGTGAAAAAGAGTGTTTGGAACCAAAAGACAAGTCTTCCGAACAAGAAATGTTAGGAGCGATTCTTTCTTTTAAAAATCAACCAATTCACATCAATAAGAAACCCTAATCAAGATTATAGACCTCATTGTTTGTTGGTATTAAATTAATTGTATAGATATGGACTTTGTTTCCTTGATGAATATGATTGTTAATAGGGAGACAAAAGATAATTTCATAGTTATTGTAGGAAAAATACTGCTTATAACAACAAAAGGAGCCTGATTAGCATGTAGTGAATATAAAGCCTCATTATTTAGGTAACAACCAAATTGACATTGGTACAAAATGCAAATTAGGATGAATGACTCCATTGGGTGATGGAATTAAACATATTTCGATTTTCAATTGTGTGACGACATGTTTCTTTTAATTAATATACTGTGTAATTTAGTCATAAATTTTAATGTCACAATGATTGTGTGGAAAAGAGTGTTTGGAACAACAAGACAAGTCTTCCAAACAAGAAATGTTAGGAGCGATTCTTTCTTTTAAAAATCAACCAATTCACATCAATAAGAAACCCTAATCAAGATTATAGACCTCATTGTTTATTCGTATTAAATTAATTGTATAGATATGGACTTTGTTCTCTTGATGAATATGATTGTTAATAAGGAGACAAAAGATAATTTCATAGTCATTGAAAGAAAAATACTGCTTGTAACAACAAAAGGAGCCTGATTAGCATGTAGTGAATATAATGCCTCATTATTTAGGAGCAATTCTTTCTTTTAAAAATCAACCAATTCACATCAATAAGAAACCCTAATCAAGATTATGGACCCTATTGTTTCTTAGTATTGCATGAATTCTATAGATATGAACATTTTTTTCTTGATGAATATAGTTGTTTATAAGGGGAGAAAAGATAATTTCATAGTCATTGTAGGAAAAATACTGCTTGTAATAACAAAAGGAGCCTAATTAGCATGTAGTGAATATAAAGCCTTATTATTTAGGTAACAACCAAATTGACATTGGTACGAAATGCAAATTAGGATGAATGACTCCATTGGGTGATGGAACTAAACACATTTCGATTTTCAATTGTCTGACGACATGTTTCTTTTAATTAATATACTGTGTAATTTAGTCATAAATTTTAATGTCACAATGATTGTGTGGAAAAGAGTGTTTGGAACCAAAAGACAAGTCTTCCAAACCAGAAATGTTATGAGGAATTCTTTATTTAAAAAATCAACCAATTCTCATCAATAAGAAACCCTAATCAAGATTATGGACCCTATTGTTTCTTAGTATTGCATGAATTCTATAGATATGAACATTTTTTTCTTGATGAATATAGTTGTTTATAAGGGGAGAAAAGATAATTTCATAGTCATTGTAGGAAAAATACTGCTTGTAACAACAAAAGGAGCCTGATTAGCATGTAGTGAATATAATGCCTCATTATTTAGGTAACAACCAAATTGACATTGGTACGAAATGCAAATTAGGATGAATGACTCCATTGGGTGATGGAATTAAACACATTTCGATTTTCAATTATGTGACGACATGTTTATTTTAATTAATATACTGTGTAATTTAGTCATAAATTTTAATGTCACAATGATTGTGTGGAAAAGAGTGTTTGGAACCAAAAGACAAGTCTTCCGAACAAGAAATGTTAGGAGCGATTCTTTCTTTTAAAAATCAGCGAATTCACATCAATAAGAAACCCTAATCAAGATTATGGACGCCATTGTTTGTTAGTATTGAATGAATTGTATAGATATCGACATTTTTTTCTTGATGAATATAGTTGTTGATAAGGAGACAAAAGATAATTTCATAGTCATTGCAAGAAAAATACTGCTTGTAACAACAAAAGGAGCCTGATTAGTATGTAGTGAATATAAAGCCTCATTATTTAGGTAACACCAAAATTCACTTTGGTGCGAAATGCAAATTAGGATGTATGACCAAATTGGGTGATAGAATTAAACAAATTTCGATTTTTCAATTGTGCGACGACATGTTTCTTTTAATTAATGATTGTGTGGAAAAGAGTGTTTGGAACCAAAAGACAAGTCTTCCAAACAAGAAATGTTAGGAGCGATTCTTTCTTTTAAAAATCAACCAATTCACATCAATAAGAAACCCTAATCAAGATTATAGACCTCATTGTTTGTTAGTATTAAATTAATTGTATAAATATGGACTTTGTTTCCTTGATGAATATGATTGTTAATAAGGAGACAAAAGATAATTTCATAGTCATTGCAGGAAAAATACTGCTTGTAACAATGAAAGGAGCCTGATTACCATGTAGTGAATATAAACCCTCATTATTTAGTTAACAACCAAATTAGGATCAATGAGTCCATTGGGTGATGGAATTAAACACATTTCAATTTTCAATTGTGCGACAACATGTTTCTCTTGATTAATATACTGTATAATTTAGTCATAAATTTTAATGTCACCATGATTGTGTGAAAAAGAGTGTTTGGGACCAAAGGACAAGTCTTCCAAACAAGAGATGTTAAGAGGGATTCTTTATTTGAAAAATCAACCAATTCAAATCAATAAGAAACCCTAATCAAGATTATGGACCTCATTGTTTGTTAGTATTAAATTAATTGTATAGATATGGACATTGTTTTTTTGATGAATATGATTGTTAATAAGGAGACAAAAGATAATTTCATAGGCAGTGGAAGAAAAATAGTGCTTGTAACAACAAAAGGAGCTTGATTAGCATGTAGTGAATATAAAGCCTCATTATTTAGGTAACAACCAAACTGACATTGGTACCAAATGCCAATTAGGTTGAATGACTCCATTGGGTGATGGAACAAAACACGTTTCGATTTTCAATTGTGCGACGACAAGTTTCTTTTAATTAATATACTGTGTAATTTAATCATAAATTTTAATGTCATAATGATTGTGTGGAAAAGAGTGTTTGGAACCAAAAGTCAAGTCTTCCAAACCAAAAATTTTAAGAGGTATTCTTTGTTTAAAAAATCTACCAATTCTCATCAATAAGAAACCCTAATCAAGATTATGGACCTTATTGTTTGTTAGTATTGAATGAATTGTACAGATAACGACATTTGTTTCATGATGAATATAGTTGTTAATAAGGAGAGAAAAGAGAATTTCATAGTCATTGATAGAAAAATACTGCTTGTAACAACAAAAGGAGCCTGATTAGCATGTAGTGAATATAAAGCCTCATTATTTAGGTAACAACCAAATTGACATTGGTACGAAATGCAAATTAGGATGAATGACTCCATTGGGTGATGGAATTAAACGCATTTCCATTTTCAACTTTGCGACGACATGTTTCTTTTAATTAATATACGGTGTAATTTAGTCATAAATTTTAATGTCACAATCATTGTGTGGAAAAGAGTGCTTGGAACCAAAAGACAAGTCTTCCAAACCAGAAATGTTATGAGGTATTCTTTATTTAGAAAATCAACCAATTCTCATCAATAAGAAACCCTAATCAAGATTATGGACCTCATTGTTTATTAGTATTGAATGAATTGTAGAGATATGGACATTTTTTTCATGATGAATATAGTTGTCGATAAGGAGACAAAAGAAAATTTGATAGTCATTGCAAGAAAAATACTGCTTGTAACAACAAAAGGAGCCTGATTAGCATGCGGTGAATATAAACCCTCATTATTTAGGAAACAACCAAATTGACATTGGTACGAAATGCAAATTAGGATGAATGAGTCCATTGGGTCATGGAATTAAACACATTTCAATTTTCAATTTTGCGACAACATGTTTCTCTTGATTAATATACGGTGTAATTTAGTCATAAATTTTAATGTCACCATGATTGTGTGAAAAAGAGTGTTTGGAAGCAAAGCACAAGTCTTCCAAACAAGAGATGTTAAGAGGGATTCTTTATTTGAAAAATCAACCAATTCACATCAATAAGAAACCCTAATCAAGATTATGGACCTCATTGTTTGTTAGTATTAAATTAATTGTATAGATATGGACATTGTTTTTTTAATGAATATGATTGTTAATAAGGAGACAAAAGATAATTTCATAGGCATTGGAAGAAAAATAGTGCTTGTAACAACAAAAGGAGCCTGATTAGCATGTAGTGAATATAAAGCCTCATTATTTAGGTAACAACCAAACTGACATTGGTACGAAATGCCAATTCGGTTGAATGACTCCATTGGGTGATGGAACTAAACACATTTCGATTTTCAATTATGCGATGACAAGTTTCTTTTAATTAATATACTGTGTAATTTAATCATAAATTTTAATGTCACAAAGATTGTGTGGAAAAGAGTGATTGGAACCAAAAGACAAGTCTTCCAAACCAGAAATTTTATGTGGTATTCTTTGTTTAAAAAATCAACCAATTCTCATCAATAAGAAACCCTAATCAAGATTATGGACCCTATTGTTTGTTAGTATTGCATGAATTGTATAGATAAGGACTTTTGTTTCATGATGAATATAGTTGTTAATAAGGAGAGAAAAGATAATTTCATAGGCATTGGAAAAAAAGTAGGGCTTGTAACAACAAAAGGATCCTGATTAGCATGTAGTGAATATAAAGCCTCATTATTTAGGTAACAACCAAATTGACATTGGTACGAAATGAAAATTAGGATGAATGACTCCATTGTGTGATGGAATTAAACACATTTCGATTTTCAATTGTGGGACGACATGTTTCTTTTAATTAATATACTGTGTAATTTAGTCATAAATTTTAATGTCACAATGATTGTGTGAAAAAGAGTGTTTGGAACCAAAAGACAAGTCTTCCAAACCAGAAATTTTATGAGGTATTCTTTGTTTAAAAATTCAACCAATTCTCATCAATAAGAAACCCTAATCAAGATTATGGACCCTATTGATTGTTAGTATTGAATGAATTGTATAGATAACGACATTTGTTTCATGATGAATATAGTTGTTAATAAGGAGAGAAAAGATAATTTCATAGTCATTGAAAGAAAAATACTGCTTGTAACAACAAAAGGAGCCTGATTAGCATGTAGTAAATATAAAGCCTCATTATTTAGGTAACAACCAAACTGACATTGGTACGAAATGCCTATTAGGTTGAATGACTCCATTGGGTGATGGAATTAAACACATTTCGATTTTCAACTGTGCAACGACATGTTTCTTTTAATTAATATACTGTGTAATTTAGTCATAATTTTTAATGTCACAATGATTGTGTGGAAAAGAGTGTTTGGAACCAAAAGACAAGTCTTCCAAACCAGAAATTTTATGAGGTATTCTTTGTTGAAAAAATCAACCAATTCTCATCAATCAGAAACCCTAATCAAGATTATGGACCTTATTGTTTGTTAGTATTGAATGGATTGTACAGATAACGACATTTGTTTCATGATGAATATAGTTGTTAATAAGGAGAGAAAAGAGAATTTGATAGCCATTGATAGATCAATACTGCTTGTAACAACAAAAGGAGCCTGATTAGCATGTAGTGAATAGAAAGCCTCATTATTTAGATAACAACCAAATTGACATTGGTACGAAATGCAAATTAGGATGAATGACTCCATTGGGTGATGGAATTAAACACATTTCGATTTTCAACTGTGCGACGACATGTTTCTTTCAATTAATATTACTGTGTAATTTAGTCATAAATTTTAATGTCACAATGGTTGTGTGGAAAAGAGTGTTTGGAACCAAAAGACAAGTCTTCCAAACCAGAAATGTTATGAGGTATTCTTTATTTAAAAAATCAACCAATTCTCATCAATAAGAAACCCTAATCAAGATTATGGACCCCATTGTTTATTAGTATTGAATGAATTGTAGAGATATGGACATTTTTTTCTTGATGAATAAAGTTGTTGATAAGGAGACAAAAGAAAATTTCATAGTCATTGCAAGAAAAATACTGCTTGTAACAACAAAAGGAGCCTGAATAGCATGCAGTGAATATAAACCCTCATTATTTAGGTAACAACCAAATTGACATTGGTTCGAAATGCAAATTAGGATGAATGAGTCCATTGAGTGATGGAATTAAACACATTTCAATTTTCAATTGTGCGACAACATGTTTCTTTTAATTAATATACTGTGTAATTTAGTTATAAATTTTAATGTCACCATGATTTTGTGAAAAAGAGTGTCTGGAACCAAAGGACAAGTCTTCCAAACAAGAAATGTTAAGAGGGATTCTTTATTTGAAAAATCAACCAATTCACATCAATAAGAAACCCAAATCAAGATTATGGACCTCATTGTTTGTTAGTATCAAAGTAATTGTATAGATATGGACATTGTGTTTTTGATGAATATGATTGTTAATAAGGAGACAAAAGATAATTTCAAAGGCATTGGAAAAAAATAGTGCTTGTAACAACAAAAAGAGCCTGATTAGCATGTAGTGAATATATAGCCTCATTATTTAGGTAACAACCAAACTTACATTGGTACGAAATGCCTATTATGTTGAATGACTCCATTGGGTGATGGAATTAAAGACATTTTGATTTTCAACTGTGCAACGACATGTTTCTTTTAATTAATATACTGTGTAATTTAGTCATAATTTTTAATGTCACAATGATTGTGTGGAAAAGAGTGTTTGGAACCAAAAGACAAGTCTTCCAAACCAGAAATTTTATGAGGTATTCTTTGTTTAAAAAATCAACCAATTCACATCAATAAGAAACCCTAATCAAGATTATGGACCTCATTGTTTGTTAGTATTAAATTAATTGTATAGATATGGACATTGTTTTTTTAATGAATATGATTGTTAATAAGGAGACACAAGATAATTTCATAGGCATTGGAAGAAAAATAGTGCTTGTAACAACAAAAAGATCTTGATTAGCATGTAGTGAATATAAAGCCTCATTATTTAGGTAACAACCAAACTTACATTGGTACGAAATGCCTATTAGGGTGAATGACTCCATTGGGTGATGGAATTAAACACATTTCGATTTTCAACTGTGCAACGACATGTTTCTTTTAATTAATATACTGTGTAATTTAGTCATAAATTTTAATGTCACAATGATTGTGTGGAAAAGAGTGTTTGGAACCAAAAGACAAGTCTTCCAAACCAGAAATGTTATGAGGTATTCTTTATTTAAAAAATCAACCAATTCACGTCAATAAGAAACCCTAATCAAGCTTATGGACCCCATTGTTTATTAGTATTGAATGAATTGTAGAGATATGGACATTTGTTTCTTGATGAATATAGTTGTTGATAAGGAGAGAAAAGAAAATTTGATAGTCATTGCAAGAAAAATAGTGTTTGTAACAACAAAAGGAGCCTGATTAGCATGCAGTGAATAGAAAGCCTCATTATTTAGGTAACAACCAAATTGACATTGGTACGAAATGCAAATTAGGATGAATGACTCCATTGGGTGATGGAATTAAACACATTTCGATTTTCAACTGTGCGACGACATGTTTCTTTCAATTAATATTACTGTGTAATTTAGTCATAAATTTTAATGTCACAATGGTTGTGTGGAAAAGAGTGTTTGGAACCAAAAGACAAGTCTTCCAAACCAGAAATGTTATGAGGTATTCTTTATTTAAAAAATCAACCAATTCTCATCAATAAGAAACCCTAATCAAGATTATGGACCCCATTGTTTATTAGTATTGAGTGAATTGTAGAGATATGGACATTTTTTTCTTGATGAATAAAGTTGTTGATAAGGAGACAAAAGAAAATTTCATAGTCATTGCAAGAAAAATACTGCTTGTAACAACAAAAGGAGCCTGATTAGCATGCAGTGAATATAAACCCTCATTATTTAGGTAACAACCAAATTGACATTGGTACGAAATGCAAATTAGGATGAATGAGTCCATTGAGTGATGGAATTAAACACATTTCAATTTTCAATTGTGTGACAACATGTTTCTTTTAATTAATATACTGTGTAATTTAGTTATAAATTTTAATGTCACCATGATTGTGTGAAAAAGAGTGTCTGGAACCAAAGGACAAGTCTTCCAAACAAGAAATGTTAAGAGGGATTCTTTATTTGAAAAATCAACCAATTCACATCAATAAGAAACCCAAATCAAGATTATGGACCTCATTGTTTGTTAGTATCAAAGTAATTGTATAGATATGGACATTGTGTTTTTGATGAATATGATTGTTAATAAGGAGACAAAAGATAATTTCAAAGGCATTGGAAAAAAATAGTGCTTGTAACAACAAAAAGAGCCTGATTAGCATGTAGTGAATATAAAGCCTCATTATTTAGGTAACAACCAAACTTACATTGGTACGAAATGCAAATTAGGATGAATGACTCCATTGGGTGATGGAATTAAACACATTTCGATTTTCAACTGTGCGACGACATGTTTCTTTCAATTAATATTACTGTGTAATTTAGTCATAATTTTTAATGTCACAATGATTGTGTGGAAAAGAGTGTTTGGAACCAAAAGACAAGTCTTCCAAACCAGAAATTTTATGAGGTATTCTTTGTTTAAAAAATCAACCAATTCACATCAATAAGAAACCCTAATCAAGATTATGGACCTCATTGTTTGTTAGTATTAAATTAATTGTATAGATATGGACATTGTTTTTTTAATGAATATGATTGTTAATAAGGAGACAAAAGATAATTTCATAGGCATTGGAAGAAAAATAGTGCTTGTAACAACAAAAGGAGCCTGATTAGCATGTAGTGAATATAAAGCCTCATTATTTAGGTAACAACCAAACTGACATTGGTACAAAATGCCAATTAGGTTGAATGACTCCATTGGGTGATGGAACTAAACACATTTCGATTTTCAATTGTGCGACGACAAGTTTTTTTTAATTAATATACTGTGTAATTTAATCATAAATTTTAATGTCACAATGATTGCGTGGAAAAGAGTGTTTGGAACCAAAAGACAAGTCTTCCAAACCAGAAATTTTATGAGGTATTCTTTGTTGAAAAAATCAACCAATTCTCATCAATCAGAAACCCTAATCAAGATTATGGACCTTATTGTTTGTTAGTATTGAATGGATTGTACAGATAACGACATTTGTTTCATGATGAATATAGTTGTTAATAAGGAGAGAAAAGAGAATTTGATAGCCATTGATAGAAAAATACTGCTTGTAACAACAAAAGGAGCCTGATTAGCATGTAGTGAATAGAAAGCCTCATTATTTAGGTAACAACCAAATTGACATTGGTACGAAATGCAAATTAGGATGAATGACTCCATTGGGTGATGGAATTAAACACATTTCGATTTTCAACTGTGCGACGACATGTTTCTTTCAATTAATATTACTGTGTAATTTAGTCATAAATTTTAATGTCACAATGGTTGTGTGGAAAAGAGTGTTTGGAACCAAAAGACAAGTCTTCCAAACCAGAAATGTTATGAGGTATTCTTTATTTAAAAAATCAACCAATTCTCATCAATAAGAAACCCTAATCAAGATTATGGACCCCATTGTTTATTAGTATTGAATGAATTGTAGAGATATGGATATTTTTTTCTTGATGAATAAAGTTGTTGATAAGGAGACAAAAGAAAATTTCATAGTCATTGCAAGAAAAATACTGCTTGTAACAACAAAAGGAGCCTGATTAGCATGCAGTGAATATAAAAACCCTCATTATTTAGGTAACAACCAAATTGACATTGGTACGAAATGCAAATTAGGATGAATGAGTCCATTGAGTGATGGAATTAAACACATTTCAATTTTCAATTGTGTGACAACATGTTTCTTTTAATTAATATACTGTGTAATTTAGTTATAAATTTTAATGTCACCATGATTGTGTGAAAAAGAGTGTCTGGAACCAAAGGACAAGTCTTCCAAACAAGAAATGTTAAGAGGGATTCTTTATTTGAAAAATCAACCAATTCACATCAATAAGAAACCCAAATCAAGATTATGGACCTCATTGTTTGTTAGTATCAAAGTAATTGTATAGATATGGACATTGTGTTTTTGATGAATATGATTGTTAATAAGGAGACAAAAGATAATTTCAAAGGCATTGGAAAAAAATAGTGCTTGTAACAACAAAAAGAGCCTGATTAGCATGTAGTGAATATAAAGCCTCATTATTTAGGTAACAACCAATCTTACATTGGTACGAAATGCCTATTAGGTTGAATGACTCCATTGGGTGATGGAATTAAACACATTTCGATTTTCAACTGTGCAACGACATGTTTCTTTTAATTAATATACTGTGTAACTTAGTCATAAATTTTAATGTCACAATGATTGTGTGGAAAAGAGTGTTTGGAACCAAAAGACATGTCTTCCAAACCAGAAATGTTATGAGGAATTCTTTATTTAAAAAATCAACCAATTCACGTCAATAAGAAACCCTAATCAAGCTTATGGACCCCATTGTTTATTAGTATTGAATGAATTGTAGAGATATGGACATTTGTTTCTTGATGAATATAGTTGTTGATAAGGAGAGAAAAGAAAATTTGATAGTCATTGCAAGAAAAATAGTGTTTGTAACAACAAAAGGAGCCTGATTAGCATGCAGTGAATAGAAAGCCTCATTATTTAGGTAACAACCAAATTGACATTGGTACGAAATGCAAATTAGGATGAATGACTCCATTGGGTGATGGAATTAAACACATTTCGATTTTCAACTGTGCGACGACATGTTTCTTTCAATTAATATTACTGTGTAATTTAGTCATAAATTTTAATGTCACAATGGTTGTGTGGAAAAGAGTGTTTGGAACCAAAAGACAAGTCTTCCAAACCAGAAATGTTATGAGGTATTCTTTATTTAAAAAATCAACCAATTCTCATCAATAAGAAACCCTAATCAAGATTATCGACCCCATTGTTTATTAGTATTGAATGAATTGTAGAGATATGGACATTTTTTTCTTGATGAATAAAGTTGTTGATAAGGAGACAAAAGAAAATTTCATAGTCATTGCAAGAAAAATACTGCTTGTAAGAACAAAAGGAGCCTGATTAGCATGCAGTGAATATAAACCCTCATTATTTAGGTAACAACCAAATTGACATTGGTACGAAATGCAAATTAGGATGAATGAGTCCATTGAGTGATGGAATTAAACACATTTCAATTTTCAATTGTGCGACAATATGTTTCTTTTAATTAATATACTGTGTAATTTAGTTATAAATTTTAATGTCACCATGATTGTGTGAAAAAGAGTGTCTGGAACCAAAGGACAAGTCTTCCAAACAAGAAATGTTAAGAGGGATTCTTTATTTCAAAAATCAACCAATTCACATCAATAAGAAACCCAAATCAAGATTATGGACCTCATTGTTTGTTAGTATCAAAGTAATTGTATAGATATGGACATTGTGTTTTTGATGAATATGTTTGTTAATAAGGAGACAAAAGATAATTTCAAAGGCATTGGAAAAAAATAGTGCTTGTAACAACAAAAAGAGCCTGATTAGCATGTAGTGAATATAAAGCCTCATTATTGAGGTAACAACCAAACTTACATTGGTACGAAATGCCTATTAGGTTGAATGACTCCATTGGGTGCTGGAATTAAAAACATTTCGATTTTCAACTGTGCAACGACATGTTTCTTTTAATTAATATACTGTGTAATTTAGTCATAAATTTTAATGTCACAATGATTGTGTGGAAAGGAGTGTTTGGAACCAAAAGACAAGTCTTCCAAACCAGAAATTTTATGAGGTATTCTTTATTTAAAAAATCAACCAATTCACGTCAATAAGAAACCCTAATCAAGCTTATGGACCCCATTGTTTATTAGTATTGAATTAATTGTAGAGATATGGACATTTGTTTCTTGATGAATATAGTTGTTGATAAGGAGAGAAAAGAAAATTTCATAGTCATTGCAAGAAAAATAGTGTTTGTAACAACAAAAGGAGCCTGATTAGCATGCAGTGAATAGAAAGCCTCATTATTTAGGTAACAACCAAATTGACATTGGTACGAAATGCAAATTAGGATGAATGACTCCATTGGGTGATGGAATTAAACACATTTCGATTTTCAAGTGTGCGACAACATGTTTCTTTCAATTAATATTACTGTGTAATTTAGTCATAAATTTTAATGCCACAACGATTGTGTGGAAAAGAGTGTTTGGAACCAAAAGACAAGTCTTCCAAACCAGAAATGTTATGAGGTATTCTTTATTTAAAAAATCAACCAAATCTCATCAATAAGAAACACTAATCAAGATTATGGACCCCATTGTTTATTAGTATTGAATGAATTGTATAGATACGGACATTTTTTTCTTGATGAATATAGTTGTTGATAAGGAGAGAAAAGAAAATTTCATAGTCATTGCAAGAAAAATACTGCTTGTAACAACAAAAGGAGCCTGATTAGCATGTAGTGAATAGAAAGCCTCATTATTTAGGTAACAACCAAATTGACATTGGTACGAAATGCAAATTAGGATGAATGACTCCATTGGGTGATGGAATTAAACACATTTCGATTTTCAATTGTGCGACAACATGTTTCTTTCAATTAATATTACTGTGTAATTTAGTCATAAATTTTAATGCCACAACGATTGTGTGGAAAAGAGTGTTTGGAACCAAAAGACAAGTCTTCCAAACTAGAAATGTTATGAGGTCTTCTTTATTTAAAAAATCAACCAATTCTCATCAATAAGAAAACCTAATCAAGATTATTGACCCCATTGTTTATTAGTATTGAATGAATTGTATAGATATGGACATTTTTTTTCTTGATGAATATAGTTGCTGATAAGGAGACAAAAGAAAATTTCATAGTCATTGCAAGAAAAATAGTGCTTGTAACAACAAAAGGAGCCTGATTAGCATGTAGTGAATATAAAGCCTCATTATTTAGGTAACAACCAAACTGACATTCGTACGAAATGCAAATTATGATGAATGACTCCATTGGGTGATGGAACTAAACACATTTCGATTTTCAATTGTGCGATGACATGTAACTTTGAATTAATATACTGTGTAATTAAGTAATAAATTTTAATTTCACAATGATTGTGTGAAAAAGATTGTTTCGAACCAAAAGACAAGTCTTCCAAACCAGAAATGTTATGAGGTATTCTTGATTTAAAAAATCAACCAATTCTCATCAATAAGAAACCCTAATCAAGATTATGGACCTCATTGTTTATTAGTATTGAATGAATTGTAGAGATATGGACATTTTTTTCATGATGAATATAGTTGTTGATAAGGAGACAAAAGAAAATTTGATAGTCATTGCAAGAAAAATACTGCTTGTAACAACAAAAGGAGCCTGATTAGCATGCAGTGAATATAAACCCTCATTATTTAGGAAACAACCAAATTGACATTGGTACGAAATGCAAATTAGGATGAATGAGTCCATTGGGTCATGGAATTAAACACATTTCAATTTTCAATTGTGCGACAACATGTTTCTCTTGATAAATATACGGTGTAATTTAGTCATAAATTTTATTGTCACCATGATTGTGTGAAAAAGAGTGTTTGGAACCAAAGCACAAGTCTTCCATACAAGAGATGTTAAGAGGGATTCTTTATTTGAAAAATCAACCAATTCACATCAATAAGAAACCCTAATCAAGATTATGGACCTCATTGTTTGTTAGTATTAAATTAATTGTATAGATATGGACATTGTTTTTTTAATGAATATGATTGTTAATAAGGAGACAAAAGATAATTTCATAGGCATTGGAAGAAAAATAGTGCTTGTAACAACAAAAGGAGCCTGATTAGCATGTAGTGAATATAAAGCCTCATTATTTAGGGAACAACCAAACTGACATTGGTACGAAATGCCAATTAGGTTGAATGACTCCATTATGTGATGGAACTAAACACATTTCGATTTTCAATTATGCGACGACAGGTTTCTTTTAATTAATATAATGTGTAATTTAATCATAAATTTTAATGTCACAATGATTGTGTGGAAAAGAGTGATTGGAACCAAAAGACAAGTCTTCCAAACCAGAAATTTTATGTGGTATTCTTTGTTTAAAAAATCAACCAATTCTCATCAATAAGAAACCCTAATCAAGATTATGGACCCTATTGTTTGTTAGTATTGCATGAATTGTATAGATAAGGACTTTTGTTTCATGATGAATATAGTTGTTAATAAGGAGAGAAAAGAGAATTTCATAGTCATTGAAAGAGAAGTACTGCTTGTAATAACAAAAGGAGCCTGATTAGCATGTAGTGAATATAAAGCCTCATTATTTAGGTAACAACCAAACTGACATTGGTACGAAATGCCTATTAGGTTGAATGACTCCATTGGGTGATGGAATTAAACACATTTCGATTTTCAACTGTGCAACGACATGTTTCTTTTAATTAAAATACTGTGTAATTTGGTCATAATTTTTAATGTCACAATGATTGTGTGGAAAAGAGTGTTTCAAACCAGAAATGTTATGAGGTATTCTTTATTTAAAAAATCAACCAATTCTCATCAATAAGAAACCCTAATCAAGATTATGGACCCCATTGTTTATTAGTATTGAATGAATTGTATAGATATGGACATTGTTTTTTTAATGAAGATGATTGTTAATAAGGAGACAAAAGATAATTTCATAGGCATTGGAAGAAAAATAGTGCTTGTAACAACAAAAGGAGCCTGATTAGCATGTAGTGAATATAAAGCCTCATTATTTAGGTAACAACCAAACTGACATTGGTACAAAATGCCAATTAGGTTGAATGACTCCATTGGGTGATGGAACTAAACACATTTCGATTTTCAATTGTGCGACGACAAGTTTTTTTTAATTAATATACTGTGTAATTTAATCATAAATTTTAATGTCACAATGATTGCGTGGAAAGGAGTGTTTGGAACCAAAAGACAAGTCTTCCAATCCAGAAATTTTATGAGGTATTCTTTGTTTAAAAAATCAACCAATTCTCATCAATAAGAAACCCTAATCAAGATTATGGACCTTATTGTTTGTTAGTATTGAATGAATTGTACAGATAACGACATTTGTTTCATGATGAATATAGTTGTTAATAAGGAGAGAAAAGAGAATTTCATAGTCATTGATAGAAAAATACTGCTTGTTACAACAAAAGGAGCCTGATTAGCATGTAGTGAATATAAAGCCTCATTATTTAGGTAACAACCAAATTGACATTGGTACGAAATGCAAATTAGGATGAATGACTCCATTGGGTGATGGAATTAAACACATTTCGATTTTCAACTGTGCGACGACATGTTTCTTTTAATTAATATACTGTGTAATTTAGTCATAAATTTTAATGTCACAATCATTGTGTGGAAAAGAGTGTTTGGAACCAAAAGGCAAGTCTTCCAAACCAGAAATGTTATGAGGTATTCTTTATTTAAAAAATCAACCAATTCTCATCAATAAGAAACCCTAATCAAGATTATGGACCTCATTGTTTATTAGTATTGAATGAATTGTAGAGATATGGACATTTTTTTCTTGATGAATATAGTTGTTGATAAGGAGACAAAAGAAAATTTGATAGTCATTGCAAGAAAAATACTTCTTGTAACAACAAAAGGAGCCTGATTAGCATGCAGTGAATATAAACCCTCATTATTTAGGTAACAACCAAATTGACATTGGTACGAAATGCAAATTAGGATGAATGAGTCCATTGGGTGATGGAATTAAACACATTTCAATTTTCAATTGTGCGACAACATGTTTCTTTTAATTAATATACTGTGTAATTTAGTTATAAATTTTAATGTCACCATGATTGTGTGAAAAAGAGTGTCTGGAAACAAAGGACAAGTCTTCCAAATAAGAAATGTTAAGAGGGATTCTTTATTTGAAAAATCAACCAATTCACATCAATAAGAAACCCAAATCAAGATTATGGACCTCATTGTTTGTTAGTATTAAATTAACTGTATATATATGGACATTGTGTTTTTGATGAATATGATTGTTAATAAGGGGACAAAAGATAATTTCAAAGGCATCGGAAAAAAATAGTGCTTGTAACAACAAAAGGAGCCTGATTAGCATGTAGTGAATATAAAGCTTCATTATTTAGGTAACAACCACACTGACATTGGTACGAAATGCCTATTAGGTTGAATGACTCCATTGGGTGATGGAATTAATCACATTTCAATTTTCAACTGTGCAAGGACATGTTTCTTTTAATTAATATACTGTGTAATTTAGTCATAAATTTTAATGTTACAATGAATGTGTGGAAAAGAGTGTTTGGAACCAAAAGACAAGTCTTCCAAACTAGAAATGTTATGAGGTATTCTTTATTTATAAAATCAACCAATTCTCATCAATAAGAAACCCTAATCAAGATTATGGACCCCATTGTTTATTAGTATTGAATGAATTGTATAGATATGGACATTTTTTTCTTAATGAATATAGTTGTTGATATGGAGACAAAAGAAAATTTCATAGTCATTGCAAGAAAAATACTGCTTGTAACAACAAAAGGAGCCTGATTAGCATGTAGTGAATAGAAAGCCTCATTATTTAGGTAACAACCAAATTGACATTGGTACGGAATGCAAATTAGGATGAATGACTCCATTGGGTGATGGAATTAAACACATTTCGATTTTCAACTGTGCGACAACATGTTTCTTTTAATTAATATTACTATGTAATTTAGTCATAAATTTTAATGTCGCAATGATTGTGTGGAAAAGAGTGTATGGAACCGAAAGACAAGTCTTCCAAACCAGAAATGTTATCTTCTTTATTTAAAAAATCAACCAATTCGAATCAATAAGAAACCCTAATGAAGATTATGGACCCCATTGTTTATTAGTATTGAATGAATTGTAGAGATATGGACATTTTTTTCGTGATGAATATAGTTGTTGATATGGAGACAAAAGAAAATTTCATAGTCATTGTAAGAAAAATACTGCTTGTAACAACAAAAGGAGCCTGATTAGCATGCAGTGCATATAAACCCACATTATTTAGGTAACAACCAAATTGACATTGGTACGAAATGCAAATTAGGATGAATGAGTCCATTGGGTGATGGAATTAAACACATTTCAATTTTCAATTATGCGACAACATGTTTCTTTTAATTAATATACTGTGTAATTTAGTTATAAATTTTAATGTCACCATGATTGTGTGAAAAAGAGTGTCTGGAACCAAAAGGACAAGTCTTCCAAACAACAAATGTTAAGAGGGATTCTTTATTTGAAGAATCAACCAATTCACATCAATAAGAAACCCAAATCAAGATTATGGACCTCATTGTTTGTTAGTATTAATTTAATTGTATAGATATGGACATTGTGTTTTTGATGAATATGATTGTTAATAAGGAGACAAAAGATAATTTCAAAGGCATTGGAAAAAAATAGTGCTTGTAACAACAAAATGAGCCTGATTAGAATGTAGTGAATATAAAGCCTCATTATTTAGGTAACAATCAAACTGACATTGGTACGAAATGCCTATTAGATTGAATGACTCCATTGGGTGATGGAATTAAACACATTTCGATTTTCAACTGTGCAACCACATGTTTCTTTTAATTAATATACTGTGTAATTTAGTCATAAATTTTAATTTCACAATGATTGTGTGGAAAAGAGTGTTTTGAACCAAAAGACAAGTCTTCCAAACCAGAAATGTTATGAGGCATTCTTTATTTAAAAAATCAACCAATTCTCATCAATAAGAAACCCTAATCAAGATTATGGACCCCATTGTTTATTAGTATTGAATGAATTGTAGAGATATGGACATTTTTTTCTTGATGAATATAGTTGTTGATAAGGAGACAAAAGAAAATTTGATAGTCATTGCAAGAAAAATACTGCTTGTAACAACAAAAGGAGCCTGATTAGCATGCAGTGAATATAAACCCTCATTATTTAGGTAACAACCAAATTGACATTGGTACGAAATGCAAATTAGGATGAATGAGTCCATTGAGTGATGGAATTAAACACATTTCAATTTTCAATTGTGCGACAACATGTTTCTTTTAATTAATATACTGTGTAATTTAGTTATAAATTTTAATGTCACCATGATTGTGTGAAAAAGAGTGTCTGGAACCAAAGGACAAGTCTTCCAAACAAGAAATGTTAAGAGGGATTCTTTATTTGAAAAATCAACCAATTCACATCAATAAGAAACCCAAATCAAGATTATGGACCTCATTGTTTGTTAGTATTAAAATAATTGTATAGATATGGACATTGTGTTTTTGATGAATATGATTGTTAATAAGGAGACAAAAGATAATTTCATAGGCATTGGAAGAAAAATAGTGCTTGTAACAACAAAAGGAGCCTGATTAGCATGTAGTGAATATAAAGCCTCATTATTTAGGTAACAACCAAACTGACATTGTTACGAAATGCCTATTAGGTTGAATGACTCCATTAGGTGATGGAATTAAACACATTTCGATTTTCAACTGTGCAACCACATGTTTCTTTTATTTAATATACTGTGTAATTTAGTCATAAATTTTAATGTCACAATGATTGTGTGGAAAGGAGTGTTTCGAACCAAAAGACAAGTCTTCCAAACCAGAAATGTTATGAGGTATTATTTATTTAAAAAATCAACCAATTCTCATCAATAAGAAACCCTAATCAAGCTTATGGACCCCATTGTTTATTAGTATTGAATGAATTGTAGAGATATGGACATTTTTTTCTTGATGAATATAGTTGTTAATAAGGAGACAAAAGAAAATTTCAGAGTCATTGCAAGAAAAATAGTGTTTGTAACAACAAAAGGAGCCTGATTAGCATGCAGTGAATATAAACCCTCATTATTTAGGTAACAACCAAATTGACATTGGTACAAAATGCAAATTAGGATGAATGAGTCCATTGCGTGATGGAATTAAACACATTTCAATTTTCAATTGTGCGACAACATGTTTCTTTTAATTAATATACTGTGTAATTTAGTTATAAATTTTAATGTCACCATGATTGTGTGAAAAAGAGTGTCTGGAACCAAAGGACAAGTCTTCCAAACAAGAAATGTTAAGAGGGATTCTTTATTTGAAAAATGAACCAATTCACATCAATAAGAAACCCAAATCAAGATTATGGACCTCATTGTTTGTTAGTATCAAAGTAATTGTATAGATATGGACATTGTGTTTTTGATGAATATGATTGTTAATAAGGAGACAAAAGATAATTTCAAAGGCATTGGAAAAAAATAGTGCTTGTAACAACAAAAAGAGCCTGATTAGCATGTAGTGAATATAAAGCCTCATTATTTAGGTAACAACCAAACCTACATTGGTACGAAATGCCTATTAGGTTGAATGACTCCATTGGGTGATGGAATTAAACACATTTCGATTTTCAACTGTGCAACGACATGTTTCTTTTAATTAATATACTGTGTAATTTAGTCATAAATTTTAATGTCACAATGATTGTGTGGAAAAGAGTGTTTGGAACCAAAAGACAAGTCTTCCAAACCAGAAATGTTATGAGGTATTCTTTATTTAAAAAATCAACCAATTCACGTCAATAAGAAACCCTAATCAAGCTTATGGACCCCATTGTTTATTAGTATTGAATGAATTGTAGAGATATGGACATTTGTTTCTTGATGAATATAGTTGTTGATAAGGAGAGAAAAGAAAATTTCATAGTCATTGCAAGAAAAATAGTGTTTGTAACAACAAAAGGAACCTGATTAGCATGCAGTGAATAGAAAGCCTCATTATTTAGGTAACAACCAAATTGACATTGGTACGAAATGCAAATTAGGATGAATGACTCCATTGGGTGATGGAATTAAACACATTTCGATTTTCAATTGTGCGACAACATGTTTCTTTCAATTAATATTACTGTGTAATTTAGTCATAAATTTTAATGCCACAACGATTGTGTGGAAAAGAGTGTTTGGAACCAAAAGACAAGTCTTCCAAACCAGAAATGTTATGAGGTATTCTTTATTTAAAAAATCAACCAATTCTCATCAATAAGAAACCCTAATCAAGATTATGGACCCCATTGTTTATTAGTATTGAATGAATTGTATAGATATGGACATTTTTTTCTTGATGAATATAGTTGTTGATAAGGAGAGAAAAGAAAATTTCATAGTCATTGCAAGAAAAATACTGCTTGTAACAACAAAAGGAGCCTGATTATCATGTAGTGAATAGAAAGCCTCATTATTTAGGTAACAACCAAATTGACATTGGTACGAAATGCAAATTAGGATGAATGACTCCATTGGGTGATGGAATTACACACATTTCGATTTTAAATTGTGCGACCACATGTTTCTTTCAATTAATATTACTGTGTAATGTAGTCATAAATTTCAATGTCACAATGATTGTGTGGAAAAGAGTGTTTGGAACCAAAAGACAAGTCTTCCAAACCAGAAATGTTATGAGGTCTTCTTTATTTAAAAAATCAACCAATTCTCATCAATAAGAAACCCTAATCAAGATTATTGACCCCATTGTTTATTAGTATTGAATGAATTGTATAGATATGGACATTTTTTTTCTTGATGAATATAGTTGCTGATAAGGAGACAAAAGAAAATTTCATAGTCATTGCAAGAAAAATAGTGCTTGTAACAACAAAAGGAGCCTGATTAGCATGTAATGAATATAAAGCCTCATTATTTAGGTAACAACCAAACTGACATTGGTACGAAATGCAAATTATGATGAATGACTCCATTGGGTGATGGAAATAAACACATTTCGATTTTCAATTGTGCGATGACATGTAACTTTTAATTAATATACTGTGTAATTAAGTAATAAATTTTAATTTCACAATGATTGTGTGAAAAAGATTGTTTCGAACCAAAAGACAAGTCTTCCAAACCAGAAATGTTATGAGGTATTCTTTATTTAAAAAATCAACCAATTCTCATCAATAAGAAACCGTAATCAAGATTATGGACCTCATTGTTTATTAGTATTGAATGAATTGTAGAGATATGGACATTTTTTTCTTGATGAATATAGTTGTTGATAAGGAGACAAAAGAAAATTTGATAGTCATTGCAAGAAAAATACTGCTTGTAACAACAAAAGGAGCCTGATTAGCATGCAGTGAATATAAACCCTCATTATTTAGGAAACAACCAAATTGACATTGGTACGAAATGCAAATTAGGATGAATGAGTCCATTGGGTCATGGAATTAAACACATTTCAATTTTCAATTGTGTGACAACATGTTTCTCTTGATTAATATACGGTGTAATTTAGTCATAAATTTTAATGTCACCATGATTGTGTGAAAAAGAGTGTTTGGAACCAAAGCACAAGTCTTCCAAACAAGAGATGTTAAGAGGGATTCTTTATTTGAAAAATCAACCAATTCACATCAATAAGAAACCCTAATCAAGATTATGGACCTCATTGTTTGTTAGTATTAAATTAATTGTATAGATATGGACATTGTTTTTTTAATGAATATGATTGTTAATAAGGAGACAAAAGATAATTTCATAGGCATTGGAAGAAAAATAGTGCTTGTAACAACAAAAGGAGCCTGATTAGCATGTAGTGAATATAAAGCCTGATTATTTAGGTAACAACCAAACTGACATTGGTACGAAATGCCAATTAGGTTGAATGACTCCATTGGGTGATGAAACTAAACACATTTCAATTTTCAATTATGCGACGACAAGTTTCTTTTAATTAATATACTGTGTAATTTAATCATAAATTTTAATGTCACAATGATTGTGTGGAAAAGAGTGATTGGAACCAAAAGACAAGTCTTCCAAACCAGAAATTTTATGTGGTATTCTTTGTTTAAAAAATCAACCAATTCTCATCAATAAGAAACCCTAATCAAGATTATGGACCATATTGTTTGTTAGTATTGCATGAATTGTATAGATAAGGACTTTTGTTTCATGATGAATATAGTTGTTAACAAGGAGAGAAAAGATAATTTCATAGGCATTGGAAAAAAAGTAGGGCTTGTAACAACAAAAGGATCCTGATTAGCATGTAGTGAATATAAAGCCTCATTATTTAGGTAACAACCAAATTGACATTGGTACGAAATGAAAATTAGGATGAATGACTCCATTGTGTGATGGAATTAAACACATTTCGATTTTCAATTGTGGGATGACATGTTTCTTTTAATTAATATACTGTGTAATTTAGTCATAAATTTTAATGTCACAATGATTGTGTGGAAAAGAGTGTTTGGAACCAAAAGACAAGTCTTCCAAACCAGAAATTTTATGAGGTATTCTTTGTTTAAAAATTCAACCAATTTTCATCAATAAGAAACCCTAATCAAGATTATGGACCCTATTGATTGTTAGTATTGAATGAATTGTATAGATAAGGACATTTGTTTCATGATGAATATAGTTGTTAATAAGGAGAGAAAAGATAATTTCATAGTCATTGAAAGAAAAATACTGCTTGTAACAACAAAAGGAGCCTGATTAGCATGTAGTGAATATAAAGCCTCATTATCTAGGTAACAACCAAACTGACATTGGTACGAAATGCCTATTAGGTTGAATGACTCCATTGGGTGATGGAATTAAACACATTTCGATTTTCAACTGTGCAACGACATGTTTCTTTTAATTAATATACTGTGTAATTTAGTCATAATTTTTAATGTCACAATGATTGTGTGGAAAAGAGTGTTTGGAACCAAAAGACAAGTCTTCCAAACCAGAAATTTTATGAGGTATTCTTTGTTTAAAAAATCAACCAATTCACATCAATAAGAAACCCTAATCAGGATTATGGACCCTATTATTTTTATCATTGAAAGAATTATGTAGATATGGACATTTTTTTCTTGATGAATATAGTTGTTAATAAGGAGACAAAAGATAATTTCATAGTCATTGAAAGAACAATACTGCTTGTAACAACAAAAGGAGCCTGATTAGCATGTAGTGAATATAAAGCCTCATTATTTAGGTAACAACCAAAATTGACATTGGTACGAAATGCAAATTAGGATGAATGACTCGATTGGATGCTGGAATTAAACACATTTCGATTTTCAATTGTGCGACCACATGTTTCTTTTCATTAATATACTGTGTAATTTAGTCATAAATTTTAATGTCACAATGATTGTGTGAAAAAGAGTGTCTGGAACCAAAAGACAATCTTCCAAACCAGAAATGTTATGAGGTATTCTTTATTTGAAAAATCAAGCAATTCACATCAATAAGAAACCCCAATCATGATTATGGACCACAATGTTTGTTAGTATTAAATTAATTATATAGATATGGACATTGTTTTCTTGATGAATATGATTGTTAATAAGGAGACAAAAGATAATTTCATAGTCATTGGAAGAAAAATACTCCTTGTAACAACAAAAGGAGCTTGATTGGCATGTAGTGAATATAAAGGTTCATTATTTAGTTAACAACCAAATTCACATTGGTATGAAATGCAAATTAGGATGAATGACTCCATTGGGTGATAGAACTAAACACATTTCGATTTTCAGTTGTGCGACGACATGTTTCTCTTAATTAATATTCTGTGTAATTTAGTCATAAATTTTAATGTCACAACGATTGTGTGAAAAAGAGTGTTTGGAACCAAAAGACAAGTCTTCGAAACAAGAAACGTGAAGACGGATTCTTTATTTTAAAAATCAACCAATTCACTTCAATAAGAAACCCTAATCAAGATTATGGACCTCATTGTTTGTTAGTATTAAATTAATTGTATAGATATGGACATTGTTTTCTTGATGAATATGATTGTTAATAAGGAGACAAAAGATAATTTCATAGTCATTGGAAGAAAAATACTCCTTGTAACAACAAAAGGAGCTTGATTGGCATGTAGTGAATATAAAGGTTCATTATTTAGTTAACAACCAAATTCACATTGGTACGAAATGTAAAATAGGATGAATGACTCCATTCGGTGATAGAACTAAACACATTTCGATTTTCAATTGTGCGACGACATAGTTCTTTTAATTAATATACTGTGTAATTTAGTCATAAATTTTAATGTCACAATGATTGTGTGAAAAAGAGTGTCTGGAACCAAAAGACAAGTCTTCCAAACAAGAAATGTTAAGAGGGATTCTTTATTTTAAAAATCAACCAATTCACATCTATAAGAAGCCCTAATCAAGATTATGGACCTCATTGTTTGTTAGTATTAAATTAATTGTATGGATATGGACATTGTTTTCTTGATGAATATCATTGTTAATAAGGAGACAAAAGATAATTTCATAGTCATTGGAAGAAAAATACTGCTTGTAACAACAAAAGGAGCCTGATTAGCATGTAGTGAATATAAAGCCTCATTATTTATGTAACAAGTAAATTGACATTGGTACGAAATGCAAATTAGGTTGAATGACTCCATTGGGTGATGGAACTAAACACATTTCGATTTTCAATTGTGCGACAACAAGTTTCTTTTAATTAAAATACTGTGTAATTTAGTCATAAATTTTAATGTCACAATGATTCTGTGGAAAATAGTGTTTGGAACCGAAAGACAAGTCTTCCAAACCAGAAATGTTATGAGGTATTCTTTGTTTAAAAAATCAACCAATTCACATCAATAAGAAACCCTAATCAGGATTATGGACCCCATTGTTTGTTAGTATTAAATGAATTGTATTGATATGGACATTTTTTTCTTGATAGATATAGTTGTTAATAAGAAGACAAAAGATAATTTCATAGTCATTGCAATAAAAATACAGCTTGTAACAATAAAAGGAGCCTGATTAGCATGAAGTGAATATAAAGCCTCATTATTTAGTTAACAACCAAATTGACACTGGTGCGAAATCCAAATTAGGATGAATGACTCCATTGGGTGCTAGAACTAAACACATTTCGATTTTCAATTGTGCGACAACATGTTACTTTTAAGTAATATACTGTGTAACTTAGTCATAAATTTTAATGTCACAATGATTATGTGAAAAAGAGTGTTTGGAACCAAGATACAAGTCTTCCAAACAAGTAATGTTAAGAGGGATTCTTTATTTTAAAAATCAACCAATTCACATCAATAAGAAACCCTAATCAAGATTGTGGACCTCATTGTTTATTAGTATTAAATTAATTGTATAGATATGGACATTGTTTTTTTGATGAATATGATTTTTAATAAGGAGACAAACGATAATTTCATAGTCATTGGAAGAAAAATAGTGCTTGTTACAACAAAAGGAGCCTGATTAGCATGTTGTGAATATAAAGCCTTGTTATTTAGGTAACAACCAAATTGACATTGGTACGAAATGCATATTAGGATGAATGACTACAATGGGTGATGAAACTAAACACATTTCAATTTTCAATTGTGCGACGACATGTTCCTTTTAATTAATATACTGTGTAATTTAGTCATAAATTTTAATATCACAATGATTTTGTAGAAAAGAGTGTTTGGAACCAAAAGACAAGTCTTCTAAACAAGAAATGTTAAGAGGGATTCTTTGTTTTAAAAATCAAGCAATTCACATCAATAAGAAACCCTAATCAAGATTATGGACCCCATTGTTTGTTAGTATTAAATGAATTGTATTGATATGGACATTTTTTTCTTGATAGATATAGTTGTTAATAAGAAGACAAAAGATAATTTCATAGTCATTGCAATAAAAATACAGCTTGTAACAATAAAAGGAGCCTGATTAGCATGAAGTGAATATAAAGCCTCATTATTTAGGTAACAACCAAATTGGCATTGGTACGAAATGGAAATTAGGATGAATGACTCCATTGGGTGATTGAACTAAACACATTTTGATTTTCAATTGTGCGACGACATGTTACTTTTAATTAATATACTGTGTAATTTAGTCATAAATATTAATGCCACAAAGATTGTGTGAAAAACAGTGTTTGGAACCAAAAGACAATCTTCCAAACCAGAAATGTTAAGAGGGATTCTTTATTTGAAAAATCAAGCAATTCACATCAATAAGAAACCCTAATCAAGATTATGGACGCCATTCTTTGTTAGTATTAAATGAATTGTATAGATATGGACATTTTTTTCTTGATGGATATAGTTGTTAATAAGAAGACAAAAAATAATTTCATAGTCATTGCAAGAAAAATAATGCTTGTAACAGCAAAAGGAGCCTGATTAGCATGTAGTGAATATAAACCCACATTATTTAGGTAACAAGCAAATTGCCTTTGGTACGAAATGCAAATTAGGTTGAATGACTCCATTGGGTGATGGAACTAAACACATTTCGATTTTCAATTGTGCGACGACAAGTTTCTTTTAATTAATATACTGTGTAATTTAGTAATAAATTTTAATGTCACAATGATTGTGTGAAAAAGAGTGTCAGGAACCAAAAGACAACTCTTCCAAACAAGAAACGTTAAGAGCGATTCTTTTTTTAAAAATCAACCAATTTACATCAATAAGAAACCCTAATCAAGATTATGGACCTAATTGTTTGTTAGTATTAAATTAATTGTATAGATATGGACATTGTTTTCTTGAGGAATATCATTGTTAATAAGGAGACAAAAGATAAGTTCATAGTCATTGGAAGAAAAATACTCCTTGTAACAACAAAAGGAGCCTGATTGGCATGTAGTAAATATAAAGCCTCATTATTTAGGTAACAACCAAATTGACATTGGTGCGAAATGCAAGTTAGGATGAATGACTCCATTGGGTGATTCAACTAAACACATTGCAATTTTCAATTGTGCGACGACATGTTTCTTTTAATTAATATACTGTGTAACTTAGTCATAAATTTTAATGTGAAAATGATTGTGTGAAAAAGAGTGTCTGGAACCAAAAGACAAGTCTTCCAAACAAGAAATGTTAAGAGCGATTCTATTTTTAAAAATCAACCAATTTACATCAATAAGAAACCCTAATCATGATTATGGACCACATTGTTTGTTAGTATTAAATTAATTATACAGATATGGACATTGTTTTCTTGATGAATATGATTGTTAATAAAGAGACAAAAGATAATTTCATAGTCATTGCAATAAAAATACTGCTTGTAACAACAAAAGGAGCCTGATTAGCATGAAGTAAATATAAAGCCTCATTATTTATGTAACAACCAAATTGACATTGGTACGAAATGTAAATTAGGATGAATGACTCCATTGGGTGATTGAACTAAACAAATTTCGATTTTCAATTGTGCGACGACATGTTACTTTTAATTAATATACTCTGTAATTTAGTCTTAAATTTTAATGTGACAATGATTGTGTGAAAAAGAGTGTTTGGAACCAAAAGACAATCTTCCAAACCTGAAATGTTATGAGGTATTCTTTATTTGAAAAATCAAGCAATTCACATCAATAAGAAACCCCAATCAGGATTATGGACCCCGTTGTTTGTTAGTATTAAATGAATTGTATAGATATGGACATTTTTTTTCCTGATGGATATAGTTGTGAATAAGTAGACAAAGCATAATTTCATAGTCATTGCAAGAAAAATACTCCTTGTAACAACAAAAGGAGCCTGACTAGCATGAAGTGAATATAAAGCTTCATTATTTAGGTAACAACCAAATTTACGTTGGTACGAAATGCAAATTAGGATGAATGACACCATTGGATGATTCAACTAAACACATTGCAATTTTCAATTGTGCGACGACATGTTTCTTTTAATTAATATACTGTGTAACTTAGTCATAAATTTTAATGTCAAAATGATTGTGTGAAAAAGAGTGTCTGGAACCAAAAGACAAGTCTTCCAAACAAGAAATGTTAAGAGCGATTCTATTTTTAAAAATCAACCAATTTACATCAATAAGAAACCCTAATCATGATTATGGACCACATTGTTTGTTAGTATTAAATTAATTATACAGATATGGACATTGTTTTCTTGATGAATATGATTGTTAATAAAGAGACAAAAGATAATTTCATAGTCATTGCAATAAAAATACTGCTTGTAACAACAAAAGGAGCCTGATTAGCATGAAGTAAATATAAAGCCTCATTATTTATGTATCAACCAAATTGACATTGGTACGAAATGTAAATTAGGATGAATGACTCCATTGGGTGATTGAACTAAACAAATTTCGATTTTCAATTGTGCGACGACATGTTACTTTTAATTAATATACTCTGTAATTTAGTCTTAAATTTTAATGTGACAATGATTGTGTGAAAAAGAGTGTTTGGAACCAAAAGACAATCTTCCAAACCTGAAATGTTATGAGGTATTCTTTATTTGAAAAATCAAGCAATTCACATCAATAAGAAACCCCAATCAGGATTATGGACCCCGTTGTTTGTTAGTATTAAATGAATTGTATAGATATGGACATTTTTTTTCCTAATGGATATAGTTGTTAATAAGTAGACAAAACATAATTTCATAGTCATTGCAAGAAAAATACTCCTTGTAACAACAAAAGGAGCCTGACTAGCATGAAGTGAATATAAAGCTTCATTATTTAGGTAACAACCAAATTTACATTGGTACGAAATGCAAATTAGGATGAATGACACCATTGGATGATGGAATTAAACACATTTCAATTTTCAATTGTGCGACGTCATGTTACTTTTAATTAATATACTGTGTAATTTAGTCATAAATTTTAACGTCACAATGATTGTGTGAAAAAGGGTATTTGAAACCAAAAGGCAAGTCTTCCAAACGAGAAATGTTAAGAGGAATTCTTTATTTTAAAAATCAACCAATTCACATCAATAAGAAACCCTAATCAAGATTATGGACCTCATTGTTTGTTAGTATTAAATTAATTGTATAGATATGGACATTGTTTTCTTGATGAATATCATTGTTAATAAGGAGACAAAAGATAAGTTCATAGTCATTGGAAGAAAAATACTGCTTGTAACAACAAAAGGAGCCTGATTGGCATGTAGTAAATATAAAGCCTCATTATTTAGGTAACAACCAAATTGACATTGGTGCGAAATGCAAGTTAGGATGAATGACTCCATTGGGTGATTGAACTAAACACATTTCGATTTTCAATTGTGCGACGACATGTTTTTTTTAATTAATATACTGTGTAAGTTAGTCATAAATTTTAATGTCACAATGATTGTGTGAAAAAGAGTGTCTGGAACCAAAAGACAAGTCTTCCAAACAAGAAATGTTAAGAGGGATTCTTTTTTTTAAAAACCAACCAATTCACATCAATAAGAAACCCTAATCATGATTATGGACCACATTGTTTGTTAGTATTAAATTATTTATATAGATATGGACATTGTTTTCTTGATGAATATTATTGTTAATAAGGAGACAAAAGATAATTTCATAGTCATTGGAACTAAAATACTCCTTGTAACAACAAAAGGAGCCTGATTGGTATGTAGTGAATATAAAGCCTCATTATTTAGTTAACAACCAAATTGACACTGGTGCGAAATGCAAATTAGGATGAATGACTCCATTGGGTGATTGAACTAAACACATTTCGATTTTCAATTGTGCGACGACATGTTACTTTTAATTAATATACTGTGTAACTTAGTCATAAATTTTAATGTCACAATGATTATGTGAAAAAGAGTGTTTGGAACCAAAATACAAGTCTTCCAATCAAGAAATGTTAAGAGGGATTCTTTATTTTAAAAATCAACCAATTCACATCAATAAGAAACCCTAATCAAGATTGTTGACCTCATTGTTTATTAGTATTAAATTAATTGTATATATATGGACATTGTTTTTTTGATGAATATGATTTTTAATAAGGAGACAAACGATAATTTCATAATCATTGGAAGAAAAATAGTGCTTGTTACAACAACAGGAGCCTGATTAGCATGTTGTGAAGATAAAGCCTTGTTATTTAGGTAACAACCAAATTGACATTGGTGCGAAATCCAAGTTAGGATGAATGACTCCGTTGGGTGAGTGAACGAAACACATTTCGATTTTCAATTGTGCGACGACATGTTACTTTTAATTAATATACTGTGTAACTTAGTCATAAATTTTAATGTCACAATGATTATGTGAAAAAGAGTGTTTGGAACCAAAATACAAGTCTTCCAATCAAGAAATGTTAAGAGGGATTCTTTATTTTAAAAATCAACCAATTCACATCAATAAGAAACCCTAATCAAGATTGTGGACCTCATTGTTTATTAGTATTAAATTAATTGTATATATATGGACATTGTTTTTTTGATGAATATGATTTTTAATAAAGGACAAAAAACGATAATTTCATAGTCATTGGAGCAAAAATAGTGCTTGTTACAACAAAAGGAGCCTGATTAGCATGTTGTGAAGATAAAGCCTTGTTATTTAGGTAACAACCAAATTAACATTGGTGCGAAATGCAAGTTAGGATGAATGACTCCATTGGGTGATTGAACTAAACACATTTCGATTTTCAATTGTGCGACGACATGTTTCTTTTAATTAATATACTGTGTAACTTTGTCATAAATTTTAATGTCACAATGATTGTGTGAAAAAGAGTGTCTGGAACCAAAAGACAAGTCTTCCAAACATGAAATGTTAAGAGGGATTCTTTATTTTAAAAATTAACCAATTCACATCAATAAGAAACCCTAATCAAGATTATGGACATCCTTGTTTGTTAGTATTAAATTAATTGTATAGATATGGACATTGTTTTCTTGATGAATATCATTGTTAATAAGGAGATAAAAGATAATTTCATAGTCATTGGAAGAAAAATATAGCTTGTAACAACAAAAGGAGCCTGATTGGCATGGAGTAAATATAAAGCCTCATTATTTATGTAACAACCAAATTGTCATTGGTGCGAAATGCAAGTTAGGATGAATGACTCCATTGGGTGATTGAACTAAACACATTTCGATTTTCAATTGTGTGACAACATGTTACTTTTAATTAATATACTATGTAAGTTAGTCATAAATTTCAATGTCACAATGATTGTGTGAAAAAGAGTGTTTGGCACCAAAAGACAAGTCTTCCAAACAAGAAATGTTAAGAGGGATTCTTTATTTTAAAAATCAACCAATTCACATCAATAAGAAACCCTAATCATGATTATGGACCACATTATTTGTTAGTATTAAATTAATTATATAGATATGGACATTGTTTTCTTGATGAATATGATTGTTAATAAGGAGACAAAAGATAATTTCATAGTCCTTGGAAGAAAAATACTCCTTGTAACAACAAAAGGAGCCTGATTGGCATGTAGTGAATATAAAGCCTCATTATTTAGTTAACAACCAAATTGACACTGGTGCAAAATGCAAATTAGGATGAATGACTCCATTGGGTGATAGAACTAAACACATTTCGATTTTCAATTGTGCGACGACATGTTACTTTTAGTTAATATACTGTGTAACTTAGTCATAAATTTTAATGTCACAATGATTATGTGAAAAAGAGTGTTTGGAACCAAAATACAAGTCTTCCAAACAAGAAATGTTAAGAGGGATTCTTTATTTTAAAAATCCACCAATTCACATCAATAAGAAACCCTAATCAAGATTGTGGACCTCATTGTTTATTAGTATTAAATTAATTGTATAGATATGGACATTGTTTTTTTGATGAATATGATTTTTAATAAGGAGACAAACGATAATTTCATAATCATTGGAAGAAAAATAGTGCTTGTTACAACAACAGGAGCCTGATTAGCATGTTGTGAAGATAAAGCCTTGTTATTTAGGTAACAACCAAATTGACATTGGTGCGAAATCCAAGTTAGGATGAATGACTCCGTTGGGTGAGTGAACGAAACACATTTCGATTTTCAATTGTGCGACGACATGTTTCTTTTAATTAATATACTGTGTAACTTAGTCATAAATTTTAATGTCACAATGAATGTGTGAAACAGAGTGTCTGGAACCAAGAGACAAGTCTTCCAAACAAGAAATGTTAAGAGGGATTCATTATTTTAAAAATCAACCAATTCACATCAATAAGAAACCATAATCAAGATTACGGACCTCTTTGTTTGTTAGTATGAAATTAATTGTATAGATATGGACATTGTTTTCTTGATGAATATCATTGTTAATAAGGAGACAAAAGATAATTTCATAGTCATTGGAAGAAAAATACTCCTTGTAACAACAAAAGGAGCCTGATTGGCATGTAGTAAATATAAAGCCTCATTATTTAGCTAACAACCAAATTGACATTGGTGCGAAATGCAAGTTAGGATGAATGACTCCATTGGGTGATTGAACTAAACACATTTCGATTTTCAATTGTGCGACGACATGTTTCTTTTAAATAATATACTGTGTAACTTAGTCATAAATTTTAATGTCACAATGATTATGTGAAAAAAGAGTGTTTGGAACCAAAAGACAAGTCTTCCAAACAAGAAATGTTAAGAGAGATTCTTTTTATTTTAAAAATCAACCAATTCACATCAATAAGAAACCCTAATCAAAATTGTGGACCTCATTGTTTGTTAGTATTAAATTAATTGTATAGATATGGACATTGTTTTTTTGATGAATATGATTTTTAATAAGGAGACAAACGCTAATTTCATAGTCATTGGAAGAAAAATAGTGCTTGTTACAACAAAAGGAGTCTGATCAGCATGTTGTGAATATAGAGCCTTATTATTTAGGTAACAACCAAATTGACATTGGCACGAAATGCAAATTAGGATGAATGACTCCATTCGATGATGGAATTAAACACATTTCGATTTTCAATTGTCCGACAGCATGTTTCTTTTAATGAATATACTGTGTAACTTAGTCATAAATTTTCATGTCACAATGATTGTGTGAAAAAGAGTGTCTGGAACCAAAAGACAAGTCTCTTACAAACCAGAAATGTTATGAGGGCTTCTTTATTTTGAAAAATCAAGCACCTCACATCATCAATAAGAAACCCTAATCAAGATTATGGACCCCATTGTTTGTTAGTATTAAATTAATTATATAGATATGGACATTGTTTTCTTGATGAATATCATTGTTAATAAGGAGACAAAAGATAATTTCATAGTCATTGGAAGAAAAATACACCTTGTAACAACAAAAGGAGCCTGATTGGCATGTAGTAAATATAAAGCCTCATTATGTAGGTAACAACCAAATTGACATTGCTGCGAAATGCAAGTTAGGATGAATGACTCCATTGGGTGATAGAACTAAACACATTTCGATTTTCAATTGTGCGACAACATGTTACTTTTAATCAATATACTCTGTAATTTAGTCACAAATTTTAATGTCACAATGATTGTGTGAAAAAGAGTGTTTGGAACCAAAATACAGGTCTTCCAAACAAGAAATGTTAAGAGGGATTCTTTATTTTTAAAATCAACCAATTCACATCAATAAGAAACCCTAATGAAGATTGTGGACCTCATTGTTTATTAGTATTAAATTAATTGTATAGATATGGACATTGTTTTTTTGATGAATATGATTTTTTAATAAGGAGACAAACGATAATTTCAAAGTCATGGAAGAAGAAAAATCGTGCTTGTTACAACAAAAGGAGCCTGATTAGCATGTTGTGAAGATAAAGCCTTGTTATTTAGGTAACAACCAAATTGACATTGGTGCGAAATGCAAAGTTAGGATGAATGACTCCCTTGGGTGTTGGTGAACGAAAAACATTTCGATTTTCAATTGTGCGACGACATGTTTCTTTCTTTTAATTAATATACTGTGTAACTTTGTCTTAAATTTTAATGTCACAATGATTGTGTGAAAAAGAGTGTCTGGAATCAAAAGACAAGTCTTCCAAACAAGAAATGTTAAGAGGGATTCATTATTTTAAAAATCAACCAATTCACATCAATAAGAAACCCTAATCAAGATTATGGACCTCTTTGTTTGTTAGTATTAAATTAATTGTATAGATATGGACATTGTTTTCTTGATGAATATCATTGTTAATAAGGAGACAAAAGATAATTTCATAGTCATTGGAAGAAAAATACTCCTTGTAACAACAAAAGGAGCCTGATCGGCATGTAGTAAATATAAAGCCTCATTATTTAGGTAACAACCAAATTGACATTGGTGCGAAATGCAAGTTAGGATGAATGACTCCATTGGGTGATTGAACTAAACACATTTCGATTTTCAATTGTGCGACGACATGTTTCTTTTAATTAATATACTGTGTAACTTTGTCTTAAATTTTAATGTCACAATGATTGTGTGAAAAGAGTGTTTGGAACCAAAAGACAAGTCTTCCAAACAAGAAATGTTAAGAGGGATTCTTTATTTTAAAAATCAACCAATTCACATCAATAAGAAACCCTAATCAAGATTATGGACCTCATTGTTTGTCAGTATTAAATTAATTGTATAGATATGGACATTGTTTTCTTGATGAATATGATTGTTAATAAGGAGACAAAAGATAATTTCATAGTCATTGGAAGAAAAATACTCCTTGTAACAACAAAAGGAGCCTGATTGGCATGTAGTAAATATAAAGCCTCATTATTTAGCTAACAACCAAATTGACATTGGTGCGAAATGCAAGTTAGGATGAATGACTCCATTGGGTGATTGAACTAAACACATTTCGATTTTCAATTGTGCAACGACATGTTTCTTTTAAATAATATACTGTGTAACTTAGTCATAAATTTTAATGTCACAATGATTATGTGAAAAAGAGTGTTTGGAACCAAAAGACAAGTCTTCCAAACAAGAAATGTTAAGAGGGATTCTTTATTTTAAAAATCAACCAATTCACATCAATAAGAAACCCTAATCAAAATTGTGGACCTCATTGTTTGTTAGTATTAAATTAATTGTATAGATATGGACATTGTTTTTTTGATGAATATGATTTTTAATAAGGAGACAAACGCTAATTTCATAGTCATTGGAAGAAAAATAGTGCTTGTTACAACAAAAGGAGTCTGATCAGCATGTTGTGAATATAGAGCCTTATTATTTAGGTAACAACCAAATTGACATTGGCACGAAATGCAAATTAGGATGAATGACTCCATTCGATGATGGAATTAAACACATTTCGATTTTCAATTGTCCGACAGCATGTTTCTTTTAATGAATATACTATGTAACTTAGTCATAAATTTTCCTGTCACAATGATTGTGTGAAAAAGAGTGTCTGGAACCAAAAGACAAGTCTTACAAACCAGAAATGTTATGAGGGCTTCTTTATTTGAAAAATCAAGCACCTCACATCAATAAGAAACCCTAATCAAGATTATGGACCCCATTGTTTGTTAGTATTAAATTAATTATATAGATATGGACATTGTTTTCTTGATGAATATCATTGTTAATAAGGAGACAAAAGATAATTTCATAGTCATTGGAAGAAAAATACTCCTTGTAACAACAAAAGGAGCCTGATCGGCATGTAGTAAATATAAAGCCTCATTATTTAGGTAACAACCAAATTGACGTTGGTGCGAAATGCAAGTTAGGATGAATGACTCCATTGGGTGATTGAACTAAACACATTTCGATTTTCAATTGTGCGACGACATGTTTCTTTTAATTAATATACTGTGTAACTTAGTCATAAATTTTAATGTCACAATGATTGTGTGAAAAAGAGTGTTTGGAACAAAAAGACAAGTCTTCCAAACAAGAAATGTTAAGAGGGATTCTTTATTTTAAAAATCAACCAATTCACATCAATAAGAAACCCTAATCAAGATTATGGACCTCATTGTTTGTTAGTATTAAATTAATTGTATAGATATGGACATTGTTTTCATGATGAATATCATTGTTAATAAGGAGACAAAAGATAATTTCATAGTCATTGGAAGAAAAATACTCCTTGTAACAACAAAAGGAGCCTGATTGGCAAGTAGTGAATATAAAGCTTCATTATTTAGTTAACAACCAAATTGACGTTGGTATGAAATGAAAATTAGGATGAATGACTCCACTAGGTGATAGAACTAAACACATTTCGATTTTCAATTGTGCGACGACAAGTTTCTTTTAATTAATATACTGTGTAATTTAGTCATCAATTTTAATGTCACAATGATTGTGTGAAAAAGAGTGTTTGGAACCAAAAGACAAGTCTTCCAAACAAGAAATGTTAAGAGAGGGATTCTTTATTTTTAAAAATCAACCAATTCACATCAATAAGAAACCCTAATCATGATTATGGACCACATTGTTTGTTAGTATTAAATTAATGATATAGATATGGACATTGTTTTCTTGATGAATATGATTGTTAATAAGGAGACAAAAGGTAATTTCATAGTCATTGCAAGAAAAATACTGCTTGTAACAACAAAAAGAGTCTGATTAGCATGAAGTGAATATAAAGCCTCATTATTTAAGTAACAACCAAATTGACATTTGTGCGAAATGCAAGTTAGGATGAATGACTCCATTGGGTGATTGAACTAAACACATTTCGATTTTCAATTGTGCGACGACATGTTTCTTTTAATTAATATACTGTGTAACTTAGTCATAAATTTTAATGTCACAATGATTGTGTGAAAAAGAGTGTTTGGAACAAAAAGACAAGTCTTCCAAACAAGAAATGTTAAGAGGGATTCTTTATTTTAAAAATCAACCAATTCACATCAATAAGAAACCCTAATCAAGATTATGGACCTCATTGTTTGTTAGTATTAAATTAATTGTAGAGATATGGACATTGTTTTCATGATGAATATCATTGTTAATAAGGAGACAAAAGATAATTTCATAGTCATTGGAAGAAAAATACTCCTTGTAACAACAAAAGGAGCCTGATTGGCATGTAGTGAATATAAAGCTTCATTATTTAGTTAACAACCAAATTGACGTTGGTATGAAATGAAAATTAGGATGAATGACTCCACTAGGTGATAGAACTAAACACATTTCGATTTTCAATTGTGCGACGACAAGTTTCTTTTAATTAATATACTGTGTAATTTAGTCATCAATTTTAATGTCACAATGATTGTGTGAAAAAGAGTGTTTGGAACCAAAAGACAAGTCTTCCAAACAAGAAATGTTAAGAGGGATTCTTTATTTTAAAAATCAACCAATTCACATCAATAAGAAACCCTAATCATGATTATGGACCACATTGTTTGTTAGTATTAAATTAATGATATAGATATGGACATTGTTTTCTTGATGAATATGATTGTTAATAAGGAGACAAAAGGTAATTTCATAGTCATTGGAAGAAAAATACTGCTTGTAACAACAAAAAGAGTCTGATTAGCATGAAGTGAATATAAAGCCTCATTATTTAAGTAACAACCAAATTGACATTTGTGCGAAATGCAAGTTAGGATGAATGACTCCATTGGGTGATTGAACTAAACACATTTCGATTTTCAATTGTGCGACGACATGTTTCTTTTAATTAATATACTGTGTAACTTAGTCATAAATTTTAATGTCACAATGATTATGTGAAAAAGAGTGTTTGGAACCAAAAGACAAGTCTTCCAAACAAGAAATGTTAAGAGGGATTCTTTCTTTTAAAAATCAAGCAATTCACAACAATAAGAAACCCTAATCATGATTATAGACCCCATTGTTTGTTAGTATTAAATTAGTTATATAGAAATGGACATTGTTTTCTTGATGAATATGATTGGTAATAAGGAGACAAAAGATAATTTCATAGTCATTGCAAGAAAAATACTGCTTGTAACAACAAAAGGAGCCTGATTGGCATGTAGTGAATATAAAGCCTCATTATTTAGTTAACAACCAAATTGACACTGGTGCGAAATGCAAATTAGGATGAATGACTCCATTGGGTGATAGAACTAAACACATTTCGATTTTCAATTGTGCGACGACATGTTACTTTTAATTAATATACTGTGTAACTTAGTCATAAATTTTAATGTCACAATGATTATGTGAAAAAGAGTGTTTTGAACCAAAATACAAGTCTTCCAAACAAGAAATTTTAAGAGTGATTCTTTATTTTAAAAATCAACCAATTCACATCAATAAGAAACCCTAATCAAGATTGTGGACCTCATTGTTTATTAGTATTAAATTAATTGTATAGATATGGACATTGTTTTTTTGATGAATATGATTTTTAATACGGAGACAAACGATAATTTCATAGTCATTGGAAGAAAAATAGTGCTTGTTACAACAAAAGGAGCCTGATTAGCATGTTGTGAAGATAAAGCCTTGTTATTTAGGTAACAACCAAATTGACATTGGTGCGAAATGCAAGTTAGGATGATTGACTCCATTGGGTGATTGAACTAAACACATTTCAATTTTCAATTGTGCGACGACATGTTTCTTTTAATTAATATACTGTGTAACTTAGTCATAAATTTTAATGTCACAATGATTGTGTGAAACAGAGTGTCTGGAACCAAGAGACAAGTCTTCCAAACAAGAAATGTTAAGAGGGATTCTTTCTTTTAAAAATCAACCAATTCACATCAATAAGAAACCCTAATCATGATTATGGACCACATTGTTTGTTAGTATTAAATTAATTATATAGATATGGACATTGTTTTCTTGATGAATATGATTGTTAATAAGGAGACAAAAGATAATTTCATAGTCATTGGAAGAAAAATACTCCTTGTAACAACAAAAGGAGCCTGATTGGCATGTAGTGAATATAAAGCCTCATTATTTAGTTAACAACCAAATTGACACTAGTGCGAAATGCAAATTAGGATGAATGAGTCCATTGGGTGATAGAACTAAACACATTTCGATTTTCAATTGTGCGACGACATGTTACTTTTAATCAATATACTATGTAATTTAGTCATAAATTTTAATGTCACAATGATTGTGTGAAAAAGAGTGTTTGGAACCAAAATACAGGTCTTCCAAACAAGAAATGTTAAGAGGGATTCTTTATTTTAAAAATCAATCAATTCACATCAATAAGAAACCCTAATCAAGATTGTGGACCTCATTGTTTATTAGTATTAAATTAATTGTATAGATATGGACATTGTTTTTTTGATGAATATGATTTTTAATAAGGAGACAAACGATAATTTCATAGTCATTGGAAGAAAAATAGTGCTTGTTACAACAACAGGAGCCTGATTAGCATGTTGTGAAGATAAAGCATTGTTATTTAGGTAACAACCAAATTGACATTGGTACGAAATGCAAGTTAGGATGAATGACTCCATTGGGTGAGTGAACGAAACACATTTCGATTTTCAATTGTGCGACGACATGTTTCTTTTAATTAATATACTGTGTAACTTTGTCTTAAATTTTAATGTCACAATGATTGTGTGAAAAAGAGTGTCTGGAATTAAAAGACAAGTCTTCCAAACAAGAAATGTTAAGAGGGATTCATTATTTTAAAAATCAACCAATTCACATCAATAAGAAACCCTAATCAAGATTATGGACCTCTTTGTTTGTTAGTATTAAATTAATTGTATAGATATGGACATTGTTTTCTTGATGATTGTCATTGTTAATAAGGAGACAAAAGATAATTTCATAGTCATTGGAAGAAAAATACTCCTTGTAAGAACAAAAGGAGCCTGATTGGCATGTAGTAAATATAAAGCCTCATTATTTACCTAACAACCAAATTGACATTGGTGCGAAATGCAAGTTAGGATGAATGACTCCATTGGGTGATTGAACTAAACACATTTCGATTTTCAATTGTGCAACGACATGTTTCTTTTAATTAATATACTGTGTAAGTTAGTCATAAATTTTAATGTCACAATGATTGTGTGAAAAAGAGTGTTTGGAACCAAAAGACAAGTCTTCCAAACAAGAAATGTTAAGAGGGATTCTTTATTTTAAAAATCAACCAATTCACATCAATAAGAAACCCTAATCAAGATTGTGGACCTCATTGATTGTTAGTATTAAATTAATTGTATAGATATGGACATTGTTTTCTTGATGAATATCATTGTTAATAAGGAGACAAAAGATAATTTCATAGTCATTGGAAGAAAAATACTCCTTGTAACATCAAAAGGATCCTGATTGGCAACTAGTGAATAGAAAGGCTCATTATTTAGTTAACAACCAAATTGACGTTGGTATGAAATGCAAATTAGGATGAATGACTCCACTAGGTGATAGAACTAAACACATTTCGATTTTCAATTGTGCGACGACTTGTTTCTTTTAATTAATATACTGTGTAATTTAGTCATAAATTTAATGTCACAATGATTGTGTGAAAAAGAGTGTTTGGAACCAAAAGACAAGTCTTCCAAACAAGAAATGTTAAGAGGGATTCTGTATTTTAAAAATCAACCAATTCACATCAATAAGAAACCCTCATCATGATTATGGACCCCATTGTTTGTTAGTATTAAATTAATGATATAGATATGGACATTGTTTTCTTGATGAATATGATTCTTAATAAGGAGACAAAAGGTAATTTCATAGTCATTGCAAGAAAAATACTGCTTGTAACAACAAAAAGAGGCTGATTAGCATGAAGTGAATATAAAGCCTCATTATTTAGGTAACAACCAAATTGACATTGGTGCGAAATGCAAGTTAGGATGAATGACTCCATTGGGTGATTGAACTAAACACATTTCGATTTTCAATTGTGCGACGACATGTTTCTTTTAATTAATATACTGTGTAACTTAGTCATAAATTTTAATGTCACAATGATTATGTGAAAAAGAGTGTTTGGAACCAAAAGACAAGTCTTCCAAACAAGAAATGTTAAGAGGGATTCTTTATTTTAAAAATCAACCAATTCACATCAATAAGAAACCCTAATGAAGATTGTGGACCTCATTGTTTATTAGTATTAAATTAATTGTATAGATATGGACATTGTTTTTTTGATGAATATGATTTTTAATAAGGAGACAAACGCTAATTTCATAGTCATTTGAAGAAATATAGTGCTTGTTACAATAAAAGGAGTCTGATTAGCATGTTGTGAATATAAAGCCTTATTATTTAGGTAACAACCAAATTGACATTGGTACGAAATGCAAATTAGGATGAATGACTCCATTCGATGATGGAATTAAACACATTTCGATTTTCAATTGTTCGCCAGCATGTTTCTTTTAATGAATATACTGTGTAACTTAGTCATAAATTTTCATGTCACAATGATTGTGTGAAAAAGAGTGTCTGGAACCAAAAGACAAGTCTTACAAACCAGAAATGTTATGAGGGCTTCTTTATTTGAAAAATCAAGCACCTCACATCAATAAGAAACCCTAATCAAGATTATGGACCCCATTGTTTGTTAGTATTAAATTAATTATATAGATATGGACATTGTTTTCTTGATGAATATCATTGTTAATAAGGAGACAAAAGATAATTTCATAGTCATTGGAAGAAAAATACTCCTTGTAACAACAAAAGGAGCCTGATTGGCATGTAGTAAATATAAAGCCTCATTATTTAGGTAACAACCAAATTGACATTGCTGCGAAATGCAAGTTAGGATGAATGACTCCATTGGGTGATAGAACTAAACACATTTCGATTTTCAATTGTGCGACGACATGTTACTTTTAATCAATATACTCTGTAATTTAGTCACAAATTTTAATGTCACAATGATTGTGTGAAAAAGAGTGTTTGGAACCAAAATACAGGTCTTCCAAACAAGAAATGTTAAGAGGGATTCTTTATTTTTAAAATCAACCAATTCACATCAATAAGAAACCCTAATGAAGATTGTGGACCTCATTGTTTATTAGTATTAAATTAATTGTATAGATATGGACATTGTTTTTTTGATGAATATGATTTTTAATAAGGAGACAAACGATAATTTCAAAGTCATTGGAAGAAAAATCGTGCTTGTTACAACAAAAGGAGCCTGATTAGCATGTTGTGAAGATAAAGCCTTGTTATTTAGGTAACAACCAAATTGACATTGGTGCGAAATGCAAGTTAGGATGAATGACTCCCTTGGGTGGGTGAACGAAAAATATTTCGATTTTCAATTGTGCGACGACATGTTTCTTTTAATTAATATACTGTGTAACTTTGTCTTAAATTTTAATGTCACAATGATTGTGTGAAAAAGAGTGTCTGGAACCAAAAGCCAAGTCTTCCAAACAAGAAATGTTAAGAGGGATTCATTATTTTAAAAATCAACCAATTCACATCAATAAGAAACCCTAATCAAGATTATGGACCTCTTTGTTTGTTAGTATTAAATTAATTGTATAGATATGGACATTGTTTTCTTGATGAATATCATTGTTAATAAGGAGACAAAAGATAATTTCATAGTCATTGGAAGAAAAATACTCCTTGTAACAACAAAAGGAGCCTGATCGGCATGTAGTAAATATAAAGCCTCATTATTTAGGTAACAACCAAATTGACGTTGGTGCGAAATGCAAGTTAGGATGAATGACTCCATTGGGTGATTGAGCTAAACACATTTCGATTTTCAATTGTGCGACGACATGTTTCTTTTAATTAATATACTGTGTAACTTAGTCATAAATTTTAATGTCACAATGATTGTGTGAAAAAGAGTGTTTGGAACAAAAAGACAAGTCTTCCAAACAAGAAATGTTAACAGGGATTCTTTATTTTAAAAATCAACCAATTCACATCAATAAGAAACCCTAATCAAGATTATGGACCTCATTGTTTGTTAGTATTAAATTAATTGTATAGATATGGACATTGTTTTCATGATGAATATCATTGTTAATAAGGAGACAAAAGATAATTTCATAGTCATTGGAAGAAAAATACTCCTTGTAACAACAAAAGGAGCCTGATTGGCATGTAGTAAATATAAAGCCTCATTATTTAGCTAACAACCAAATTGAAATTGGTGCGAAATGCAAGTTAGGATGAATGACTCCATTGGGTGATTGAACTAAACACATTTCGATTTTCAATTGTGCGACGACATGTTTTTTTTAATTAATATACTGTGTAACTTAGTCATAAATTTTAATGTCACAATGATTGTGTGAAAAAGAGTGTTTGGAACCAAAAGACAAGTCTTCCAAACAAGAAATGTTAACAGGGATTCTTTATTTTAAAAATCAACCAATTCACATCAATAAGAAACCCTAATCAAGATTATGGACCTCATTGTTTGTTAGTATTAAATTAATTGTATAGATATGGACATTGTTTTCATGATGAATATCATTGTTAATAAGGAGACAAAAGATAATTTCATAGTCATTGGAAGAAAAATACTCCTTGTAACAACAAAAGGAGCCTAATTGGCATGTAGTGAATATAAAGCTTCATTATTTAGTTAACAACCAAATTGACGTTGGTATGAAATGAAAATTAGGATGAATGACTCCACTAGGTGATAGAACTAAACACATTTCGATTTTCAATTGTGCGACGACATGTTTCTTTTAATTAATATACTGTGTAATTTAGTCATCAATTTTAATGTCACAATGATTGTGTGAAAAAGAGTGTTTGGAACCAAAAGACAAGTCTTCCAAACAAGAAATGTTAAGAGGGATTCTTTATTTTAAAAATCAACCAATTCACATCAATAAGAAACCCTAATCATGATTATGGACCACATTGTTTGTTAGTATTAAATTAATGATATAGATATGGACATTGTTTTCTTGATGAATATGATTGTTAATAAGGAGACAAAAGGTAATTTCATAGTCATTGGAAGAAAAATACTGCTTGTAACAACAAAAAGAGTCTGATTAGCATGAAGTGAATATAAAGCCTCATTATTTAAGTAACAACCAAATTGACATTTGTGCGAAATGCAAGTTAGGATGAATGACTCCATTGGGTGATTGAATTAAACACATTTCGATTTTCAATTGTGCGACGACATGTTTCTCTTAATTAATATACTGTGTAACTTAGTCATAAATTTTAATGTCACAATGATTATGTGAAAAAGAGTGTTTGGAACCAAAAGACAAGTCTTCCAAACAAGAAATGTTAAGAGGGATTCTTTCTTTTAAAAATCAAGCAATTCACAACAATAAGAAACCCTAATCATGATTATGGACCCCATTGTTTGTTAGTATTAAATTAATTATATAGAAATGGACATTGTTTTCTTGATGAATATGATTGTTAATAAGGAGACAAAAGATAATTTCATAGTCATTGCAAGAAAAATACTGCTTGTAACAATAAAAGGAGCCTGATTGGCATGTAGTGAATATAAAGCCTCATTATTTAGTTAACAACCAAATTGACACTGGTGCGAAATGCAAATTAGGATGAATGACTCCATTGGGTGATAGAACTAAACACATTTCGATTTTCAATTGTGTGACGACATGTTACTTTTAATTAATATACTGTGTAACTTAGTCATAAATTTTAATGTCACAATGATTATGTGAAAAAGAGTGTTTTGAACCAAAATACAAGTCTTCCAAACAAGAAATTTTAAGAGTGATTCTTTATTTTAAAAATCAACCAATTCACATCAATAAGAAACCCTAATCAAGATTGTGGACCTCATTGTTGATTAGTATTAAATTAATTGTATAGATATGGACATTGTTTTTTTGATGAATATGATTTTTAATACGTAGACAAACGATAATTTCATAGTCATTGGAAGAAAAATAGTGCTTGTTACAACAAAAGGAGCCTGATTAGCATGTTGTGAAGATAAAGCCTTGTTATTTAGGTAACAACCAAATTGACATTGGTGCGAAATGCAAGTTAGGATGATTAACTCCATTGGGTGATTGAACTAAACACATTTCAATTTTCAATTGTGCGACGACATGTTTCTTTGAATTAATATACTGTGTAACTTAGTCATAAATTTTAATGTCACAATGATTGTGTGAAACAGAGTGTCTGGAACCAAGAGACAAGTCTTCCAAACAAGAAATGTTAAGAGGGATTCTTTCTTTTAAAAATCAACCAATTCACATCAATAAGAAACCCTAATCATGATTATGGACCACATTGTTTGTTAGTATTAAATTAATTATATAGATATGGACATTGTTTTCTTGATGAATATGATTGTTAATAAGTAGACAAAAGATAATTTCATAGTCATTGGAAGAAAAATACTCCTTGTAACAACAAAAGGAGCCTGATTGGCATGTAGTGAATATAAAGCCTCATTATTTAGTTAACAACCAAATTGACACTAGTGCGAAATGCAAATTAGGATGAATGAGTCCATTGGGTGATAGAACTAAACACATTTCGATTTTCAATTGTGCGACGACATGTTACTTTTAATCAATATACTATGTAATTTAGTCATAAATTTTAATGTCACAATGATTGTGTGAAAAAGAGTGTTTGGAACCAAAATACAGGTCTTCCAAACAAGAAATGTTAAGAGGGATTCTTTATTTTAAAAATCAACCAATTCACATCAATAAGAAACCCTAATCAAGATTGTGGACCTCATTGTTTATTAGTATTAAATTAATTGTATAGATATGGACATTGTTTTTTTGATGAATATGATTTTTAATAAGGAGACAAACGATAATTTCATAGTCATTGGAAGAAAAATAGTGCTTGTTACAACAACAGGAGCCTGATTAGCATGTTGTGAAGATAAAGCATTGTTATTTAGGTAACAACCAAATTGACATTGGTAGGAAATGCAAGTTAGGATGAATGACTCCATTGGGTGAGTGAACGAAACACATTTCGATTTTCAATTGTGCGACGACATGTTTCTTTTAATTAATATACTGTGTAACTTTGTCTTAAATTTTAATGTCACAATGATTGTGTGAAAAAGAGTGTCTGGAATTAAAAGACAAGTCTTCCAAACAAGAAATGTTAAGAGGGATTCATTATTTTAAAAATCAACCAATTCACATCAATAAGAAACCCTAATCAAGATTGTGGACCTCATTGATTGTTAGTGTTAAATTAATTGTATAGATATGGACATTGTTTTCTTGATGAATATCATTGTTAATAAGGAGACAAAAGATAATTTCATAGTCATTGGAAGAAAAATAGTCCTTGTAACATCAAAAGGAGCCTGATTGGCAAGTAGTGAATAGAAAGGCTCATTATTTAGTTAACAACCAAATTGACGTTGGTATGAAATGCAAATTAGGATGAATGACTCCACTAGGTGATAGAACTAAACACATTTCGATTTTCAATTGTGCGACGACTTGTTTCTTTTAATTAATATACTGTGTAATTTAGTCATAAATTTAATGTCACAATGATTGTGTGAAAAAGAGTGTTTGCAACCAAAAGACAAGTCTTCCAAACAAGAAATGTTAAGAGGGATTCTGTATTTTAAAAATCAACCAATTCACATCAATAAGAAACCCTAATCATGATTATGGACCGCATTGTTTGTTAGTATTAAATTAATGATATAGATATGGACATTGTTTTCTTGATGAATATGATTCTTAATAAGGAGACAAAAGGTAATTTCATAGTCATTGCAAGAAAAATACTGCTTGTAACAACAAAAAGAGTCTGATTAGCATGAAGTGAATATAAAGCCTCATTATTTAGGTAACAACCAAATTGACATTGGTGCGAAATGCAAGTTAGGATGAATGACTCCATTGGGTGATTGAACTAAACACATTTCGATTTTCAATTGTGCGACGACATGTTTCTTTTAATTAATATACTGTGTAACTTAGTCATAAATTTTAATGTCACAATGATTATGTGAAAAAGAGTGTTTGGAACCAAAAGACAAGTCTTCCAAACAAGAAATGTTAAGAGGGATTCTTTATTTTAAAAATCAACCAATTCACATCAATAAGATACCCTAATGAAGATTGTGGACCTCATTGTTTATTAGTATTAAATTAATTGTATAGATATGGACATTGTTTTTTTGATGAATATGATTTTTAATAAGGAGACAAACGCTAATTTCATAGTCATTTGAAGAAAAATAGTGCTTGTTACAATAAAAGGAGTTTGATTAGCATGTTGTGAATATAAAGCCTTATTATTTAGGTAACAACCAAATTGACATTGGTACGAAATGCAAATTAGGATGAATGACTCCATTCGATGATGGAATTAAACACATTTCGATTTTCAATTGTTCGCCAGCATGTTTCTTTTAATGAATATACTGTGTAACTTAGTCATAAATTTTCATGTCACAATGATTGTGTGAAAAAGAGTGTCTGGAACCAAAAGACAAGTCTTACAAACCAGAAATGTTATGAGGGGTTCTTTATTTGAAAAATCAAGCACCTCACATCAATAAGAAACCCTAATCAAGATTATGGACCCCATTGTTTGTTAGTATTAAATTAACTGTATACATATGGACATTGTGTTTTTGATGAATATGATTGTTAATAAGGGGACAAAAGATAATTTCAAAGGCATTGGAAAAAAATAGTGCTTGTAATAACAAAAGGAGCCTGATTAGCATGTAGTGAATATAAAGCTTCATTATTTAGGTAACAACCACACTGACATTGGTACGAAATGCCTATTAGGTTGAATGACTCCATTGGGTGATGGAATTAATCACATTTCGATTTTCAACTGTGCAACGACATGTTTCTTGTAATTAATATACTGTGTAATTTAGTCATAAATTTTAATGTCACAATGAATGTGTGGAAAAGAGTGTTTCGAACCAAAAGACAAGTCTTCCAAACTAGAAATGTTATGAGGTATTCTTTATTTAAAAAATCAACCAATTCTCATCAATAAGAAACCCTAATCAAGATTATGGACCCCATTGTTTATTAGTATTGAATGAATTGTAGAGATATGGACATTTTTTTTCTTGATGAATATAGTTGTTGATAAGGAGACAAAAGAAAATTTCATAGTCATTGCAAGAAAAATACTGCTTGTAACAACAAAAGGAGCCTGATTAGCATGCAGTGAATATAAACCCTCACTATTTAGGTAACAACCAAATTGACAATGGTACGAAATGCAAATTAGGATGAATGAGTCCATTGGGTGATGGAATTAAACACATTTCAATTTTTAATTGTGCGACAACATGTTTCTTTTAATTAATATACTGTGTAATTTAGTTATAAATTTTAGTGTCACCATGATTGTGTGAAAAAGAGTGTCTGAAACCAAAGGACAAGTCCTCCAAACAAGAAATGTTAAGAGGGATTCTTTATTTGAAAAATCAACCAATTCACATCAATAAGAAACCCAAATCAAGATTATGGACCTCATTGTTTGTTAGTATTAAGTTAATTGTATAGATATGGACATTACGTTTTTGATGAATATGATTGTTAATAAGGAGACAAAAGATAATTTCAAAGGCATTGGAAAAAAATAGTGCTTGTAACAACAAAAGGAGCCTGATTAGCATGTAGTGAATATAAAGCCTCATTATTTAGGTAACAACCAAACTGACATTGGTACGAAATGCCTATTAGGTTGAATGACTCCATTGGGTGATGGAATTAAACACATTTCGATTTTCAACTGTGCAACGACATGTTTCTTTTATTTAATATACTGTGTAATTTAGCCATAAATTTTAATGTCACAATGATTGTGTGGAAAAGAGTGTTTCGAACCAAAAGACGAGTCTTCCAAACCAGAAATGTTATGAGGTATTCTTTATTTAAAAAATCAACCAATTCTCATCAATAAGAAACCCTAATCAAGCTTATGGACCCCATTTTTTATTAGTATTGAATGAATTGTAGAGATATGGACATTTTTTTCTTGATGAATATAGTTGTTAATAAGGAGACAAAAGAAAATTTCATAGTCATTGCAAGAAAAATAGTGTTTGTAACAACAAAAGGAGCCTGATTAGCATGCAGTGAATATAAACCCTCATTATTTAGGTAACAACAAAATTGACATTGGTACGAAATGCAAATTAGGATGAATGAGTCCATTGGGTGATGGAATTAAACACATTTCAATTTTCAATTGTGCGACAACATGGTTCTTTTAATTAATATACTGCGTAATTTAGTCATAAATTTTAATGTCACAATGATTGTGTGGAAAAGAGTGTTTCAAACCAAAAGACAAGTCTTCCAAACCAGAAATGTGATGAGGTATTCTTTATTTAAAAAATCAACCAATTCTCATCAATAAGAAACCCTAATCAAGATTATAGACCCCATTGTTTATTAGTATTGAATGAATTGTATAGATATGGACATTTTTTTCTTGATGAATATAGTTGTTGATAAGGAGACAAAAGAAAATTTCATAGTCATTGCAAGAAAAATACTGCTTGTAACAACAAAAGGAGCCTGATTAGCATGTAGTGAATAGAAAGCCTCATTATTTAGGTAACAACCAAATTGACATTGGTACGAAATGCAAATTAGGATGAATGACTCCATTGGGTGATGGAATTAAACACATTTCGATTTTCAATTGTGCGACGACATGTTTCTTTTAATTAATATTACTGTGTAATTTAGACATAAATTTTAATGTCACAATGATTGTGTGGAAAAGAGTGTTTGGAACCAAAAGACAAGTCTTCCAAACCAGAAATGTTATGAGGTATTCTTTATTTAAAAAATCAACCAATTCTCATCAATAAGAAACCCTAATCAAGATTATGGACCCCATTGTTTATTAGTATTGAATGAATTGTATAGATATGAACATTTTTTTTCTTGATGAATATAGTTGCTGATAAGGAGACAAAAGAAAATTTCATAGTCATTGCAAGAAAAATACTACTTGTAACAACAAAAGGAGCCTGATTAGCATGTAGTGAATATAAAGCCTCATTATTTAGGTAACAACCAAATTGACATTGGTACGAAATGCAAATTATGATGAATGACTCCATTGGGTGATGGAATTAAACACATTTCAATTTTCAATTGTGCGACAACATGTTTCTTTTAATTAATATACGGTGTAATTTAGTCATAAATTTGAATGTCACAATGATTTTGTGAAAAAGAGTGTTTGGAACCAAAAGACAAGTCTTCCAAACAAGAAATGTTAAGGGGGATTCTTTCTTTTAAAAATCAACCAATTCACATTAATAAGAAACCCTAATCAAGATTATGGACCTCATTGTTTGTTAGAATTAAATTAATTGTATAGATATGCACATTGTTTTTGTGATGAATATGATTGTTAATTAGGAGACAAAAGATAATTTCATAGTCATTGCAAGAAAAATAATGCTTGTAACAACAAAAGGAGCCTGATTAGCATGCAGAGAATATAAAGCCTCATTATTTAGGTAACAACCAAATTGACATTGGTACGAAATGCAAATTAGGACGAATGAGTCCATTGTGTGATGGAATTAAACACATTTCGATTTTCAATTGTGTGACAACATGTTTCTTTTAATTAATATACAGTGTAATTTAGTCATAAATTTTAATGTCACAATGATTGTGTGAAAAAGAGTGTTTGGAACCAAAGGACAAGTCTTCCAAGCAAGAAATGTTAAGGGGGATTCTTTCTTTTAAAAATCAACCAATTCACATTAATAAGAAACCCTAATCAAGATTATGGACCTCATTGTTTGTTAGTATTAAATTAATTGTATAGATATGGACATTGTTTTTGTGATGAATATGATTGTTAATAAGGAGACAAAAGAAATTTTCATAGTCATTGCAAGAAAAATACTGCTTGTAACAACAAAAGGAGCTTGATTAGCATGTAGTGAATAGAAAGTCTCATTATTTAGGTAACAACCGAATTGACATTGGCACGAAATGCAAATTAGGATGAATCACTCCATTGGGTGATGGAATTAAACACATTTCGATTTTCAACTGTGCGACGACAAGTTTCTTTTAATTAATATACTGTGTAATTTAATCATAAATTTTAATGCCACAATGATTGTGTGGAAAAGATTGTTTGGAACCAAAAGACAAGTCTTCCAAACCAGAAATGTTATGAGGTATTCTTTGTTTAACAAATCAACCAATTCTCATCAATAAGAAACCCTAATCAAGATTATGGACCCCATTGTTTATTAGTATTGAATGAATTGTATAGATATGGACATTTTTTTCTTGATAAATATAGTTGTTGATAAGGAGTCAAAAGATAATTTCAAAGTCATTGCAAAAAAAATAGTGCTTGTAACAACAAAAGGAGCCTGATTAGCATGCAGTGAATATAAACCCTCATTATTTAGGTAACAACCAAATTGACATTGGTACGAAATGCAAATTAGGATGAATAAGTCCATTGGGTGATGGAATTAAACACATTTCAATTTCCAATTGTGCGACAACATGTTTCTTTTGATTAATATACTGTGTAATTTATTTATAAATTTTAATGTCACCATGATTGTGTGAAAAAAAGTGTTTGGAACCAAAGGACAAGTCTTCCAAACAAGAAATGTTAAGAGGGATTCTTTATTTGAAAAATCAACCAATTCACATCAATAAGAAACCCTAATCAAGATTATGGACCTCATTGTTTGTTAGTATTAAATTAATTGTATAGATATGGACATTCTGTTTTTGATGAATATGATTGTTAATAAGGAGACAAAAGATAATTTCATAGGCATTGGAAGAAAAATAGTGCTTGTAACAACAAAAGGAGCTTGAGTAGCATGTAGTCAATATAAAGCCACATTATTTAGGTAACAACCAAACTGACATTGGTACGAAATGCCAATTAGGTTGAATGACTCCATTGGGTGATGGAACTAAACGCATTTCGATTTTCAATTGTGTGACGACAAGTTTCTTTTAATTAATATACTGTGTAATTTAATCATAAATTTTAATGTCACAATGATTGTGTGGAAAAGAGTGTTTGGAACCAAAAGACAAGTCTTCCAAACCAGAAATTTTATGAGGTATTCTTTGTTGAAAAAATCAACCAATTCTCATCAATCAGAAACCCTAATCAAGATTATGGACCTTATTGTTTGTTAGTATTGAATGGATTGTACAGATAACGACATTTGTTTCATGACGAATATAGTTGTTAATAAGGAGAGAAAAGAGAATTTGATAGCCATTGATAGAAAAATACTGCTTGTAACAACAAAAGGAGCCTGATTAGCATGTAGTGAATAGAAAGCCTCATTATTTAGGTAACAACCAAATTGACATTGGTACGAAATGCAAATTAGGATGAATGACTCCATTGGGTGATGGAATTAAACACATTTCGATTTTCAACTGTGCGACGACATGTTTCTTTCAATTAATATTACTGTGTAATTTAGTCATAAATTTTAATGTCACAATGGTTGTGTGGAAAAGAGTGTTTCGAACCAAAAGACAAGTCTTCCAAACCAGAAATGTTATGAGGTATTCTTTATTTAAAAAATCAACCAATTCTCATCAATAAGAAACCCTAATCAAGCTTATGGACCCCATTGTTTATTAGTATTGAATGAATTGTAGAGATATGGACAATTTTTTCTTGATGAATATAGTTGTTGATAAGGAGAGAAAAGAAAATTTCATAGTCATTGCAAGAAAAATACTGCTTGTAACAACAAAAGGAGCCTGATTAGCATGTAGTGAATAGAAAGCCTCATTATTTAGGTAAGAACCAAATTGACATTGGTACGAAATGCAAATTAGGATGAATGACTCCATTGGGTGATGGAATTAAACACATTTCGATTTTCAAATGTGCGACGACATGTTTCTTTTAATTAATATTACTGTGTAATTTAGACATAAATTTTAATGTCACAATGATTGTGTGGAAAAGAGTGTTAGGAACCAAAAGACAAGTCTTCCAAACCAGAAATGTTATGAGGTATTCTTTATTTAAAAAATCAACCAATTCTCATCAATAAGAAACCCTAATCAAGATTATGGACCCCATTGTTTATTAGTATTGAATGAATTGTATAGATATGAACATTTTTTTTCTTGATGAATATAGTTGCTGATAAGGAGACAAAAGAAAATTTCATAGTCATTGCAAGAAAAATACTACTTGTAACAACAAAAGGAGCCTGATTAGCATGTAGTGAATATAAAGCCTCATTATTTGGGTAACAACCAAATTGACATTGGTACGAAATGCAAATTATGATGAATGACTCCATTGGGTGATGGAATTAAACACATTTCGATTTTCAATTGTGCGACAACATGTTTCTTTTAATTAATATACTGTGTAATTTAGTCATAAATTTGAATGTCACAATGATTGTGTTAAAAAGAGTGTTTGGAACCAAAAGACAAGTCTTCCAAACAAGAAATGTTAAGGGGGATTCTTTCTTTTAAAAATCAACCAATTCACATTAATAAGAAACCCTAATCAAGATTATGGACCTCATTGTTTGTTAGAATTAAGTTAATTGTATAGATATGCACATTGTTTTTGTGATGAATATGATTATTAATTAGGAGACAAAAGATAATTTCATAGTCATTGCAAGAAAAATACTGCTTGTAACAACAAAAGGAGCCTGATTAGCATGCAGTGAGTATAAAGCCTCATTATTTAGGTAACAACCAAATTGACATTGGTACGAAATGCAAATTAGGACGAATGAGTCCATTGTGTGATGGAATTAAACACATTTCGACTTTCAATTGTGCGACAACATGTTTCTTTTAATTAATGTACAGTGTAATTTAGTCATAAATTTTAATGTCACAATGATTGTGTGAAAAAGAGTGTTTGGAACCAAAGGAAAATTCTTCCAAGCAAGAAATGTTAAGGGGGATTATTTCTTTTAAAAATCAACCAATTCACATTAATAAGAAACCCTAATCAAGATTATGGACCTCATTGTTTGTTAGTATTAAATTAATTGTATAGATATGGACATTGTTTTTGTGATGAATATGATTGTTAATAAGGAGACAAAAGAAATTTTCATAGTCATTGCAAGAAAAATACTGCTTGTAACAACAAAAGGAGCTTGATTAGCATGTAGTGAATAGAAAGTCTCATTATTTAGGTAACAACCAAATTGACAATGGCACGAAATGCAAATTAGGATGAATCACTCCATTGGGTGATGGAATTAAACACATTTCGATTTTCAACTGTGTGACGACAAGTTTCTTTTAATTAATATACTGTGTAATTTAATCATAAATTTTAATGTCACAATGATTGTGTGGAAAAGAGTGTTTGGAACCAAAAGACAAGTCTTCCAAACCAGAAATGTTATGAGGTATTCTTTGTTTAACAAATCAACCAATTCTCATCAATAAGAAACCCTAATCAAGATTATGGACCCCATTGTTTATTAGTATTGAATGAATTGTATAGATATGGACATTTTTTTCTTGATGAATATAGTTGTTGATAAGGAGTCAAAAGATAATTTCAAAGTCATTGCAAAAAAAATAGTGCTTGTAACAACAAAAGGAGCCTGATTAGCATGCAGTGAATATAAACCCTCATTATTTAGGTAACAACCAAATTGACATTGGTACGAAATGCAAATTAGGATGAATAAGTCCATTGGTTGATGGAATTAAACACATTTCAATTTCCAATTGTGTGACAACATGTTTCTTTTGATTAATATACTGTGTAATTTATTTATAAATTTTAATGTCACCATGATTGTGTGAAAAAAAGTGTTTGGAACCAAAGGACAAGTCTTCCAAACAAGAAATGTTAAGAGGGATTCTTTATTTGAAAAATCAACCAATTCACATCAATAAGAAACCCTAATCAAGATTATGGACCTCATTGTTTGTTAGTATTAAATTAATTGTATAGATATGGACATTGTGTTTTTGATGAATATGATTGTTAATAAGGAGACAAAAGATAATTTCATAGGCATTGGAAGAAAAGTAGTGCTTGTAACAACAAAAGGAGCTTGAGTAGCATGTAGTCAATATAAAGCCTCATTATTTAGGTAACAACCAAACTGACATTGGTACGAAATGCCAATTAGGTTGAATGACTCCATTGGGTGATGGAACTAAACGCATTTCGATTTTCAATTGTGCGACGACAAGTTTCTTTTAATTAATATACTGTGTAATTTAGTCATAAATTTTAATGTCACAATGATTGTGTGGAAAAGAGTGTTTGGAACCAAAAGACAAGTCTTCCAAACCAGAAATGTTATGAGGTATTCTTTATTTAAAAAATCAACCAATTCACGTCAATAAGAAACCCTAATCAAGCTTATGGACCCCATTGTTTATTAGTATTGAATGAATTGTAGAGATATGGACATTTGTTTCTTGATGAATATAGTTGTTGATAAGGAGAGAAAAGAAAATTTCATAGTCATTGCAAGAAAAATAGTGTTTGTAACAACAAAAGGAGCCTGATTAGCATGCAGTGAATAGAAAGCCTCATTATTTAGGTAGCAACCAAATTGACATTAGTACGAAATGCAAATTAGGATGAATGACTCCATTGGGTGATGGAATTAAACACATTTCGATTTTCAATTGTGCGACAACATGTTTCTTTCAATTAATATTACTGTGTAATTTAGTCATAAATTTTTAATGCCACAACGATTGTGTGGAAAAGAGTGTTTGGAACCAAAAGACAAGTCTTCCAAACCAGAAATGTTATGAGGTATTCTTTATTTAAAAAATCAACCAATTCTCATCAATAAGAAACCCTAATCAAGATTATGGACCCCATTGTTTTTATTAGTATTGAATGAATTGTATAGATATGGACATTTTTTTCTTGATGAATATAGTTGTTGATAAGGAGAGAAAAGAAAAATTTCATAGTCATTGCAAGAAAAATACTGCTTGTAACAACAAAAGGAGCCTCATTATCATGTAGTGAATAGAAAGCCTCATTATTTAGGTAACAACCAAATTGACATTGGTACGAAATGCAAATTAGGATGAATGACTCCATTGGGTGATGGAATTACACACATTTCGATTTTAAATTGTGCGACACACATGTTTCTTTCAATTAATATTACTGTGTAATGTAGTCATAAAATTTCAATGTCACAATGATTGTGTGGGAAAAGAGTGTTTGGAACCAAAAGACAAGTCTTCCAAACCAGAAATGTTATGAGGTCTTCTTTATTTAAAAAATCAACCAATTCTCATCAATAAGAAACCCTAATCAAGATTATTGACCCCATTGTTTATTAGTATTGAATGAATTGTATAGATATGGACATTTTTTTTTCTTGATGAATATAGTTGCTGATAAGGAGACAAAAGAAAATTTCATAGTTATTGCAAGAAAAATAGTGCTTGTAACAACAAAAGGAGCCTGATTAGCATATAGTGAATAGAAAGCCTCATTATTTAGGTAACAACCAAATTGACATTGGTACGAAATGCAAATTAGGATGAATGAGTCCATTGAGTGATGGAATTAAACACATTTCAATTTTCAATTGTGCGACAACATGTTTCTTTTAATTAATATACTGTGTAATTTAGTTATAAATTTTAATGTCACCATGATTGTGTGAAAAAGAGTGTCTGGAACCAAAGGACAAGTCTTCCAAACAAGAAATGTTAAGAGGGATTCTTTATTTGAAAAATCAACCAATTCACATCAATAAGAAACCCAAATCACGATTATGGACCTCATTGTTTGTTAGTATCAAAGTAATTGTATAGATATGGACATTGTGTTTTTGATGAATATGATTGTTAATAAGGAGACAAAAGATAATTTCAAAGGCATTGGAAAAAAATAGTGCTTGTAACAACAAAAAGAGCCTGATTAGCATGTAGTGAGTATAAAGCCTCATTATTTTAGGTAACAACCAAACCTACATTGGTACGAAATGCCTATTAGGTTGAATGACTCCATTGGGTGATGGAATTAAAAACACATTTCGATTTTCAACTGTGCAACGACATGTTTCTTTTAATTAATATACTATGTAATTTAGTCATAAATTTTAATGTCACAATGATTGTGTGGAAAAGAGTGTTTGGAACCAAAAGACAAGTCTTCCAAACCAGAAATGTTATGAGGTATTCTTTATTTAAAAAATCAACCAATTCACGTCAATAAGAAACCCTAATCAAGCTTATGGACCCCATTGTTTATTAGTATTGAATGAATTGTAGAGATATGGACATTTGTTTCTTGATGAAATATAGTTGTTGATAAGGAGAGAAAAGAAAATTTCATAGTCATTGCAAGAAAAATAGTGTTTGTAACAACAAAAGGAGCCTGATTAGCATGCAGTGAATAGAAAGCCTCATTATTTAGGTAACAACCAAATTGACATTGGTACGAAATGCAAATTAGGATGAATGACTCCATTGGGTGATGGAATTAAACACATTTCGATTTTCAATTGTGCGACAACATATTTTCTTTCAATTAATATTACTGTGTAATTTAGTCATAAATTTTTAATGCCACAACGATTGTGTGGAAAAGAGTGTTTCAAACCAAAAGACAAGTCTTCCAAACCAGAAATGTTATGAGGTATTCTTTATTTAAAAAATCAACCAATTCTCATCAATAAGAAACCCTAATCAAGATTATGGACCCCATTGTTTATTAGTATTGAATGAATTGTATAGATATGGACATTTTTTTCTTGATGAATATAGTTGTTGATAAGGAGAGAAAAGAAAATTTCATAGTCATTGCAAGAAAAATACTGCTTGTAACAACAAAAGGAGCCTCATTATCATGTAGTGAATAGAAAGCCTCATTATTTAGGTAACAACCAAATTGACATTGGTACGAAATGCAAATTAGGATGAATGACTCCATTGGGTGATGGAATTACACACATTTCGATTTTAAATTGTGCGACCACATGTTTCTTTCAATTAATATTACTGTGTAATGTAGTCATAAATTTCAATGTCACAATGATTGTGTGGAAAAGAGTGTTTGGAACCAAAAGACAAGTCTTCCAAACCAGAAATGTTATGAGGTCTTCTTTATTTAAAAAATCAACCAATTCTCATCAATAAGAAACCCTAATCAAGATTATTGACCCCATTGTTTATTAGTATTGAATGAATTGTATAGATATGGACATTTTTTTTCTTGATGAATATAGTTGCTGATAAGGAGACAAAAGAAAATTTCATAGTTATTGCAAGAAAAATAGTGCTTGTAACAACAAAAGGAGCCTGATTAGCATATAGTGAATAGAAAGCCTCATTATTTAGGTAACAACCAAATTGACATTGGTACGAAATGCAAATTAGGATGAATGACTCCATTGGGTGATGGAATTAAACACATTTCGATTTTCAACTGTGCGACCACATGTTTCTTTCAATTAATATTACTGTGTAATTTAGTCATAAATTTTAATGTCACAATGGTTGTGTGGAAAAGAGTGTTTGGAAGCAAAAGACAAGTCTTCCAAACCCGAAATGTTATGAGGTATTCTTTATTTAAAAAATCAACCAATTCTCATCAATAAGAAACCCTAATCAAGATTATGGACCCCATTGTTTATTAGTATTGAATGAATTGTAGAGATATGGACATTTTTTTCTTGATGAATAAAGTTGTTGATAAGGAGACAAAAGAAAATTTCATAGTCATTGCAAGAAAAATACTGCTTGTAACAACAAAAGGAGCCTGATTAGCATGCAGTGAATATAAACCCTCATTATTTAGGTAACAACCAAATTGACATTGGTACGAAATGCAAATTAGGATGAATGAGTCCATTGAGTGATGGAATTAAACACATTTCAATTTTCAATTGTGCGACAACATGTTTCTTTTAATTAATATACTGTGTAATTTAGTTATAAATTTTAATGTCACCATGATTGTGTGAAAAAGAGTGTCTGGAACCAAAGGACAAGTCTTCCAAACAAGAAATGTTAAGAGGGATTCTTTATTTGAAAAATCAACCAATTCACATCAATAAGAAACCCAAATCACGATTATGGACCTCATTGTTTGTTAGTATCAAAGTAATTGTATAGATATGGACATTGTGTTTTTGATGAATATGATTGTTAATAAGGAGACAAAAGATAATTTCAAAGGCATTGGAAAAAAATAGTGCTTGTAACAACAAAAAGAGCCTGATTAGCATGTAGTGAGTATAAAGCCTCATTATTTAGGTAACAACCAAACCTACATTGGTACGAAATGCCTATTAGGTTGAATGACTCCATTGGGTGATGGAATTAAACACATTTCGATTTTCAACTGTGCAACGACATGTTTCTTTTAATTAATATACTATGTAATTTAGTCATAAATTTTAATGTCACAATGATTGTGTGGAAAAGAGTGTTTGGAACCAAAAGACAAGTCTTCCAAACCAGAAATGTTATGAGGTATTCTTTATTTAAAAAATCAACCAATTCACGTCAATAAGAAACCCTAATCAAGCTTATGGACCCCATTGTTTATTAGTATTGAATGAATTGTAGAGATATGGACATTTGTTTCTTGATGAATATAGTTGTTGATAAGGAGAGAAAAGAAAATTTCATAGTCATTGCAAGAAAAATAGTGTTTGTAACAACAAAAGGAGCCTGATTAGCATGCAGTGAATAGAAAGCCTCATTATTTAGGTAACAACCAAATTGACATTGGTACGAAATGCAAATTAGGAGGAATGACTCCATTGGGTGATGGAATTAAACACATTTCGATTTTCAATTGTGCGACAACATATTTCTTTCAATTAATATTACTGTGTAATTTAGTCATAAATTTTAATGCCACAACGATTGTGTGGAAAAGAGTGTTTCAAACCAAAAGACAAGTCTTCCAAACCAGAAATGTTATGAGGTATTCTTTATTTAAAAAATCAACCAATTCTCATCAATAAGAAACCCTAATCAAGATTATGGACCCCATTGTTTATTAGTATTGAATGAATTGTATAGATATGGACATTTTTTTCTTGATGAATATAGTTGTTGATAAGGAGAGAAAAGAAAATTTCATAGTCATTGCAAGAAAAATACTGCTTGTAACAACAAAAGGAGCCTCATTATCATGTAGTGAATAGAAAGCCTCATTATTTAGGTAACAACCAAATTGACATTGGTACGAAATGCAAATTAGGATGAATGACTCCATTGGGTGATGGAATTACACACACATTTCGATTTTAAATTGTGCGACCCACACGTTTCTTTCAATTAATATTACTGTGTAATGTAGTCATAAATTTCAATGTCACAATGATTGTGTGGAAAAGAGTGTTTGGAACCAAAAGACAAGTCTTCCAAACCAGAAATGTTATGAGGTCTTCTTTATTTAAAAAATCAACCAATTCTCATCAATAAGAAACCCTAATCAAGATTATTGACCCCATTGTTTATTAGTATTGAATGAATTGTATAGATATGGACATTTTTTTTCTTGATGAATATAGTTGCTGATAAGGAGACAAAAGAAAATTTCATAGTCATTGCAAGAAAAATAGTGCTTGTAACAACAAAAGGAGCCTGATTAGCATGTAATGAATATAAAGCCTCATTATTTAGGTAACAACCAAACTGACATTGGTACGAAATGCAATTTAGGATGAATGAGTCCATTGGGTCATGGAATTAAACACATTTCAATTTTCAATTGTGCGACAACATGTTTCTCTTGATTAATATACGGTGTAATTTAGTCATAAATTTTAATGTCACCATGATTGTGTGAAAAAGAGTGTTTGGAACCAAAGCACAAGTCTTCCAAACAAGAGATGTTAAGAGGGATTCTTTATTTGAAAAATCAACCAATTCACATCAATAAGAAACCCTAATCAAGATTATGGACCTCATTGTTTGTTAGTATTAAATTAATTGTATAGATATGGACATTGTTTTTTTAATGAATATGATTGTTAATAAGGAGACAAAAGATAATTTCATAGGCATTGGAAGAAAAATAGTGCTTGTAACAACAAAAGGAGCCTGATTAGCATGTAGTGAATATAAAGCCTCATTATTTAGGTAACAACCAAACTGACATTGGTACGAAATGCCAATTAGGTTGAATGACTCCATTGGGTGATGGAACTAAACGCATTTCGATTTTCAATTGTGCGACGACAAGTTTCTTTTAATTAATATACTGTGTAATTTAGTCATAAATTTTAATGTCACAATGATTGTGTGAAAAAGAGTGTTTGGAACCAAAAGATAAGTCTTCCAAACAAGAAATGTTAGGAGGGATTCTTTATTTTAAAAATCAACCAATTCACATCAATAAGAAACCCTAATCAAGATTATAGACCTCATTGTTTATGAGTATTAAATTAATTGTATAGATATGGACTTCGTTTTCTTGATGAATATGATTGTTAATAAGGAGACAAAAGATAATTTCATAGTCATTGATAGAAACATACTGCTTGTAACAACAAAAGGAGCCTGATTAGCATGTAGTGAATATAAACCCTCATTATTTAGGTTACAACCAAATTGACATTGGTAAGAAATGCAAATTAGGATGAATGACTCCATTGGGTGATGGAATTAAACACATTTTCATTTTCAATTGTGCGACAACATGTTTCTTTTAATTAATATACTGTGTAATTTAGTCATAAATTTTAATGTCACAATGATTGTGTGAAAAAGATTGTTTGGAACCAAAGGACAAGTCTTCCACACAAGAAATGTTAAGAGGGATTCCTTATTTTAAAAATCAACCAATTCACATCAATATGAAACCCTAATCAAGATTATGGACCTCATTGTTTGTTAGTATTAAATTAATTGTATAGAAATGGACATTGTTTTCTTGATGAATATGATTGTTAATATGGAGACAAAAGATAATTTCATAGTCATTGAAACAAAAATACTGCTTGTAACAACAAAAGGAGCCTGATCAGCATGTAGTGAATATAAAGCCTCATTATTTAGGTAACAACCAAACTGACATTGGTACAAAATGCCAATTAGGTTGAATGACTCCATTGGGTGATGGAACTAAACACATTTCGATTTTCAATTGTGCGACGACAAGTTTCTTTTAATTAATATACTGTGTAATTTAGTCATAAATTTTAATGTCACAATGATTGTGTGGAAAAGAGTGTTTGGAAGGAAAAGACAAGTCTTCCAATCCAGAAATGTTATGAGGTATTCTTTATTTAAAAAATCAACCAATTCTCATCAATAAGAAACCCTAATCAAGATTATGGACCCCATTGTTTCATAGTATTGAATGAATTGTATAGATATGGACATTTTTTTCTTCATGAATATAGTTGTTGATAAGGAGACAAAAGATAATTTCATAGTCATTGCAAGAAAGATACTGCTTGTAACAACAAAAGGAGCCTGATTAGCATGTAGTGAATATAAAGCCTCATTATTTAGGTAACAACCAAATTCACATTGGTACGAAATGCAAATTAGGATGTATGACTACATTGGGTGATGGAATTAAACACATTTCGATTTTCAATTGTGCGACGACATGTTTCTTTTAATTAAATATACTGTGTAATTTAGTCATAAATTTTAATGTCATAATGATTGTGTGAAAAAGATTGTTGGGAACCAAAGGACAAGACTTCCACACAAGAAATGTTAAGAGGGATTCTTTATTTTAAAAATCAACCAATTCACATCAATATGAAACCCTAATCAAGATTATGGACCTCATTGTTTGTTAGTATTAAATTAATTGTATAGAAATGGACATTCTTTTCTTGATGAATATGATTGTTAATATGGAGACAAAAGATAATTTCATAGTCATTGAAACAAAAATACTGCTTGTAACAACAAAAGGAGCCTGATTAGCATGTAGTGAATATAAAGCCTCATTATTTAGGTAACAACCAAACTGACATTGGTACGAAATGCCAATTAGGTTGAATGACTCCATTGGGTGATGGAACTAAACACATTTCGATTTTCAAGTGTGCGACGACAAGTTTCTTTTAATTAATATACTGTGTAATTTAGTCATAAATTTTAATGTCACAATGATTGTGTGGAAAAGAGCGTTTGGAACCAAAAGACAAGTCTTCCAAACCAAAAATGTTATGAGGCATTCATTTATTAAAAAATCAACCAATTCTCATCAATAAGAAACCCTAATCAAGATTATGGACCCTATTGTTTGTTAGTATTGAATGAAATGTATAGATATGAACATTTTTTTCTTGATGAATATAGTTGTTAATAAGGAGAGAAAAGATAATTTCACAGTCATTGTAGGAAAAATACTGCTTCCAACAACAAAAGGAGCCTGATTAGCATGTAGTGAATATAAAGACTTATTATTTAGGTAACAACCAAATTGACATTTGTACGAAATGCAAATTAGGATGAATGACTCCATTGGGTGATGGAACTAAACACATTTCCATTTTCAATTGTACGACGACATCTTACCTTTAATTAATATACTGTGTAATTTAATCATAAATTTTAATGTCACAATGATTGTGTGAAAAAGAGTGTTTGGAACCAAAATATAAATCTTCCAAACAAGAAATGTTAGGAGCGATTCTTTATTTTAAAAATCAACCAGTTCACATCAATAAGAAACCCTAATCAAGATTATAGACCTCATTGTTTATTAGTATTAAATTAATTGTATAGATATGGACTTCGTTTTCTTGATGAATATGATTGTTAATAAGGAGACAAAAGATAATTTCATAGTCATTGAAAGAAACATACTGCTTGTAACAACAAAAGGAGCCTGATTAGCATTTAGTGAATATAAAGCCTCATTATTTAGGTAACAACCAAATTGACATTGGTACGAAATGCAAATTAGGATGAATGACTCCATTGGGTGATGGAATTAAACACATTTCGATTTTCAATTGTGCGACGACATGTTTCTTTTAATTAATATACTGTGTAATTTAGTCTTAAATTTTAATGTCACAATGATTGTGTGGAAAAGTGTTTGGAACCAAAAGACAAGTCTTCCAAACCAGAAATGTTATGAGGTATTCTTTATTTAAAAAATCAACCAATTCTCATCAATAAGAAACCCTAATCAAGATTATGGACCCCATTGTTTATTAGTATTGAATGAATTGTATAGATATGGACATTTTTTTCTTGATGAATATAGTTGTTGATAAGGAGACAAAAGATAATTTCATAGTCATTGCAAGAAAAATACTGCTTGTAACAACAAAAGGAGCCTGATTAGCATGAAGTGAATATAAACCCTCATTATTTAGGTAACAACCAAATTGACATTGGTACGAAATGCAAATTAGGATGAATGAGTCCATTGGGTGATGGAACTAAACACATTTTGATTTTCAATTGTGCGACGACATGTTTCTTTTAATTAATATACTGTGTAATTTAATCATAAATTTTAATGTCACAATGATTGTGTGGAAAAGAGTGTTTGGAAGCAAAAGACAAGTCTTTCAAACCAGAAATGTTATGAGGTATTCTTTATTTAAAAAATCAACCAATTCTCATCAATAAGAAACCCTAATCAAGATTATGGACCACATTGTTTATTAGTATTGAATGAATTGTATAGATATGGACATTTTTTTCTTGATGAATATAGTTGTTAATAAGGAGACAAAAGATAATTTCATAGTCATTGGAAGAAAAATAGTTCTTGTAACAACAAAAGGAGCCTGATTAGCATGTAGTGAATATAAAGTCCTTTGGATGATGGAACTAAAGACAGTGAGATTTTCAATTGTGCGTCAACATGTTTGTTTCAATTAATATACTGTGTAATTTAGTCATAAATTTTAATGTCACAATGATTGTGTGAAAAAGGGTGTTTGGAACCATAAGGCAAGACTTCCAAACAAGAAATGTTAAAAGGGATTCTTTCTTTTAAAAATCAACCAATTCACATCAATGAGAAGCCCTACTCAAGATTATGGACCTCATTGTTTGTTAGTATTAAATTAATTATACAGATATGGACATTGTTGTCTTGATGAATATGATTGTTAATAAGGAGACAAAAGATAATTTCATAGTCATTGCAAAAAAAATACAGCTTGTAACAACAAAAGGAGCCTGATTAGCATGCAGTGAATATAAACCCTCATTATTTAGGTAACAACCAAATTGACTTTGGTACGAAATGTAAATTAGCATGAATGAGTCCATTGGTTGATGGAATTAAACACATTTCAATTTTCAATTGTGCGAGGACATGTTTCTTTTACTTAATATACTGTGTAATTTAGTCATAAATTTTAATGTTACCATGATTGTGTGAAAAAGAGTGTTTGGAACCAAAGGAGAAGTCTTCCAAACCAGAAATGTTATGAGGTATTCTTTATTTAAAAAATCAACCAATTCTCATCAATAGGAAACCCTAATCAAGATTATGGACCCGATTGTTTGTTAGTATTGAATGAATTGTATAGATATGGACATTTGTTTCTTGATGAATATAGTTGTTAATAAGGAGACAAAAGATAATTTCATATTCATTGCAAGAAAAATAGTGCTTGTAACAACAAATGGAGCCTGATTAGCATGTAGTGAATATAAAGAATCATTATTTAGGTAATGACCCAATTCACATTAGTACAAAATTCAAATTAAGATGAATGACCCCTTTTGGTGATGGAACTAAACACATTTAGATTTTCAATTGAGCGTCGACATGTTTGTTTTAATTAATATACTGTGTAAGTTAGTCATATATTCTAATCTGACGATGATTGTGTGAAGAAGAGTGTTTGGAACCAAAATAGAAGTCTTCAAACCCAGAAATGTTCTGAAGGATTCTTTATTTTAAAATTCAACCAATTATCATCAATAAGAAACCCTAATCAAGATTATAGACCCCATTGTTTGATAGTATTGAAGGAATTGTATAGATAGGGACATTGTTTTCTTGATTAATATGGTAGTTAATAAGGAGACAAAAGATAATTTCATAGTCCTTGGAAGAAAAATTGTGCATGTAACAACAAAAGGAGCTTGATTAGCATGTAGCGAATATAAAGCCTCATTATTTAGGTAATAAGCAAGTTGACATTAGAAAAAAATGCAAACTAGGATGAATGACTCCTTTGGGTGATGGAACTAAACACATTTAGATTTTCAATTGTGCATCGACATGTTTCTTTTATTTAATATACTGTGTAATTTAGTCATAAATTTTAATCTCACGGTGATTGTGTGAAAAAGAGTTTTTGGAACCAAAAGACAAGTCTTCCAAACTAGAAATGTTATGACGGATTCTTTATTTGAGGAATCAAGCAATTCACATCAATAAGATACCCTAATCAAGAATATGGACCCCATTGATTGTTAGTATTGAATGAATTGTATAGATATGAACATTGTTTTCTTCATGAATATAGTTGTTAATAAGGAGACAAAAGATACTTTCATAGTCATTGGAAGAAAAATAGTGCTTGTAACAACAAAAGGGGCCTTATTAGCATGTAGTGAATATAAAGTCCTTTGGATGATGTAACTAAATACAGTTAGATTTTCAATTGTGCATCAACATGTTTGTTTTAATTAATATACTGTGTAATTTAGTCATAAAGTTTAATCTCACAATGATTGTGTGAAAACGAGTGTTTGGAACCAAAAGACATGTCTTCAAAACAAAAAATGTTCTGAGAAATTCTTTATTTTAAAATTCAACCAATTAACATCAATAAGAAACCCTAATCAAGATCATGGACCCCATTATTTGTAAGTATTGAATGAATTGTATAGATATGGACATTTTTTTCGTGATGAATATAGATGTTAATAAGGAGACAAAAGATAATTTCATATTCATTGCAAGAAAAAAAAGTGCTTGTCACAAAAACAGAAGCCTAATTAGCTTGAAGAGAGTAGAAAGCTTCATTATTTCAGAAATAAACTACTTCATATTAGTACGAAATGTAAATTAAGATGAATGACTCCTTTGGGTGATGAACTAAACACGTTCAAATTTTCAATCGTGCGTCGACATGTTTATTTTAATTAATATACTTTATAATTTAGTCATAAATTTTAATCTCATGACGATTGTGTGAAAAAGAGTGTTTGGAACCAAAAGACAAGTCTTCCAAACCAGAAATGTTGTGAGGGATTCTTTATTTGCAAAATCAAGCAATTCACATCAATAAGAAAGCCTAATCAAGATTTTGGACCCCATTGTTTGTTATTATTGAATGAATTGTATAGATATGGACATTTTTTTCTTGATGAATATAGTTGTTAATAAGGAGACAAAAGATAATTTCATAGTCATTGCAAGAAAAATAATGCTTGTAACAACAAAAAAAGCTTGATTAGCATGTAGTGAATATAAAGCCTCATTATTTAGGTATAAACCAAATTGACATTGATACGAAATGCAAATTAGGATGAATGAATCTGTTGGATGATGGAATTAAACACATTTCGATTTTGAATTGTGCGACGACATGTATCTTTTAATTAATATACTATGTAATTTAGTCAGAAATTTTAATGTCACAATGATTGTGAAAAAGAGTGTTTGGAACCAAAAGTCAAGTCTTCCAGACAAGAAATGATAAGAAGGATTCTTTCTTTTAAAAATCAACCAGTCATAAATTTTAAAGTCACAATGATTGTGTGAAAAAGAGTGTTTGGATCCAAAAGAGAAGGCTTCCAAACCAGAAATGTTGTGAGGGATACTTTATTTGGAAAAGCAAGCAATTCACATCAATAAGAAACCCTAATCAAGATTATGGACCCCATTGGTTGCTAGTATTGAATGAATTGTATAAATATGCACTTTTTTTTCTTGATGAATATAGTTGTTGATAAGGAGACAAAAGATAATTTCATAGTCATTGCAAGAAAAATACTGCTTCTAACAACAAAAGGAGCCTGATTAGCATGTAGTGAATATAAAGCCTCATTTTTAGGTAACAAACAAATTGACATTGGTACGAAATGCAAATTAGGATGAATGACTCCATTGGATGATGGAATTAAACACATTTCGATTTTGAATTGTGCGACGACATGTATCTTTTAATTAATATACTGTGTAATTTAGTCACAAATTTTAAAGTCACAATGATTGTGTGAAAAAGAGTGTTTGGAACCAAAAGAGAAGTCTTCCAAACCAGAAATGTTGTGAGGGATACTTTATTTGAAAAAGCAAGCAATTCACATCAATAAGAAGCCCTAATCAAGATTAAGGACCCCATTGTTTGTTAGTATTGAATGAATTGTATAGATATGGACTTTTTTTTCTTGATGAATATAGTTGTTGATAAGGAGACAAAAGATAATTTCATAGTCATTGCAAGAAAAATACTGCTTCTAACAACAAAAGGAGCCTGATTCGCATGTAGTGAATATAAAGCCTCATTATTTAGGTAACAACCAAATTGACATTGGTACGAAATGCAAATTAGGATGAATGACTCCATTGGATGATGGAATTAAACACATTTCGATTTTGAATTGTGCGACGACATGTATCTTTTTAATTAATATACTGTGTAATTTAGTCACAAATTTTAATGTCACAATGATTGTGTGAAAAAGAGTGTTTAGAACCAAAAGAGAAGTCTTGCAAACCAGAAATGTTTGTGAGGGATACTTTTTATTTGAAAAAGCAAGCAATTCACATCAATAAGAAACCCTAATCAAGATTATGGACCCCATTGTTTGTTAGTATTGAATGAATTGTATAGATATGGACATTTTTTTTCTTGATGAATATAGTTGTTGATTAGGAGACAAAAGATAATTTCATAGTCATTGCAAGAAAAAAATACTTCTTCTATCAACAAAAGGAGCCTGATTAGCATGTAGTGAATATAAAGCCTCATTATTTAGGTATCAACCAAATTGACATTGGTACGAAATGCAAATTAGGATGAATGACTCTGTTGGATGATGGAATTAAACACATTTCGATTTTGAATTGTGCGACGACATGTATCTTTTAATTAATTAATATACTGTGTAATTTTTAGTCACAAATTTTAATGTCACAATGATTGTGTGAAAAAGAGTGTTTGGAACCAAAAGACAAGTCTTCCAGACAAGAAATGATAAGAAGGATTCTTTCTTTTAAAAATCAACCAGTCATAAATTTTAAAGTCACAATGATTGTGCGAAAAAGAGTGTTTGGATCCAAAAGAGAAGGCTTCCAAACCAGAAATGTTGTGAGGGATACTTTATTTGGAAAAGCAAGCAATTCACATCAATAAGAAACCCTAATCAAGATTATGGACCCCATTGTTTGTTAGTATTGAATGAATTGTATAAATATGGACTTTTTTTTCTTGATGAATATAGTTGTTGATAAGGAGACAAAAGATAATTTCGTAGTCATTGCAAGAAAAATACTGCTTCTAACAACAAAAGGAGCCTGATTAGCATGTAGTGAATATAAAGCCTCATTATTTAGGTAACAAGCAAATTGACGTTGGTACGAAATGCAAATTAGGATGAATGACTCCATTGGATGATGGAATTAAACACATTTCGATTTTGAATTGTGCGACGACATGTATCTTTTAATTAATATACTGTGTAATTTAGTCACAAATTTTAATGTCACAATGATTGTGTGAAAAAGAGTGTTTAGAACCAAAAGAGAAGTCTTGCAAACCAGAAATGTTGTGAGGGATACTTTATTTGAAAAAGCAAGCAATTCACATCAATAAGAAACCCTAATCAAGATTATCGACCCCATTGTTTGTTAGTATTGAATGAATTGTATAGATATGGACATTTTTTTCTTGATGAATATAGTTGTTGATTAGGAGACAAAAGATAATTTCATAGTCATTGCAAGAAAAATACTTCTTCTATCAACAAAAGGAGCCTGATTAGCATGTAGTGAATATAAAGCCTCATTATTTAGGTATCAACCAAATTGACATTGGTACGAAATGCAAATTAGGATGAATGACTCTGTTGGATGATGGAATTAAACACATTTCGATTTTGAATTGTGCGACGACATGTATCTTTTAATTAATATACTGTGTAATTTAGTCACAAATTTTAATGTCACAATGATTGTGTGAAAAAGAGTGTTTGGAACCAAAAGACAAGTCTTCCAGACAAGAAATGATAAGAAGGATTCTTTCTTTTAAAAATCAACCAGTCATAAATTTTAAAGTCACAATGATTGTGCGAAAAAGAGTGTTTGGATCCAAAAGAGAAGGCTTCCAAACTAGAAATGTTGTGAGGGATACTTTATTTGGAAAAGCAAGCAATTCACATCAATAAGAAACCCTAATCAAGATTATGGACCCCATTGTTTGTTAGTATTGAATGAATTGTATAAATATGGACTTTTTTTTCTTGATGAATATAGTTGTTGATAAGGAGACAAAAGATAATTTCGTAGTCATTGCAAGAAAAATACTGCTTCTAACAACAAAAGGAGCCTGATTAGCATGTAGTGAATATAAAGCCTCATTATTTAGGTAACAAGCAAATTGACATTGGTACGAAATGCAAATTAGGATGAATCACTCCATTGGATGATGGAATTAAACACATTTCGATTTTGAATTGTGCGACGACATGTATCTTTTAATTAATATACTGTGTAATTTAGTCACAAATTTTAATGTCACAATGATTGTGTGAAAAAGAGTGTTTAGAACCAAAAGAGAAGTCTTGCAAACCAGAAATGTTGTGAGGGATACTTTATTTGAAAAAGCAAGCAATTCACATCAATAAGAAACCCTAATCAAGATTATGGACCCCATTGTTTGTTAGTATTGAATGAATTGTATAGATATGGACTTTTTTTTCTTGATGAATATAGTTGTTGATAAGGAGACAAAAGATAATTTCATAGTCATTGCAAGAAAAATACTGCTTCTAACAACAAAAGGAGCCTGATTCGCATGTAGTGAATATAAAGCCTCATTATTTAGGTAACAACCAAATTGACATTGGTACGAAATGCAAATTAGGATGAATGACTCCATTGGATGATGGAATTAAACACATTTCGATTTTGAATTGTGCGACGACATGTATCTTTTAATTAATATACTGTGTAATTTAGTCACAAATTTTAATGTCGCAATGATTGTGTGAAAAAGAGTGTTTAGAACCAAAAGAGAAGTCTTGCAAACCAGAAATGTTGTGAGGGATACTTTATTTGAAAAAGCCAAGCAATTCACATCAATAAGAAACCCTAATCAAGATTATGGACCCCATTGTTTGTTAGTATTGAATGAATTGTATAAATATGGACTTTTTTTTCTTGATGAATATAGTTGTTGATAAGGAGACAAAAGATAATTTCGTAGTCATTGCAAGAAAAATACTGCTTCTAACAACAAAAGGAGCCTGATTAGCATGTAGTGAATATAAAGCCTCATTATTTAGGTATCAACCAAATTGACATTGGTACGAAATGCAAATTAGGATGAATGACTCCATTGGATGATGGAATTAAACACATTTCGATTTTGAATTGTGCGACGACATGTATCTTTTAATTAATATACTGTGTAATTTAGTCACAAATTTTAATGTCGCAATGATTGTGTGAAAAAGAGTGTTTAGAACCAAAAGAGAAGTCTTGCAAACCAGAAATGTTGTGAGGGATACTTTATTTGAAAAAGCAAGCAATTCACATCAATAAGAAACCCTAATCAAGATTATGGACCCCATTGTTTGTTAGTATTGAATGAATTGTATAAATATGGACTTTTTTTTCTTGATGAATATAGTTGTTGATAAGGAGACAAAAGATAATTTCGTAGTCATTGCAAGAAAAATACTGCTTCTAACAACAAAAGGAGCCTGATTAGCATGTAGTGAATATAAAGCCTCATTATTTAGGTAACAAGCAAATTGACGTTGGTACGAAATGCAAATTAGGATGAATCACTCCATTGGATGATGGAATTAAACACATTTCGATTTTGAATTGTGCGACGACATGTATCTTTTAATTAATATACTGTGTAATTTAGTCACAAATTTTAATGTCACAATGATTGTGTGAAAAAAGAGTGTTTAGAAACCAAAAGAGAAGTCTTGCAAACCAGAAATGTTGTGAGGGATACTTTATTTGAAAAAGCAAGCAATTCACATCAATAAGAAAACCCTAATCAAGATTATGGACCCCATTGTTTGTTAGTATTGAATGAATTGTATAGATATGGACTTTTTTTTTCTTGATGAATATAGTTGTTGATAAGGAGACAAAAGATAATTTCATAGTCATTGCAAGAAAAAATACTGCTTCTAACAACAAAAGGAGCCTGATTCGCATGTAGTGAATATAAAGCCTCATTATTTAGGTAACAACCAAATTGACATTGGTACGAAATGCAAATTAGGATGAATGACTCCATTGGATGATGGAATTAAACACATTTCGATTTTGAATTGTGTGCGACGACATGTATCTTTTAATTAATATACTGTGTAATTTAGTCACAAATTTTAATGTCGCAATGATTGTGTGAAAAAGAGTGTTTAGAACCAAAAGAGAAGTCTTGCAAACCAGAAATGTTGTGAGGGATACTTTATTTGAAAAAGCCAAGCAATTCACATCAATAAGAAACCCTAATCAAGATTATGGACCCCATTGTTTGTTAGTATTGAATGAATTGTATAGATATGGACATTTTTTTCTTGATGAATATAGTTGTTGATTAGGAGACAAAAGATAATTTCATAGTCATTGCAAGAAAAATACTTCTTCTAACAACAAAAGGAGCCTGATTAGCATGTAGTGAATATAAAGCCTCATTATTTAGGTATCAACCAAATTGACATTGGTACGAAATGCAAATTAGGATGAATGACTCTGTTGGATGATGGAATTAAACACATTTCGATTTTGAATTGTGCGACGACATGTATCTTTTAATTAATATACTGTGTAATTTAGTCACAAATTTTAATGTCACAATGATTGTGTGAAAAAGAGTGTTTGGAACCAAAAGACAAGTCTTCCAGACAAGAAATGATAAGAAGGATTCTTTCTTTTAAAAATCAACCAGTCATAAATTTTAAAGTCACAATGATTGTGCGAAAAAGAGTGTTTGGATCCAAAAGAGAAGGCTTCCAAACCAGAAATGTTGTGAGGGATACTTTATTTGGAAAAGCAAGCAATTCACATCAATAAGAAGCCCTAATCAAGATTATGGACCCCATTGTTTGTTAGTATTGAATGAATTGTATAGATATGGACATTTTTTTCTTGATGAATATAGTTGTTGATAAGGAGACAAAAGATAATTTAATAGTCATTGCAAGAAAAATACTGCTTCTAACAACAAAAGGAGCCTGATTAGCATGTAGTGAATATAAAGCCTCATTATTTAGGTAACAACCAAATTGACATTGGTACGAAATGCAAATTAGAATGAATGACTCCATTGGGTGATTGACCTAAACACAGTTCGATTTTTAATTGTGCGACGACATGTTTCTTTTAATTAATATACTGTGTAATTTAGTCATAAATTTTAATGTCACAATGATTTTGTGAAAAAGAGTGTTTGGAACCACAAGACAAGTCTTCCAAACAAGAAATGTTAAGAGGGATTCTTTATTTTAAAAATCAACCATTTCACATCAATAAGAAACCCTAATCGAGATTATGGACCCTATTGTTTGTTAGTATTGAATGAATTGTATAGATATGGACATTTTTTTCATGATGCATATAGTTGTTAATAAGGAGACAAAAGATAATTTCATAGTCATTGAAAGAAAAATACTGCTTGTAACAACAAAAGGAGCCTGATTAGCATGAAGTGAATATAAAGCATCATTATTTAGGTAACAACGAAATTGACATTGGTACGACATGCAAATTAGGTTGAATGACTCCATTGGGAGATGGAACTAAACACATTTCGATTTTCAATGGTGCGACGACAAGTTTCATTTAATTAATATACTATGTACTTTAGTCATAAATATTAATGTCACAATGATTGTGTGGAAAAGAGTGTTTGGAACCAAAAGTCTAGTCTTCCAAACCACAAATGTTATGAGGTATTCTTTGTTTAAAAAATCAACCAAATCTCATCAATAAGAAACCCTGATCAAGATTATGGACCCTATTGTTTGTTAGTATTGAATGAATTGTATAGATATGGACATTTTTCTCATGATGAATATAGTTGTTAATAAGGAGACAAAATATAATTTCATAGTCATTGAAAGAAAAATACTGCTTGTAACAACAAAAGGAGCCTGATTAGCATGAAGTGAATATAAAGCATCATTATTTAGGTAACAACGAAATTGACATTGGTACAAAATGCAAATTAGGTTGAATGACTCCATTGGGAGATGGAACTAAACACATTTCGATTTTCAATGGTGCGACGACAAGTTTCATTTAATTAATATACTGTGTACTTTAGTCATAAATATTAATGTCACAATGATTGTGTGGAAAAGAGTGTTTGGAACCAAAAGTCTAGTCTTCCAAACCAGAAATGTTATGAGGTATTCTTTATTTAAAAAATCAACCAGTCATAAATTTTAATGTCACAATGATTGTCTGAAAAAGAGCGTTTGGAACCAAATGAGAAGTCTTCCAAACCAGAAATGTTGTGAGGGATTCTTTATTTGAAAAAGCATGCAATTCACATCAATAAGAAACCCTAATCAAGATTATGGACCCAGTGTTTGTTAGTATTGAATGAATTGTATAGATATGGACATTTTTTTCTTGATGTATATAGTTGTTGATAAGGAGACAAAAGATAATTTCATAGTCATTGAAAGAAAAATACTGCTTGTAACAACAAAAGGAGCCTGATTAGCATTTAATGTATATAAAGCCTCATTATTTAGGTAACAACCAAATTGACATTGTTACAAAATGCAAATTAGGATGAATTACTCCATTGGGTGATGGAACTAAACACATTTCGATTTTCAATTGTGCGACGACATGTTTCTTTTAATTAATATACTATGTAATTTAGTCATAAATTTTAATGTCACAATGATTGTGAGAAAAAGAGTGTTTGGAACCAAAAGACAAGTCTTCCAAACCAGAAATGTTACGAGGTATTCTTTATTTAAAAAATCAACTAATTCTCATCAATAGGAAACCCTATTAAAGATTATGGACCCTATTGTTTGTTTGTATTGAATGAATTGTATGGATATGGACATTTTTTTTTGATGAATATAGTTGTTAATAAGGAGACAAAAGATACTTTCATAGTCATTGAAAGAGAAATACTGCTTCTAAGAACAAAAGGAGCCTGATTAGCATGTAGTGAATATAAAGCCTCATTATTTAGGTAACAAGCAAATTGACATTGGTACGAAATGCAAATTAGGATGAATGACTCCATTGGGTGATGGAACTGAACACATTTCAATTTTTAATTGTGGGACGACATGTATCTTTTAATTAATATACTGTGTAATTTAGTCATAAATTTTAATGTCACAATGATTGTGTGAAACAGAGTGTTTGGAACCAAAAGAGAAGTCTTCCAAACCAGAAATGTTATGAGGTATTCCTTATTTAAAAAATCAACCAGTCATAAATTTTAATGTCACAATGATTGTCTGAAAAAGAGCGTTTGGAACCAAATGAGAAGTCTTCCAAACCAGAAATGTTGTGAGGGATTCTTTATTTGAAAAAGCAAGCAATTCACATCAATAAGAAACCTTAATCAAGATTATGGACCCTAGTGTTTGTTAGTATTGAATGAATTGTATAGATATGGACATTTTTTTCTTGATGAATATAGTTGTTGATAAGGAGACTAAAGATATTTTGATAGTCATTGAAAGAAAAATACTGCTTGTAACAACAAAAGGAGCCTGATTAGCATTAAATGTATATAAAGCCTCATTATTTAGGTAACAACCAAATTGACATTCTTACGAAATGCAAATTAGGATGAATTACTCCATTGGGTGATGGAACTAAACACATTTCGATTTTCAATTGTGCGACGACATGTTTCTTTTAATTAATATACTGTGTAATTTAGTCATAAATTTTAATGTCACAATGATTGTGTGCAAAAGAGTGTTTGGAACCAAAAGACAAGTCTTCCAAACCAGAAATGTTACGAGGTATTCTTTATTTAAAAAATCAACTAATTCTCATCAATAAGAAACCCTATTAAAGATTATGGACCCTATTCTTTGTTTGTATTGAATGAATTTTATAGATATGGACTTTTTTTTTTTGATGAATATAGTTGTTAATAAGGAGACAAAAGATAATTTCATAGTCGTTGAAAGAGAAATACTGCTTGTAAGAACAAAAGGAGCCTAATTAGAATGTAGTGAATATAAAGCCTCATTATTTAGGTAACAAGCAAATTGACATTGGTACGAAATGCAAATTAGGATGAATGACTCCATTGGGTGATGGAACTAAACACATTTCGATTTTTGACTGTGGGACGACATGTTTCTTTTAATTAATATACGGTGTAATTTAGTCATAAATTTTAATGTCACAATGATTGTGTGAAAAAGAGTGTTTGGAACCAAAAGACAAGTCTTCCAAAAAAGAAATGTTGTGAGGGATTCTTTATTTGTGGAAAAATCAAGCAATTCACATCAATAGGAAACCCTAATCAAGATTATGGACCCCATTGTTTGTTAGTATTGAATGAATTGTATAGATATGGACATTTTTTTCATGATGAATATAGTTGTTAATAAGGAGACAAAAGATAATTTCATAGTCATTGAAAGAAATATACTGCTTGTAACAACAAAAGGAGCCTGATTAGCATGAAGTGAAGATAAAGCATCATTATTTAGGTAATAAGCAAATTGACATTGGTACGAAATGCAAATTAGGATGAATGACTCCATTGGGTGATTGAACTAAACACATTTCGATTTTCAATTGTGCGAGGACATGTTACATTTAAATAATATACTATGTAATTTAGTCATAAATTTTAATGTCACAATGATTGTGTGAAAAAGAGTGTTTGGAACCAAAAGACAAGTCTTCCAAACAAGAAATGTTTAGAGCGATTCTTTCTTTTAAAAATCAACCAATTCACATCCATAAGCAACCCTAATCAAGATTATGGACCTCATTTTTTGTTAGTATTAAATTAATTGTATAGATATGGACATTGTTTTCTTGATGAATATGATTGTTAATAAGGAGATAAAAGATAATTTCATAGTCGTTGAAAGGAAAATACTGCTTGTAACAACCAAAGGAGCCTGATTAGCATGTTGTGAATAGAAAGCCTCATTATTTATATAAAAACGAAATTGACATTGGTACGAAATGCAAATTAGGATGAATGACTCCATTGGGTGATTGAACTAAAAACAGTTCGATTTTCAATTGTGCTACGACATGTTACTTTGAATAAATATACTGCGTAATTTAGTCATAAATTTTAATGTCACAATGATTGTGTGAAAAAGAGTGTTTGGAACCAAAAGACAAGTCTTCCAAACAAGAAATGTTAAGAGGGATTCTTTATTTTAAAAATCAACCAATTCACATCAATAAGAAACCCTAATCAAGATTGTGGACCTCATTGTTTATTAGTATTAAATTAATTGTATATATATGGACATTGTTTTTTTAATGAATATGATTTTTAATAAGGAGACAAACAATAATTTGATAGTCATTGGAAGAAAAATAGTGCTTGTAACAACAAAAGGAGCCTGATTAGCATGTTGTGAATAGAAAGCCTCATTATTTAGGTAACAACCAATTTGACATTGTTACGAAATGCAAATTAGGATGAATTACTCCATTGGGTGATGGAATTAAACACATTTCGATTTTCAATTGTGCGACGACATGTTTCTTTTAATTAATATACTTTGTAATTTAGTCATAAATTTTAATGTCACAATGATTGTGTGGAAAAGAGTGTTTGGAACCAAAAGACAAGTCTTCCAAACCAGAAATGTTATGAGATATTCTTTATTTAAAAAATCAACTAATTCTCATCAATAAGAAACCCTATTCCAGATTATGGACCCTATTGTTTGTTTGTATTGAATGAATTGTATAGATATGGACATTTTTTTCTTGATGAATATAGTTGTTAATAAGGAGACAAAAGATAATTTCATAGTCATTGAAAGAGAAATACTGCCTGTAAGAACAAAAGGAGCCTGATTAGCATGTAGTGAATATAAAGCCTCATTATTTAGGTAACAAGCAAATTGACATTGGTACGAAATGCAAATTAGGATGAATGACTCCATTTGGTGATGGAACTAAACACATTTCGATTTTTAACTGTGGGACGACATGTTTCTTTTAATTAATATACTGTGTCATTTAGTCATAAATTTTAATGTCACAATTATTGTGTGAAAAAGAGCATTTGGAACCAAAAGAGAAGTCTTCCAAACAAGAAATGTTGTGAGGGATTCTTTATTTGAAAAATCAAGCAATTTACATCAATAGGAAGCCCTAATGAAGATTATGGACCCTATTGTGTGTTAGTATTGAATGAATTGTATAGATATGGACATTTTTTTCGTGATGAATACAGTTGTTAATAAGGAGACAAAAGATAATTTGATTGTCATTGAAAGAAAAATACTGCCTGTAACAACAAAAGAAGCCTGATTAGCATGAAGTGAATATAAAGCATCATTATTAGGGTAATAAGAAAATTGACATTGGTACGAAATGCAAATTAGGATGAATGACTACATTGGGTGATGGAACTAAACACATTTCGATTTTCAATGGTGCGACGACAAGTTTCTTTTAATTAATATATTGTGTAATTGAGTCATAAATATTAATGTCACAATGATTGTGTGGAAAAGAGTGTTTGGAACCAAAAGACAAGTCTTCCACACAAGAAATGTTAAGAGGGATTCTTTATTTTAAAAATCAACCTATTCACTTCAATAAGAAACCCTAATCAAGATTATGGACCTCATTTTTTGTTAGTATTAAATTAATTGTATAGATATGGACATTGTTTTCTTGATGAATATGATTGTTAATAAGGAGACAAAAGATAATTTGATAGTCATTGAAAGAAAAATACTGCTTGTAACAATAAAAGGAGCCTGATTCGCATGTAGTGAATATAAAGCCTCATTATTTAGGTAACAACCAAATTGACATTGTTACGAAATGCAAATTAGGATCAATTACTTCATTGCGTGATGGAATTAAACACATTTCGATTTTCAATTGTGCGGTGACATATTTCTTTTAATTAATATACTGTGTAATTTACTCATCAATTTTAATGTCACAATGATTGTGTGGAAAAGAGTGTTTGGAACCAAAAGACTAGTCTTCCAAACCAGAAATGTTATGAGGTGTTCTTTGTTTAAAAAATGAACCAAATCTCATCAATAAGAAACCCTAATCAAGATTATGGACCCTATTGTTTGTTAGTATTGAATGAATTGTATAGATATGGACATTTTTTTCATGATGAATACAGTTGTTAATAAGGAGACAAAAGATAATTTGATTGTCATTGAAAGAAAAATACTGCCTGTAACAACAAAAGAAGCCTGATTAGCATGAAGTGAATATAAAGCATCATTATTAGGGTAATAAGAAAATTGACATTGGTACGAAATGCAAATTAGGATGAATGACTACATTGGGTGATGGAACTAAACACATTTCGATTTTCAATGGTGCGACGACAAGTTTCTTTTAATTAATATATTGTGTAATTTAGTCATAAATATTAATGTCACAATGATTGTGTGGAAAAGAGTGTTTGGAACCAAAAGACTAGTCTTCCAAACCAGAAATGTTATGAGGTGTTCTTTGTTTAAAAAATCAACCAAATCTCATCAACAAGAAACCCTAATCAAGATTATGGACCCTATTGTTTGTTAGTATTGAATGAATTGTATAGATATGGACATTTTTTTCATGATCAATAAGAGCTATTCTTTCTTTTAAAAATCAAGCAATTCACATCAACAGGATACCCTAATCAAGATTACGGTCCCCATTGTTTGTTAGTATTGAATGAATTGTATAGATATGGACATTTTTTTCTTCATCAATATAGTTGTTAATAAGGAGACAAAAGATGATTTCATTGTCATTGAAAGAAAAATACTGCTTGTAACAACAAAAGGAGCCTGATTAGCATGAAGTGAATATAAAGCCTCATTATTTAGGTAAAAACAAAATTGACATTTGTACGAAATGCAAATTAGGTTGAATGACTCGATTGGGTGATGGAACTAAACATATTTTGATTTTCAATTGTGCGACGACAAGTTTCTTTTAAGTGATATACTGTGTAATTTAGTCATAAATTTTCATGTCACAATGATTGTGTGGAAAAGAGTGTTTGGAACCAAAAGACAAGTCTTCCAAACCAGAAATGTTATGAGGGGTTCTTTATTTGAAAAATCAAGCAATTCACATCAATAACAAACCCTAATCAAGATTATGGACCCCATTGTTTGTTAGTATTAAATGAATTGTATAGATATGGACATTTTTTTCTTGATGGATATAGTTGTTAATAAGAAGTCAAAAGATAATTTCATAGTCATTGCAAGAAAAATATTGCTTGTAACAAGAAAAGGAGCCTGATTAGCATGAAATGAATATAAAGCCTCATTATTTAGGTAACAACCAAATTGACATTGGTACGAAATGTATATTAGGATGAATGACTCCATTGGGTGATTGAACTAAACACATTTCGATTTTCAATTGTGCGATGACATGTTACTTTTAATTCATATACTGTGTAATTTAGTCATAAATTTTAATGTCATAATGATTGTGTGAAAAAGAGTGTTTCGAACCAAAAGACAAGTCTTCCAGACAAGAAATGTTAAGAGGGATTCTTTATTTTAAAAATCAACCAATTCACATCAATAAGAAACCCTAATCAAGATTATGGTCCTCATTGTTTGTTAGTATTAAATTAATTGTATAGATATGGACATTGTTTTCTTGATGAATATCATTGTTAATAAGGAGAAAAAAGATAATTTCATAGTCATTAGAAGAAAAATACTCCTTGTAACAACAAAAGGAGCATGATTGGCATGTAGTGAATATAAAGCCTCATTATTTAGTTAACAACCAAATTGACATTGGTATGAAATGCAAATTAGGATGAATGACTCCATTGGATGATGGAATTAAACACATTTCGATTTTCAGTTGTGCGACGACATGTTTCTTTTAATTAATATACTGTGTAACTTAGTCATAAATTTTAATGTCACAATGATTGTGCGAAAAGGAGTGTTTGGAACCAAAAGACAAGTCTTCCAAACAAGAAATGTTAAGAGGGATTCTTTATTTTAAAAATCAACCAATTCACATCAATAAGAAACCCTAATCAAGATTATGGACCTCATTGTTTGTTAGTATTAAATTAATTGTATAGATATGGACATTGTTTTCTTGATGAATGTGATTGTTAATAAGGAGACAAAAGATAATTTCATAGTCATTGGAAGAAAAATACTGCTTGTAACAACAAAAGGAGCCTGATTGGCATGTAGTGAATATAAAGCCTCATTATTTAGGTAACAAGCAAATTGACATTGGTACGAAATGCAAATTAGGTTGAATGACTCGATTGGGTGATGGAACTAAACATATTTTGATTTTCAATTGTGCGACGACAAGTTTCTTTTAAGTGATATACTGTGTAATTTAGTCATAAATTTTCATGTCACAATGATTGTGTGGAAAAGAGTGTTTGGAACCAAAAGACAAGTCTTCCAAACCAGAAATGTTCTGAGGGATTCTTTATTTGAAAAATCAAGCAATTCACAACAATAAGAAACCCTAATCAAGATTATGGAACCCATTGTTTGTTAGTATTAAATGAATTGTATAGATATGGACATTTTTTTCTTGATGGATATAGTTGTTAATAAGAAGACAAAAGATAATTTCATAGTCATTAGAAGAAAAATACTCCTTGTAACAACAAAAGGAGCATGATTGGCATGTAGTGAATATAAAGCCTCATTATTTAGGTAACAAGCAAATTGACATTGGTACGAAATGCAAATTAGGTTGAATGACTCGATTGGGTGATGGAACTAAACATATTTTGATTTTCAATTGTGCGACGACAAGTTTCTTTTAATTAATATACTGTTGAACTTAGTCATAAATTTTAATGTCACAATGATTGTGCGAAAAGGAGTGTTTGGAACCAAAAGACAAGTCTTCCAAACAAGAAATGTTAAGAGGGATTCTTTATTTTAAAAATCAACCAATTCACATCAATAAGAAACCCTAATCAAGATTATGGACCTCATTGTTTGTTAGTATTAAATTAATTGTATAGATATGGACATTGTTTTCTTGATGAATGTGATTGTTAATAAGGAGACAAAAGATAATTTCATAGTCATTGGAAGAAAAATACTGCTTGTAACAACAAAAGGAGCCTGATTGGCATGTAGTGAATATAAAGCCTCATTATTTAGGTAACAAGCAAATTGACATTGGTACGAAATGCAAATTAGGTTGAATGACTCGATTGGGTGATGGAACTAAACATATTTTGATTTTCAATTGTGCGACGACAAGTTTCTTTTAAGTAATATACTGTGTAATTTAGTCATAAATTTTCATGTCACAATGATTGTGTGGAAAAAAGTGTTTGGAACCAAAAGACATGTCTTCCACACAAGAAATGTTAAGAGGGATTCTTTATTTTAAAAATCAACCAATTCACTTCAATAAGAAACCCTAATCAAGATTATGGACCTCATTTTTTGTTAGTATTAAATTAATTGTATAGATATGGACATTGTTTTCTTGATGAATATGATTGTTCATAAGGAGACAAAAGATAATTTGATAGTCATTGAAAGAAAAATACTGCTTGTAACAATAAAAAGAGCCTGATTAGCATGTAGTGAATATAAAGCCTCATTATTTAGGTAACAACCAAATTGACATTGTTACGAAATGCAAATTAGGATGAATTACTCCATTGCGTAATGGAATTAAACACATTTTGATTTTCAATTGTGCGTCGACATGTTTCTTTTAATTAATATACTGTGTAATTTAGTCATCAATTTTAATGTCACAATCATTGTGTGGAAAAGAGTGTTTGGAACCAAACGACTAGTCTTCCAAACCAGAAATGTTATGAGGTGTTCTTTGTTTAAAAAATGAACCAAATCTCATCAATAAGAAACCCTAATCAAGATTATGGACCCTATTGTTTGTTAGTATTGAATGAATTGTATAGATATGGACATTTTTTTAATGATGAATATAGTTGTTAATAAGGAGACAAAAGATAATTTGATTGTCATTGAAAGAAAAATACTGCCTGTAACAACAAAAGCAGCCTGATTAGCATGAAGTGAATATAAAGCATTATTATTTAGGTAATAAGCAAATTCACGTTTGTACGAAATGCAAATTAGGATGAATGACTCCATTGGGTGATGGAATTAAACACATTTCGATTTTCAATTGTGCGACTACATGTTTCTTTTAATTAATATACTGTGTAATTTAGTCATAAATTGTCATGTCACAATGATTGTGTGAAGAAGAGTGTTTGGAACCAAAAGACAAGTCTACCACACAAGAAATGTTAAGAGGGATTCTTTATTTTAAAAATCAACGAATTCACTTCAATAAGAAACCCTAATCAAGATTATGGATCTGATTGTTTGTTAGTATTAAATAAATTGTATAGATATGGACATTGTTTTCTTGATGAATATGATTGTTAATAAGGAGACAAAGGATAATTTGATAGTCATTGAAAGAAAAATACTGCTTGTAACAACAAAAGGAGCCTGATAGCATGTAGTGAATATAAAGCCTCATGATTTAGGTAACAACAAAATTGACATTGGTACGAAATGCAAATTAGGTTGAATGACTCCATTGGGTGAAGGAATTAAACACATTTCGATTTCCAATTGTGCGACGACATGTTTCTTTTAATTAATATACTGTGTAATATAGTAATAAATTTTAATGTCACAATGATTGTGTGGAAAAGAGTGTTTGGAACCAAAAGGCAAGTCTTCCAAACCAGAAATGTTATGCGTGATTCTTTATTTGAAAAATCAAGCAATTCACATCAATAACAAACCCTAATCAAGATTATGGAACCCATTGTTTGTTAGTATTAAATGAATTGTATAGATATGGACATTTTTTTCTTGATGGATATAATTGTTAATAAGAAGACAAAAGATAATTTCATAGTCATTGCAAGAGAAATATTGCTTGTAACAACAAAAGGAGCCTGATTAGAATGAAGTGAATATAAAGCCTCATTATTTAGGTAACAACCAAATTGACATTGGTACGAAATGTATATCAGGATGAACGACTCCATTGGGTGATTGAACTAAACACATTTCGATTTTCAATTGTGCGATGACATGTTACTTTTAATTCATATACTGTGTAATTTAGTCATAAATTTTAATGTCACAGTGATTGTGTGAAAAAGAGTGTTTTGAACCAAAAGACAAGTCTTCCAAACAAGAAATGTTAAGAGGGATTCTTTATTTTAAAAATCAACCAATTCACTTCAATAAGAAACCCTAATCAAGATTATGGACCCTATTGTTTGTTAGTATTGAATGAATTGTATAGATATGGACATTTTTTTCATGATGAATATAGTTGTTAATAAGGAGACAAAAGATAATTTGATTGTCATTGAAAGAAAAATACTGCCTGTAACAACAAAAGCAACCTGATTAGCATAAAGTGAATATAAAGCATTATTATTTAGGTAATAAGCAAATTGACATTGGTACGAAATGCAAATTAGGATGAATGACTCCATTGGGTGATGGAATTAAACACATTTCGATTTTCAATTGTGCGACGACAAGTTTCTTTTAAGTAATATACTGTGTAAGTTAGCCATAAATTTTCATGTCACAATGATTGTGTGGAAAAGAGTGTTTGGAACCAAAAGACAAGTCTTCCACACAAGAAATGTTAAGAGGGATTCTTTATTTTAAAAATCAACCAATTCACTTCAATAAGAAACCCTAATCAAGAGTTTGGACCTCATTGTTTATTAGTATTAAATTAATTGTATAGATATGGACATTGTTTTCTTGATGAATGTGATTGTTAATAAGGAGACAAAAGATAATTTCATAGTCATTGGAAGAAAAATACTGCTTGTAACAACAAAAGGAGCCTGATTAGCATGTAGTGAATATAAAGCCTCATTATTTAGGTAACAAGCAAATTGACATTGGTACGAAATGCAAATTAGGTTGAATGACTCGATTGGGTGATGGAACTAAACATATTTTGATTTTCAATTGTGCGACGACAAGTCTCTTTTAAGTAATATACTGTGTAATTTAGTCATAAATTTTCATGTCACAATGATTGTGTGGAAAAGAGTGTTTGGAACCAAAAGACAAGTCTTCCAAACTAGAAATGTTATGAGGGATTCCTTATTTGAAAAATCAAGCAATTCACATCAATACGAAACCCTAATCAAGATTATGGACCCGATTTTTTGTTAGTATTAAATGAATTGTATAGATATGGACATTTTTTTCTTGATGGATATAGTTGTTAATAAGAAGACAAAAGATAATTTCATAGTCATTGCAAGAAAAATATTGCTTGTAACAACAAAAGGAGCCTGATTAGCATGAAGTGAATATAAAGCCTCATTATTTAGGTAACAACCAAATTGACATTGGTACGAAATGTATATTAGGATGAACCAATTCACATCAATAAGAAACCCTAATCAAGATTTTGGACCTCATTGTTTGTTAGTATTAAATTAATTGGATAGATATGGACATTGTTTTCTTGATGAATGTGATTGTTAATAAGGAGACAAAAGATAATTTCATAGTCATTGGAAGAAAAATATTGCTTGTAACAACAAAAGGAGCCTGATTGGCATGTAGTGAATATAAAGCCTCATTATTTAGGTAACAAGCAAATTGACATTTGTACGAAATGCACATTAGGTTGAATGACTCGATTGGGTGATGGAAATAAACATATTTTGATTTTCAATTTTGCGACGACAAGTTTCTTTTAAGTAATATACTGTGTAATTTAGTCATAAATTTTCATGTCACAATGATTGTGTGGAAGAAAGTGTTTGGAACCAAAAGACAAGTCTTCCACACAAGAAATGTTAAGAGGGATTCTTTATTTTAAAAATCAACCAATTCACTTCAATAAGAAACCCTAATCAAGATTATGGACCTCATTTTTTGTTAGTATTAAATTAATTGTATAGATATGGACATTGTTTTCTTGATGAATATGATTGTTCATAAGGAGACAAAAGATAATTTGATAGTCATTGAAAGAAAAATACTGCTTGTAACAATAAAAGGAGCCTGATTAGCATGTAGTGAATATAAAGCCTCATTATTTAGGTAACAACCAAATTGACATTGTTACGAAATGCAAATTAGGATGAATTACTCCATTGTGTGATGGAATTAAACACATTTCGATTTTCAATTGTGCGGCGACATGTTTCTTTTGATTAATATACTGTGTAATTTAGTCATCAATTTTAATGTCACAATCATTGTGTGGAAAAGAGTGTTTGGAACCAAAAGACTAGTCTTCCAAACCAGAAATGTTATGAGGTGTTCTTTGTTTAAAAAATCAACCAAATCTCATCAATAAGAAACCCTAATCAAGATTATGGAGACATTTTTTTTATGATGAATATAGTTGTTAATAAGGAGAGAAAAGATAATTTGATTGTCATTGAAAGAAAAATACTGCCTGTAACAACAAAAGCAGCCTGATTAGCATGAAGTGAATATAAAGCATTATTATTTAGGTAATAAGCAAATTGACGTTGGTACGAAATGCAAATTAGGATGAATGACTCCATTGGGTGATGGAACTAAACACATTTCAATTTTCAATGGTGCGACGACAAGTTTCTTTTAATTAATATATTGTGTAATTTAGTCATGAATAGTAATGTCATAATGATTGTGTGGAAAAGAGTGTTTGGAACCAAAAGACTAGTCTTCCAAACCAGAAATGTTATGAGGTGTTCTTTGTTTAAAAAATCAACCAAATCTCATCAATAAGAAACCCTAATCAAGATTATGGACCCTATTGTTTGTTACTATTGAATGAATTGTATAGATATGGACATTTTCTTCATGATGAATATAGTAGTTAATAAGGAGACAAAAGATAATTTGATTGTCATTGAAAGAAAAATACTGCCTGTAACAACAAAACCAGCCTGATTTGCATGAAGTGAATATAAAGCATTATTATTTAGGTAATAAGCAAATTGACGTTGGTACGAAATGCAAATTAGGATGAATGACTCCATTGGGTGATGGAATTAAACACATTTCGATTTTCAATTGTGCGACTACATGTTTCTTTTAATTAATATACTGTGTAATTTATTCATAAATTGTCATGTCACAATGATTGTGTGAAGAAGAGTGTTTGGAACCAAAAGACAAGTCTACCACACAAGAAATGTTAAGAGGGATTCTTTATTTCAAAAATCAACCAATTCACTTCAATAAGAAACCCTAATCAAGATTATGGACCTGATTGTTTGCTAGTATTAAAAAAATTGTATAGATATGGACATTGTTTTCTTGATGAATATGATTGTTAATAAGGAGACAAAGGATAATTTGATAGTCATTGAAAGAAAAATACTGCTTGTAACAACAAAAGGAGCCTGATTAGCATGTAGTGAATATAAAGACTCATGATTTAGGAAAAAACCAAATTGACATTGGTACGAAATGCAAAGTAGGTTGAATGACTCCATTGGGTGAAGGAATTAAACACATTTTGATTTCAAATTGTGCGACAACATGTTTCTTTTAATTAATATACTGTGTAATATAGTCATAAATTTTAATGTCACAATGATTGTGTGGAAAAGAGTGTTTGGAACCAAAAGACAAGTCTTCCAAACTAGAAATGTTATGAGTGATTCTTTATTTGAAAAATCAAGCAATTCACATCAATAAGAAACCCTAATCAAGATTATGGACCCCATTGTTTGTTAGTATTAAATGAATTGTATAGATATGGACATTGTTTTCTTGATGGATATAGTTGTTAATAAGAAGACAAAAGATAATTTCATAGTCATTGCAAGAGAAATATTGCTTGTAACAACAAAAGGAGCCTGATTAGCATGAAGATAATATAAAGCCTCATTATTTAGGTAACAACCAAATTGACATTGGTACGAAATGTATATTAGGATGAACGACTCCATTGGGTGATTGAACTAAACACATTTTGATTTTCAATTGTGCGACGACATGTTACTTTTAATTGATATACTATGTAATTTAGTCATAAATTTTAATGTCACAATGATTGTGTGAAAAAGAGAGTTTCGAAGCAAAAGACAAGTCTTCCAAACAAGAAATGTTAAGAGGGATTCTTTATTTTAAAAATCAACCGATTCACATCAATAAGAAACCCTAATCAAGATTATGGACCTCATTGTTTGTTAGTATTAAATTAATTGTATAGATATGGACATTGTTTTCTTGATGAATGTGATTGTTAATAAGGAGACAAAAGATAATTTCATAGTCATTGGAAGAAAAAAATACTGCTTGTAACAACAAAAGGAGCCTGATTGGCATGTAGTGAATATAAAGCCTCATTATTTAGGTAACAAGCAAATTGACATTGGTACGAAATGCAAATTAGGTTGAATGAATCGATTGGGTGATGGAACTAAACATATTTTGATTTTCAATTGTGCGACGACAAGTCTCTTTTAAGTAATATACTGTGTAATTTAGTCATAAATTTTCATGTCACAATGATTGTGTGGAAAAGAGTGTTTGGAACCAAAAGACAAGTCTTCCAAACTAGAAATGTTATGAGGGATTCCTTATTTGAAAAATCAAGCAATTCACATCAATACGAAACCCTAATCAAGATTATGGACCCGATTGTTTGTTAGTATTAAATGAATTGTATAGATATGGACATTTTTTTCTTGATGGATATAGTTGTTAATAAGAAGACAAAAGATAATTTCATAGTCATTGCAAGAAAAATATTGCTTGTAACAACAAAAGGCGCCTGCTTAGCATGAAGTGAAAATAAAGCCTCATTGTTTAGGTAACAACCAAATTGACATTGGTACGAAATGTATATTAGGATGAACCAATTCACATCAATAAGAAACCCTAATCAAGATTTTGGACCTCATTGTTTGTTAGTATTAAATTAATTGTATAGATATGGACATTGTTTTCTTGATGAATGTGATTGTTAATAAGGAGACAAAAGATAATTTCATAGTCATTGGAAGAAAAATATTGCTTGTAACAACAAAAGGAGCCTGATTGGCATGTAGTGAATATAAAGCCTCATTATTTAGGTAACAAGCAAATTGACATTTGTACGAAATGCAAATTAGGTTGAATGACTCGATTGGGTGATGGAAATAAACATATTTTGATTTTCAATTGTGCGACGACAAGTTTCTTTTAAGTAATATAATGTGTAATTTAGTCATAAATTTTCATGTCACAATGATTGTGTGGAAAAAAGTGTTTGGAACCAAAAGACAATTCTTCCACACAAGAAATGTTAAGAGGGATTCTTTATTTTAAAAATCAACCAATTCACTTCAATAAGAAACCCTACTCAAGATTATGGACCTCATTTTTTGTTAGTATTAAATTAATTGTATAGATATGGACATTGTTTTCTTGATGAATATGATTGTTCATAAGGAGACAAAAGATAATTTGATAGTCATTGAAAGAAAAATACTGCTTGTAACAATAAAAGGAGCCTGATTAGCATGTAGTGAATATAAAGCCTCATTTTTTAGGTAACAACCAAATTGACATTGTTACGAAATGTAAATTAGGATGAATTACTCCATTGCGTGATGGAATTAAACACATTTCGATTTTCAATTGTGCGGCGACATGTTTCTTTTGATTAATATACTGTGTAATTTAGTCATCAATTTTAATGTCACAATCATTGTGTGGAAAAGAGTGTTTGGAACCAAAAGACTAGTCTTCCAAACCAGAAATATTATGAGGTGTTCTTTCTTTAAAAAATCAACCAAATCTCATCAATAAGAAACCCTAATCAAGATTATGGAGACATTTTTGTCATGATGAATATAGTTGTTAATAAGGAGACAAAAGATAATTTGATTGTCATTGAAAGAAAAATACTGCCTGTAACAACAAAAGCAGCCTGATTAGCATGAAGTGAATATAAAGCATTATTATTTAGGTAATAAGCAAATTGACATTGGTACGAAATGCAAATTAGGATGAATGACTCCATTGGGTGATGGAACTAAACACATTTCGATTTTCAATGGTGCGACGGCAAGTTTCTTTTAATTAATATATTGTGTAATTTAGTCATGAATAGTAATGTCATAATGATTGTGTGGAAAAGAGTGTTTGGAACCAAAAGACTAGTCTTCCAAACCAGAAATGTTATGAGGTGTTCTTTGTTTAAAAAATCAACCAAATCTCATCAATAAGAAACCCTAATCAAGATTATGGACCCTATTGTTTGTTAGTATTGAATGAATTGTATAGATATGGACATTTTTTTCATGATGAATATAGTTGTTAATAAGGAGACAAAAGATAATTTGATTGTCATTGAAAGAAAAATACTGCCTGTAACAACAAAAGGAGCCTGATTAGCATGAAGTGAATATAAAGCCTCATTATTTAGGTAACAACCAAAATAACATTGGTACGAAATGTATATTAGGATGAACGACTCCATTGGGTGATTGAACTAAACACATTTTGATTTTCAATTGTGCGACGACATGTTACTTTTAATTGATATACTGTGTAATTTAGTCATAAATTTTAATGTCACAATGATTGTGTGAAAAAGAGAGTTTCGAAGCAAAAGACAAGTCTTCCAAACAAGAAATGTTAAGAGGGATTCTTTATTTTAAAAATCAACCAATTCACATCAATAAGAAACCCTAATCAAGATTATGGACCTCATTGTTTGTTAGTATTAAATTAATTGTATAGATATGGACATTGTTTTCTTGATGAATGTGATTGTTAATAAGGAGACAAAAGATAATTTCATAGTCATTGGAAGAAAAATACTGCTTGTAACAACAAAAGGAGCCTGATTGGCATGTAGTGAATATAAAGCCTCATTATTTAGGTAACAAGCAAATTGACATTGGTACGAAATGCAAATTAGGTTGAATGAATCGATTGGGTGATGGAACTAAACATATTTTGATTTTCAATTGTGCGACGACAAGTCTCTTTTAAGTAATATACTGTGTAATTTAGTCATAAATTTTCATGTCACAATGATTGTGTGGAAAAGAGTGTTTGGAACCAAAAGACAAGTCTTCCAAACTAGAAATGTTATGAGGGATTCCTTATTTGAAAAATCAAGCAATTCACATCAATACGAAACCCTAATCAAGATTATGGACCCGATTGTTTGTTAGTATTAAATGAATTGTATAGATATGGACATTTTTTTCTTGATGGATATAGTTGTTAATAAGAAGACAAAAGATAATTTCATAGTCATTGCAAGAAAAAATATTGCTTGTAACAACAAAAGGCGCCTGCTTAGCATGAAGTGAAAATAAAGCCTCATTATTTAGGTAACAACCAAATTGACATTGGTACGAAATGTATATTAGGATGAACCAATTCACATCAATAAGAAACCCTAATCAAGATTTTGGACCTCATTGTTTGTTAGTATTAAATTAATTGTATAGATATGGACATTGTTTTCTTGATGAATGTGATTGTTAATAAGGAGACAAAAGATAATTTCATAGTCATTGGAAGAAAAATATTGCTTGTAACAACAAAAGGAGCCTGATTGGCATGTAGTGAATATAAAGCCTCATTATTTAGGTAACAAGCAAATTGACATTTGTACGAAATGCAAATTAGGTTGAATGACTCGATTGGGTGATGGAAATAAACATATTTTGATTTTCAATTGTGCGACGACAAGTTTCTTTTAAGTAATATAATGTGTAATTTAGTCATAAATTTTCATGTCACAATGATTGTGTGGAAAAAAGTGTTTGGAACCAAAAGACAAGTCTTCCACACAAGAAATGTTAAGAGGGATTCTTTATTTCAAAAATCAACCAATTCACTTCAATAAGAAACCCTAATCAAGATTATGGACCTGATTGTTTGCTAGTATTAAAAAAATTGTATAGATATGGACATTGTTTTCTTGATGAATATGATTGTTAATAAGGAGACAAAGGATAATTTGATAGTCATTGAAAGAAAAATACTGCTTGTAACAACAAAAGGAGCCTGATTAGCATGTAGTGAATATAAAGACTCATGATTTAGGAAAAAACCAAATTGACATTGGTACGAAATGCAAAGTAGGTTGAATGACTCCATTGGGTGAAGGAATTAAACACATTTTGATTTCAAATTGTCCGACAACATGTTTCTTTTAATTAATATACTGTGTAATATAGTCATAAATTTTAATGTCACAATGATTGTGTGGAAAAGAGTGTTTGGAACCAAAAGACAAGTCTTCCAAACTAGAAATGTTATGAGTGATTCTTTATTTGAAAAATCAAGCAATTCACATCAATAAGAAACCCTAATCAAGATTATGGACCCCATTGTTTGTTAGTATTAAATGAATTGTATAGATATGGACATTGTTTTCTTGATGGATATAGTTGTTAATAAGAAGACAAAAGATAATTTCATAGTCATTGCAAGAGAAATATTGCTTGTAACAACAAAAGGAGCCTGATTAGCATGAAGATAATATAAAGCCTCATTATTTAGGTAACAACCAAATTGACATTGGTACGAAATGTATATTAGGATGAACGACTCCATTGGGTGATTGAACTAAACACATTTTGATTTTCAATTGTGCGACGACATGTTACTTTTAATTGATATACTGTGTAATTTAGTCATAAATTTTAATGTCACAATGATTGTGTGAAAAAGAGAGTTTCGAAGCAAAAGACAAGTCTTCCAAACAAGAAATGTTAAGAGGGATTCTTTATTTTAAAAATCAACCAATTCACATCAATAAGAAACCCTAATCAAGATTATGGACCTCATTGTTTGTTAGTATTAAATTAATTGTATAGATATGGACATTGTTTTCTTGATGAATGTGATTGTTAATAAGGAGACAAAAGATAATTTCATAGTCATTGGAAGAAAAATACTGCTTGTAACAACAAAAGGAGCCTGATTGGCATGTAGTGAATATAAAGCCTCATTATTTAGGTAACAAGCAAATTGACATTGGTACGAAATGCAAATTAGGTTGAATGAATCGATTGGGTGATGGAACTAAACATATTTTGATTTTCAATTGTGCGACGACAAGTCTCTTTTAAGTAATATACTGTGTAATTTAGTCATAAATTTTCATGTCACAATGATTGTGTGGAAAAGAGTGTTTGGAACCAAAAGACAAGTCTTCCAAACTAGAAATGTTATGAGGGATTCCTTATTTGAAAAATCAAGCAATTCACATCAATACGAAACCCTAATCAAGATTATGGACCCGATTGTTTGTTAGTATTAAATGAATTGTATAGATATGGACATTTTTTTCTTGATGGATATAGTTGTTAATAAGAAGACAAAAGATAATTTCATAGTCATTGCAAGAAAAATATTGCTTGTAACAACAAAAGGCGCCTGCTTAGCATGAAGTGAAAATAAAGCCTCATTATTTAGGTAACAACCAAATTGACATTGGTACGAAATGTATATTAGGATGAACCAATTCACTTCAATAAGAAACCCTAATCAAGATTATGGACCTCATTTTTTGTTAGTATTAAATTAATTGTATAGATATGGACATTGTTTTCTTGATGAATATGATTGTTCATAAGGAGACAAAAGATAATTTGATAGTCATTGAAAGAAAAATACTGCTTGTAACAATAAAAGGAGCCTGATTAGCATGTAGTGAATATAAAGCCTCATTTTTTAGGTAACAACCAAATTGACATTGTTACGAAATGTAAATTAGGATGAATTACTCCATTGCGTGATGGAATTAAACACATTTCGATTTTCAATTGTGCGGCGACATGTTTCTTTTGATTAATATACTGTGTAATTTAGTCATCAATTTTAATGTCACAATCATTGTGTGGAAAAGAGTGTTTGGAACCAAAAGACTAGTCTTCCAAACCAGAAATATTATGAGGTGTTCTTTCTTTAAAAAATCAACCAAATCTCATCAATAAGAAACCCTAATCAAGATTATGGAGACATTTTTTTGTCATGATGAATATAGTTGTTAATAAGGAGACAAAAGATAATTTGATTGTCATTGAAAGAAAAATACTGCCTGTAACAACAAAAGCAGCCTGATTAGCATGAAGTGAATATAAAGCATTATTATTTAGGTAATAAGCAAATTGACATTGGTACGAAATGCAAATTAGGATGAATGACTCCATTGGGTGATGGAACTAAACACATTTCGATTTTCAATGGTGCGACGACAAGTTTCTTTTAATTAATATATTGTGTAATTTAGTCATGAATAGTAATGTCATAATGATTGTGTGGAAAAGAGTGTTTGGAACCAAAAGACTAGTCTTCCAAACCAGAAAATGTTATGAGGGTGTTCTTTGTTTTAAAAAATCAACCAAATCTCATCAATAAGAAACCCTAATCAAGATTATGGACCCTATTGTTTGTTAGTATTGAATGAATTGTATAGATATGGACATTTTTTTCATGATGAATATAGTTGTTAATAAGGAGACAAAAGATAATTTGATTGTCATTGAAAGAAAAATACTGCCTGTAACAACAAAAGCAGCCTGATTAGCATGAAGTGAATATAAAGCATTATTATTTAGGTAATAAGCAAATTGACGTTGGTACGAAATGCAAATTAGGATGAATGACTCCATTGGGTGATGGAACTAAACACATTTCGATTTTCAATGGTGCGACGGCAAGTTTCTTTTAATTAATATATTGTGTAATTTAGTCATGAATAGTAATGTCATAATGATTGTGTGGAAAAGAGTGTTTGGAACCAAAAGACTAGTCTTCCAAACCAGAAATGTTATGAGGTGTTCTTTGTTTAAAAAATCAACCAAATCTCATCAATAAGAAACCCTAATCAAGATTATGGACCCTATTGTTTGTTAGTATTGAATGAATTGTATAGATATGGACATTTTTTTCATGATGAATATAGTTTGTTAATAAGGAGACAAAAAGATAATTTGATTGTCATTGAAAGAAAAAATACTGCCTGTAACAACAAAAGCAGCCTGATTAGCATGAAGTGAATATAAAGCATTATTATTTAGGTAATAAGCAAATTGACGTTGGTACGAAATGGAAATTAGGATGAATGACTCCATTGGGTGATGGAATTAAACACATTTCGATTTTCAATTGTGCGTCTACATGTTTCTTTTAATTAATATACTGTGTAATTTAGTCATAAATTGTCATGTCACAATGATTGTGTGAAGAAGAGTGTTTGGAACCAAAAGACAAGTCTACCACAAAAGAAATGTTAAGAGGGATTCTTTATTTCAAAAATCAACCAATTCACTTCAATAAGAAACCCTAATCAAGATTATGGACCTGATTGTTTGCTAGTATTAAAAAAATTGTATAGATTGGACATTGTTTTCTTGATGAATATGATTGTTAATAAGGAGACAAAGGATAATTTGATAGTCATTGAAAGAAAAATACTGCTTGTAACAACAAAAGGAGCCTGATTAGCATGTAGTGAATATAAAGCCTCATGATTTAGGAAAAAACCAAATTGACATTGGTACGAAATGCAAAGTAGGTTGAATGACTCCATTGGGTGAAGGAATTAAACACATTTCGATTTCCAATTGTGCGACGACATGTTTCTTTTAATTAATATACTGTGTAATATAGTCATAAATTTTAATGTCACAATGATTGTGTGGAAAAGAGTGTTTGGAACCAAAAGACAAGTCTTCTAAACATGAAATGTAAAGAGGGATTCTCTATTTTAAAAATCAACCAATTCACATCAATAAGAAACACTAAACAAGATTATGGACCCCATTGTTTGTTAGTATTAAATGAATTGTATAGATATGGACATTGTTTTCTTGATGGATATAGTTGTTAATAAGAAGACAAAAGATAATTTCATAGTCATTGCAAGAGAAATATTGCTTGTAACAACAAAAGGAGCCTGATTAGCATGAAGTGAATATAAAGCCTCATTATTTAGGTAACAACCAAATTGACATTGGTACGAAATGTATATTAGGATGAACGACTCCATTGGGTGATTGAACTAAACACATTTTGATTTTCAATTGTGCGACGACATGTTACTTTTAATTCATATACTGTGTAATTTAGTCATAAATTTTAATGTCACAATGATTGTGTGAAAAAGAGAGTTGCGAAGCAAAAGACAAGTCTTCCAAACAAGAAATGTTAAGAGGGATTCTTTATTTTAAAAATCAACCAATTCACATCAATAAGAAACCCTAATCAAGATTATGGACCTCATTGTTTGTCAGTATTAAATTAATTGTATAGATATGGACATTGTTTTCTTGATGAATGTGATTGTTAATAAGGAGACAAAAGATAATTTCATAGTCATTGGAAGAAAAATACTGCTTGTAACAACAAAAGGAGCCTGATTGGCATGTAGTGAATATAAAGCCTCATTATTTAGGTAACAAGCAAATTGACATTGGTATGAAATGCTAATTAGGTTGAATGACTCGATTGGGTGATGGAACTAAACATATTTTGATTTTCAATTGTGCGACGACAAGTCTCTTTTAAGTAATATACTGTGTAATTTAGTCATAAATTTTCATGTCACAATGATTGTGTGTGGAAAAGAGTGTTTGGAACCAAAAGACAAGTCTTCCAAACTAGAAATGTTATGAGGGATTCCTTATTTGAAAAATCAAGCAATTCACATCAATACGAAACCCTAATCAAGATTATGGACCCGATTGTTTGTTAGTATTAAATGAATTGTATAGATATGGACATTTTTTTCTTGATGGATATAGTTGTTAATAAGAAGACAAAAGATAATTTCATAGTCATTGCAAGAAAAATATTGCTTGTAACAACAAAAGGCGCCCTGCTTAGCATGAAGTGAAAATAAAAAGCCTCATTATTTAGGTAACAACCAAATTGACATTGGTACGAAATGTATATTAGGATGAACCAATTCACTTCAATAAGAAACCCTAATCAAGATTATGGACCTCATTTTTTGTTAGTATTAAATTAATTGTATAGATATGGACATTGTTTTCTTGATGAATATGATTGTTCATAAGGAGACAAAAGATAATTTGATAGTCATTGAAAGAAAAATACTGCTTGTAACAATAAAAGGAGCCTGATTAGCATGTAGTGAATATAAAGCCTCATTTTTTTAGGTAACAACCAAATTGACATTGTTACGAAATGTAAATTAGGATGAATTACTCCATTGCGTGATGGAATTAAACACATTTCGATTTTCAATTGTGCGGCGACATGTTTCTTTTGATTAATATACTGTGTAATTTAGTCATCAATTTTAATGTCACAATCATTGTGTGGAAAAGAGTGTTTGGAACCAAAAGACTAGTCTTCCAAACCAGAAATATTATGAGGTGTTCTTTCTTTAAAAAATCAACCAAATCTCATCAATAAGAAACCCTAATCAAGATTATGGAGACATTTTTGTCATGATGAATATAGTTGTTAATAAGGAGACAAAAGATAATTTGATTGTCATTGAAAGAAAAATACTGCCTGTAACAACAAAAGCAGCCTGATTAGCATGAAGTGAATATAAAGCATTATTATTTAGGTAATAAGCAAATTGACATTGGTACGAAATGCAAATTAGGATGAATGACTCCATTGGGTGATGGAACTAAACACATTTCGATTTTCAATGGTGCGACGACAAGTTTCTTTTAATTAATATATTGTGTAATTTAGTCATGAATAGTAATGTCATAATGATTGTGTGGAAAAGAGTGTTTGGAACCAAAAGACTAGTCTTCCAAACCAGAAATGTTATGAGGTGTTCTTTGTTTAAAAAATCAACCAAATCTCATCAATAAGAAACCCTAATCAAGATTATGGACCCTATTGTTTGTTAGTATTGAATGAATTGTATAGATATGGACATTTTTTTCATGATGAATATAGTTGTTAATAAGGAGACAAAAGATAATTTGATTGTCATTGAAAGAAAAATACTGCCTGTAACAACAAAAGCAGCCTGATTAGCATGAAGTGAATATAAAGCATTATTATTTAGGTAATAAGCAAATTGACGTTGGTACGAAATGCAAATTAGGATGAATGACTCCATTGGGTGATGGAACTAAACACATTTCGATTTTCAATGGTGCGACGGCAAGTTTCTTTTAATTAATATATTGTGTAATTTAGTCATGAATAGTAATGTCATAATGATTGTGTGGAAAAGAGTGTTTGGAACCAAAAGACTAGTCTTCCAAACCAGAAATGTTATGAGGTGTTCTTTGTTTAAAAAATCAACCAAATCTCATCAATAAGAAACCCTAATCAAGATTATGGACCCTATTGTTTGTTAGTATTGAATGAATTGTATAGATATGGACATTTTTTTCATGATGAATATAGTTGTTAATAAGGAGACAAAAGATAATTTGATTGTCATTGAAAGAAAAATACTGCCTGTAACAACAAAAGCAGCCTGATTAGCATGAAGTGAATATAAAGCATTATTATTTAGGTAATAAGCAAATTGACGTTGGTACGAAATGGAAATTAGGATGAATGACTCCATTGGGTGATGGAATTAAACACATTTCGATTTTCAATTGTGCGTCTACATGTTTCTTTTAATTAATATACTGTGTAATTTAGTCATAAATTGTCATGTCACAATGATTGTGTGAAGAAGAGTGTTTGGAACCAAAAGACAAGTCTACCACAAAAGAAATGTTAAGAGGGATTCTTTATTTCAAAAATCAACCAATTCACTTCAATAAGAAACCCTAATCAAGATTATGGACCTGATTGTTTGCTAGTATTAAAAAAATTGTATAGATTGGACATTGTTTTCTTGATGAATATGATTGTTAATAAGGAGACAAAGGATAATTTGATAGTCATTGAAAGAAAAATACTGCTTGTAACAACAAAAGGAGCCTGATTAGCATGTAGTGAATATAAAGCCTCATGATTTAGGAAAAAACCAAATTGACATTGGTACGAAATGCAAAGTAGGTTGAATGACTCCATTGGGTGAAGGAATTAAACACATTTCGATTTCCAATTGTGCGACGACATGTTTCTTTTAATTAATATACTGTGTAATATAGTCATAAATTTTAATGTCACAATGATTGTGTGGAAAAGAGTGTTTGGAACCAAAAGACAAGTCTTCTAAACATGAAATGTAAAGAGGGATTCTCTATTTTAAAAATCAACCAATTCACATCAATAAGAAACACTAAACAAGATTATGGACCCCATTGTTTGTTAGTATTAAATGAATTGTATAGATATGGACATTGTTTTCTTGATGGATATAGTTGTTAATAAGAAGACAAAAGATAATTTCATAGTCATTGCAAGAGAAATATTGCTTGTAACAACAAAAGGAGCCTGATTAGCATGAAGTGAATATAAAGCCTCATTATTTAGGTAACAACCAAATTGACATTGGTACGAAATGTATATTAGGATGAACGACTCCATTGGGTGATTGAACTAAACACATTTTGATTTTCAATTGTGCGACGACATGTTACTTTTAATTCATATACTGTGTAATTTAGTCATAAATTTTAATGTCACAATGATTGTGTGAAAAAGAGAGTTGCGAAGCAAAAGACAAGTCTTCCAAACAAGAAATGTTAAGAGGGATTCTTTATTTTAAAAATCAACCAATTCACATCAATAAGAAACCCTAATCAAGATTATGGACCTCATTGTTTGTCAGTATTAAATTAATTGTATAGATATGGACATTGTTTTCTTGATGAATGTGATTGTTAATAAGGAGACAAAAGATAATTTCATAGTCATTGGAAGAAAAATACTGCTTGTAACAACAAAAGGAGCCTGATTGGCATGTAGTGAATATAAAGCCTCATTATTTAGGTAACAAGCAAATTGACATTGGTATGAAATGCTAATTAGGTTGAATGACTCGATTGGGTGATGGAACTAAACATATTTTGATTTTCAATTGTGCGACGACAAGTCTCTTTTAAGTAATATACTGTGTAATTTAGTCATAAATTTTCATGTCACAATGATTGTGTGGAAAAGAGTGTTTGGAACCAAAAGACAAGTCTTCCAAACTAGAAATGTTATGAGGGATTCCTTATTTGAAAAATCAAGCAATTCACATCAATACGAAACCCTAATCAAGATTATGGACCTGATTGTTTGTTAGTATTAAATGAATTGAATAGATATGGACATTTTTTTCTTGATGGATATAGTTGTTAATAAGAAGACAAAAGATAATTTCATAGTCATTGCAAGAAAAATATTGCTTGTAACAACAAAAGGAGCCTGATTAGCATGAAGTGTATATAAAGCCTCATTATTTAGGTAACAACCAAATTGACATTGGTACGAAATGTATATTAGGATGAACCAATTCACATCAATAAGAAACCCTAATCAAGATTTTGGACCTCATTGTTTCTTAGTATTAAATTAATTGTATAGATATGGACATTGTTTTCTTGATGAATGTGATTGTTAATAAGGAGACAAAAGATAATTTCATAGTCATTGGAAGAAAAATATTGCTTGTAACAACAAAAGGAGCCTGATTGGCATGTAGTGAATATAAAGCCTCATTATTTAGGTAACAAGCAAATTGACATTTGCACGAAATGCAAATTAGGTTGAATGACTCGATTGGGTGATGGAAATAAACATATTTTGATTTTCAATTTTGCGACGACAAGTTTCTTTTAAGTAATATACTGTGTAATTTAGTCATAAATTTTCATGTCACAATGATTGTGTGGAAAAAAGTGTTTGGAACCAAAAGACAAGTCTTCCACACAAGAAATGTTAAGAGGGATTCTTTATTTTAAAAATCAACCAATTCACTTCAATAAGAAACCCTACTCAAGATTATGGACCTCATTTTTTGTTAGTATTAAATTAGTTGTATAGATATGGACATTGTTTTCTTGATGAATATGATTGCTCATAAGGAGACAAAAGATAATTTGATAGTCATTGAAAGAAAAATATTGCTTGTAACAATAAAAGGAGCCTGATTAGCATGTAGTGAATATAAAGCCTCATTATTTAGGTAACAACCAAATTGACATTGTTACGAAATGCAAATTAGGATGAATTACTCCATTGAGTGATGGAATTAAACACATTTCGATTTTCAATTGTGCGGCGACATGTTTCTTTTGATTAATATACTGTGTAATTTAGTCATCAATTTTAATGTCACAATCATTGTGTGGAAAAGAGTGTTTGGAACCAAAAGACTAGTCTTCCAAACCAGAAATGTTATGAGGTGTTCTTTGTTTAAAAAATCAACCAAATCTCATCAATAAGGAACCCTAATCAAGATTATGGAGACATTTTTTTCATGATGAATATAGTTGTTAATAAGGAGACAAAAGATAATTTGATTGTCATTGAAAGAAAAATACTGCCTGTAACAACAAAAGCAGCCTGATTAGCATGAAGTGAATATAAAGCATTATTATTTAGGTAATAAGCAAATTGACGTTGGTACGAAATGCAAATTAGGATGAATGACTCCACTGGGTGATGGAACTAAACACATTTCGATTTTCAATGGTGCGACGACAAGTTTCTTTTAATTAATATATTGTGTAATTTAGTCATGAATAGTAATGTCATAATGATTGTGTGGAAAAGAGTGTTTGGAACCAAAAGACTAGTCTTCCAAACCAAAAATGTTATGAGGTGTTCTTTGTTTAAAAAATCAACCAAATCTCATCAATAAGAAACCCTAATCAAGATTATGGACCCTATTGTTTGTTAGTATTGAATGAATTGTATAGATATGGACATTTTTTTCATGATGAATATAGTTGTTAATAAGGAGACAAAAGATAATTTGATTGTCATTGAAAGAAAAATACTGCCTGTAACAACAAAAGCAGCCTGATTAGCATGAAGTGAATATAAAGCATTATTATTTAGGTAATAAGCAAATTGACGTTGGTACGAAATGCAAATTAGGATGAATGACTCCATTGGGTGATGGAATTAAACACATTTCGATTTTCAATTGTGCGACTACATGTTTCTTTTAATTAATATACTGTGTAATTTACTCATAAATTGTCATGTCACAATGATTGTGTGAAGAAGAGTGTTTGGAACCAAAAGACAAGTCTACCACACAAGAAATGTTAAGAGGGATTCTTTATTTCAAAAATCAACCAATTCACTTCAATAAGAAACCCTAATCAAGATTATGGACCTGATTGTTTGCTAGTATTAAAAAAATTGTATAGATATGGACATTGTTTTCTTGATGAATATGATTGTTAATAAGGAGACAAAGGATAATTTGATAGTCATTGAAAGAAAAATACTGCTTGTAACAACAAAAGGAGCCTGATTAGCATGTAGTGAATATAAAGCCTCATGATTTAGGAAAAAACCAAATTGACATTGGTACGAAATGCAAAGTAGGTTGAATGACTCCATTGGGTGAAGGAATTAAACACATTTCGATTTCCAATTGTGCGACGACATGTTTCTTTTAATTAATATACTGTGTAATATAGTCATAAATTTTAATGTCACAATGATTGTGTGGAAAAGTGTGTTTGGAAGCAAAAGACAAGTCTTCCAAACTAGAAATGTTATGAGTGATTCTTTATTTGAAAAATCAAGCAATTCACATCAATAAGAAACCCTAATCAAGATTATGGACCCCATTGTTCGTTAGTATTAAATGAATTGTATAGATATGGACATTGTTTTCTTGATGGATATAGTTGTTAATAAGAAGAGAAAAGATAATTTCATAGTCATTGCAAGAGAAATATTGCTTGTAACAACAAAAGGAGCCTGATTAGGATGTAGTGAATATAAAGCCTCATTATTTAGGTAACAAGCAAATTGACATTGGTACGAAATGCAAATTAGGTTGAATGACTCGATTGGGTGATGGAACTAAACATATTTTGATTTTCAATTGTGCGACGAAAAGTTTCTTTTAGGTAATATACTGTGTAATTTAGTCCTAAATTTTCATGTCACAATGATTCTGTGGAAAAGAGTGTTTGGAACCAAAAGACAAGTCTTCCAAACCAGAAATGTTATGAGGGATTCTTTATTTGAAAAATCAAGCAATTCACATCAATAAGAAACCCTAATCAAGATTGTGGACCCCATTGTTCGTTAGTATTAAATGAATTGTATAGATATGGACATTGTTTTCTTGATGGATATAGTTGTTAATAAGAAGAGAAAAGATAATTTCATAGTCATTGCAAGAGAAATATTGCTTGTAACAACAAAAGGAGCCTGATTAGGATGAAGTGAATATAAAGCCTCATTATTTAGGTAACAACCAAATTGACATTGGTACGAAATGTATATTAGGATGAACGACTCCATTGGGTGATTGTGTGAAAAAGAGAGTTTCGAAGCAAAAGACAAGTCTTCCAAACAAGAAATGTTAAGAGGGATTCTTTATTTTAAAAATCAACCAATTCACATCAATAAGAAACCCTAATCAAGATTATGGACCCCATTGTTCATTAGTATTAAATGAATTGTATAGATATGGACATTGTTTTCTTGATGGATATAGTTGTTAATAAGAAGAGAAAAGATAATTTCATAGTCATTGCAAGAGAAATATTGCTTGTAACAACAAAAGGAGCCTGATTAGGATGTAGTGAATATAAAGCCTCATTATTTAGGTAACAAGCAAATTGACATTGGTACGAAATGCAAATTAGGTTGAATGACTCGATTGGGTGATGGAACTAAACATATTTTGATTTTCAATTGTGCGACGACAAGTTTCTTTTAGGTAATATACTGTGTAATTTAGTCCTAAATTTTCATGTCACAATGATTCTGTGGAAAAGAGTGTTTGGAACCAAAAGACAAGTCTTCCAAACCAGAAATGTTATGAGGGATTCTTTATTTGAAAAATCAAGCAATTCACATCAATAAGAAACCCTAATCAAGATTTTGGACCCCATTGTTCGTTAGTATTAAATGAATTGTATAGATATGGACATTGTTTTCTTGATGGATATAGTTGTTAATAAGAAGAGAAAAGATAATTTCATAGTCATTGCAAGAGAAATATTGCTTGTAACAACAAAAGGAGCCTGATTAGGATGAAGTGAATATAAAGCCTCATTATTTAGGTAACAACCAAATTGACATTGGTACGAAATGTATATTAGGATGAACGACTCCATTGGGTGATTGTGTGAAAAAGAGAGTTTTGAAGCAAAAGACAAGTCTTCCAAACAAGAAATGTTAAGAGGGATTCTTTATTTTAAAAATCAACCAATTCACATCAATAAGAAACCCTAATCAAGATTATGGACCTCATTGTTTGTTAGTATTAAATTAATTGTATAGATATGGACATTGTTTTCTTGATGAATGTGATTGTTAATAAGGAGACAAAAGATAATTTCATAGTCATTGGAAGAAAAATCCTGCTTGTAACAACAAAAGGAGCCTGATTGGCATGTAGTGAATATAAAGCCTCATTATTTAGGTAACAAGCAAATTGACATTTGTACGAAATGCAAATTCGGTTGAATGACTCGATTGGGTGATGGAACTTAACATATTTTGATTTTCAATTGTGCGACGACAAGTTTCTTTTAAGTAATATACTGTGTAATTTAGTCATAAATTTTCATGTCACAATGATTGTGTGGAAAAAAGTGTTTGGAACCAAAAGACAAGTCTTCCACACAAGAAATGTTAAGAGGGATTCTTTATTTTAAAAATCAACCAATTCACATCAATAAGAAACCCTAATCAAGATTATGGACCTCATTGTTTGTTAGTATTAAATTAATTGTATAGATATGGACATTTGATTGTCATTGAAAGAAAAATAATGCTTGTAACAACAAAACGAGCCTGATTATCATGTAGTGAATATAAAGCCTCATTATTTAGGTAACAACCATATTGACATTGGTACGAAATGCAAATTACGATGAATGACTCCATTGGATGATGGAATTAAACACTTTTCAATTTCATAGTCATTGGAAGAAAAATACTGCTTGTAACAACAAAAGGAGCCTGATTGGCATGTAGTGAATATAAAGCCTCATTATTTATGTAACAAGCAAATTGACATTGGTAGGAAATGCAAATTAGGTTGAATGACTCCATTGGGTGATGGAACTAAACATATTTTGATTTTCAATTGTGCGACGACAAGTTTCTTTTAAGTAATATACTGTGTAATTTAGTCATAAATTTTAATGTCACGATGATTGTGTGGAAAAGAGTGTTTGGAACCGAAGGACAAGTCTTCCAAACCAGAAATGTTATGAGGTATTCTTTGTTTAAAAAATCAACCAACTCTCATCAATAAGAAACCCTAATCAAGATTATGGACCCTATTGTTAGTTAGTATTGAATGAATTGTATAGGTATGGACATTGTTTTCTTGATGAATATAGTTGTTAATAAGGAGACAAAAGATAATTTCATAGTCATTGAAAGAAAAATACGGCTTGTAACAACAAAAGGAGCCTGATTAGCATGTAGTGAATATAAAGCCTCATTATTTAGGTAAAAACCCAATTGACATTGGTACGAAATGCAAATTAGGATGAATGACTCCATTGGATGATGTAATTAAACACATTTTGATTTTCAATTGTGCGACGACATGTTTCTTTTAATTAATATACTATGTAACTTGGTCATAAATTTTAATGTCACAATGATTGTGTGAAAAAGAGTGTCTCGAACCAAAAGACAATCCTTCCAAACAAGAAATGTTAAAAGGGATTCCTTCTTTTAAAAATCAACCAATTCACATCAATAAGAAACCCTAATCATGATTATAGACCCCATTGTTTGTTAGTATTAAATTAATTATATAGATATGGACATTGTTTTCTTGATGAATATGATTGTTAATAAGGAGACAAAAGATAATTTCATAGTCATTGCAAGAAAAATACTGCTTGTAACAACAAAAGGAGCCGGATTAGCATGAAGTGAATATAAAGACTCATTATTTAGTAACAAGCAAATTGACATTTGTACGAAATGCAAATTAGGATGAATGACTCCATTGGATGATGGAATTAGACACATTTCGATTTTCAATTGCGCGACGACATGTTTCTTTTAATTAATATACTGTGTAACTTAGTCATAAATTTTAATGTCGCAATGATTGTGTGAAAAAGAGTGTTTGGAACCAAAAGACAAGTCTTCCAAACAAGAAATGTTAAGAGGGATTCTTTATCTTAAAAATCAACCAATTCACATCAATAAGAAACCCTAATCAAGATTATGGACCTCATTGTTTGTTAGTATTAAATTAATTGTATAGATATGGACATTGTTTTCTTGATGAATGTGATTGTTAATAAGGAGACAAAAGATAATTTCATAGTCATTGGAAGAAAAATACTGCTTGTAACAACAAAAAGAGCCTGATTGGCAAGTAGTGAATATAAAGCCTCATTATTTAGGTAACAAGCAAATTGACATTGGTACGAAATGCAAATTAGGTTGAATGACTCGATTGGGTGATGGAACTAAACATATTTTGATTTTCAATTGTGCGACGACAAGTTTCTTTTAGGTAATATACTGTGTAATTTAGTCCTAAATTTTCATGTCACAATGATTCTGTGGAAAAGAGTGTTTGGAACCAAAAGACAAGTCTTCCAAACCAGAAATGTTATGAGGGATTCTTTATTTGAAAAATCAAGCAATTCACATCAATAAGAAACCCTAATCAAGATTATGGAACCCAGTGTTTGTTAGTATTAAATGAATTGTAAAGATATGGACATTTTTTTCTTGATGAATATAGTTGTTAATAAGGAGACAAAAGATAATTTCATAGTCATTGAAAGAAAAATATGGCTTGTAACAACAAAAGGAGCCTGATTAGCATGTAGTGAATATAAAGCCTCATTATTTAGGTAACAACCCAATTGACATTGGTACGAAATGCAAATTAGGATGAATGACTCCATTGGATGATGTAATTAAACACATTTTGATTTTCAATTGTGCGACGACATGTTTCTTTTAATTAATATACTATGTAACTTGGTCATAAATTTTAATGTCACAATGATTGTGTGAAAAAGAGTGTCTCGAACCAAAAGACAATCCTTCCAAACAAGAAATGTTAAAAGGGATTCCTTCTTTTAAAAATCAACCAATTCACATCAATAAGAAACCCTATTCATGATTATAGACCCCATTGTTCGTTAGTATTAAATTAATTATATAGATATGGACATTGTTTTCTTGATGAATATGATTGTTAATAAGGAGACAAAAGATAATTTCATAGTCATTGCAAGAGAAACCCTATTCATGATTATAGACCCCATTGTTCGTTAGTATTAAATTAATTATATAGATATGGACATTGTTTTCTTGATGAATATGATTGTTAATAAGGAGACAAAAGATAATTTCATAGTCATTGCAAGAAAAATACTGCTTGTAACAACAAAAGGAGCCGGATTAGCATGAAGTGAATATAAAGACTCATTATTTAGTAACAAGCAAATTGACATTTGTACGAAATACAAATGAGGATGAATGACTCCATTGGATGATGGAATTAGACACATTTCGATTTTCAATTGTGCGACGACATGTTTCTTTTAATTAATATACTGTGTAACTTAGTCATAAATTTTAATGTCACAATGATTATGTGAAAAAGAGTGTCTGGAACCAAAAGACAAGTCTTCCAAACAAGAAATGTTAAGAGGGATTCTTTATTTTAAAAATCAACCACTTCACATCAATAAGAAACCCTAATCAAGATTATGGTCCTCATTATTTGTTAGTATTAAAATAATTGTATAGATGTGGACATTGTTTTCTTGATGAATATCATTGTTAATAAGGAGTCAAAAGATAATTTCACAGTGATTGGAAGAAAAATACTCCTTGTAACAACAAAAGGAGCCTGATTGGCATGTAGTGAATATAAAGCCTCATTATTTAGTTAACAACCAAATTGACATTGGTATGAAATGCAAATTAGGATGAATGACTCCATTGGGTGATAGAACTAAACATATTTCGATTTTCAATTGTGCGACGACATGTTTCTTTTTATTAATATACTGTGTAATTTATTTATAAATTTTAATGTCACAATGATTGTGTGAAAAAGAGTGTTTGGAACCAAAAGACAAGTCTTCCAAACAAGAAATGTTAAGAAGGATTCGTTATTTTGAAAATCAACCAATTCACATTAAGAAGAAACCCTAATCAAGATTATGGACCACATTTTTTGTTAGTATTAAATTAATTGTATAGATATGGACATTGTTTTCCTGATGAATATCATTGTTAATAAGGAGACAAAAGATAATTTCATAGTCATTGGAAGAAAAATACTCCTTGTAACAACAAAAGGAGCCTGATTGGCATGTAGTAAATATAAAGCCTCATTATTTAGGTAACAACCAAATTGACATTGGTGCGAAATGCAAGTTAGGATGAATGACTCCATTGGGTGATTGAACTAAACACATTTCGATTTTCAATTGTGCGACGACATGTTACTTTTAATTAATATACTGTGTAACTTAGTCATAAATTTTAATGTCACAATGATTGTGTGAAAAAGAGTGTCTGGAACCAAAAGACAAGTCTTCCAAACAAGAAATTTTAAGAGGGATTCTTTCTTTTAAAAATCAACCAATTCACATCAATAATAAACCCTAATCATGATTATGGACCACATTGTTTGTTAGTATTAAATTAATTATATAGATATGGACATTGTTTTCTTGATGAATATGATTGTTAATAAGGAGACAAAAGATAATTTCATAGTCATTGCAAGAAAAATTCTGCTTGTAACAACAAAAGGAGCCTGATTAGCATGAAGTGAATATAAAGCCTCATTATTTAGGAACAACCAAATTGACACTGGTGCGAAATGCAAATTAGGATGAATGACTCTATTGGGTGATTGAACTAAACACATTTTGATTTTCAACTATGCGACGACATGTTACTTTTAATTAATATACTGTGTAACTTAGTCATAAATTTTAATGTCACAATGATTATGTGAAAAAGAGTGTTTGGAACCAAAAGTCAAGTCGTGCAAACAAGAAATGTTAAGAGGGATTCTTTATTTTAAAAATCAACCAATTCACATCAATAAGAAACCCTAATCAAGATTGTGGACCTCATTGTTTATTAGTATTAAATTAATTTTATAGATATGGACATTGTTTTTTTGATGAATATGATTTTTAATAGGGAGACAAACGATAATTTCATAGTCATTGGAAGAAAAATACTCCTTGTAACAACAAAAGGAGCCTAATTAGCATGTTGTGAATATAAAGCCTTGTTATTTAGGTAACAACCAAATTGACATTGGTATGAAATGCATATTAGGATGAATGACTACATTGGGTGATGAAACTAAGCACATTTCAATTTTCAATTGTGCGACGACATATTTCTTTTAATTAATATACTGTATAATTTAGTCATAAATTTTAATGTCACAATGGTTGTGTGGAAAAGAGTGTTTGGAACCAAAAGTCAAGTCTTCCAAACAAGAAATGTTAAGAGGGATTCTTTGTTTTAAAAATCAAGCAATTCACATTAATAAGAAACCCTAATCAAGATTATGGACCCCATTGTTTCTTAGTATTAAATGAATTGTATAGATATGGACATTTTTTTCTTGATGGATATAGTTGTTAATAATAAGACAAAAGATAATTTTATAGTCATTGCAAGAAAAATACTGCTTGTAACAATAAAAGGAGTTTGATTAGCATGAAGTGAATATAAAGCCTCATTATTTAGGTAACAACCAAATTGACATTTGTACGAAATGGAAATTAGGATGAATGAATCCTTGGGGTGATTGAACTAAACACATTTCGATTTTCAATTGTGCGACGACATGTTACTTTTAATTAATATACTGTGTAATTTAGTCATAAATTTTAATGTCACAATGATTGTGTGAAAAACAGTGTTTGGAACCAAAAGACAATCTTCCAAACCAGAAATGTAATGAGGGATTTTTTATTTGAAAAATCAAGCAATTCACATCAATAACAAACCCTAATCAAGATTATGCACCCCATTGTTTGTTAGTATTAAATGAATTGTATAGATATGGACATTTTTTTCTTGATGGATATAGTTGTTAATAACAAGACAAAAGATAATTTCATAGTCATTGCAAGAAAAATACTGCTTGTAACAGCAAAAGGAGCCTGATTAACATGTAGTGAATATAAACCCTCATTATTTAGGTAACAAGCAAATTGACGTTGGTACGAAATGCAAATTAGGTTGAATGACTCCATTGGCTGATCGAACTAAACACATTTCGATTTTCAATTGTGCGACGACGAGTTTCTTTTAATTAATATACTGTTTAATTTAGTAATAAATTTTAATGTCACAATAATTGTGTGAAAAAGAGTGTCTGGAACCAAAAGGCAAGTCTTCCAAACAAGAAATGTTAAGAGCGATTCTTTTTTTAAAAATCAACCAATTTACATCAATAAGAAACGCTAATAATGGTTATGGACCACATTGTTTGTTAGTATTAAATTAATTATACAGATATGGACATTGTTTTCTTGATGAATATGATTGTTAATAAAGAGACAAAAGATAATTTCATAGTCATTGCACTAAAAATACTGCTTGTAACAACAAAAGGAGCCTGATTAGCATGAAGTGAATATAAAGCCTCATTATTTAGGTAACAACCAAATTGACATTGGTACGAAATGTAAATTAGGATGAATGACTCCATTGGGTGATTGAACCAAACACATGTCGATTTTCAATTGTGCGACGACATGTTACTTTTAATTAATATACTCTGTAAGTTAGTCTTAAATTTTAATGTCACAATGATTGTGTGAAAAAGAGTGTTTGGAACCAAAAGACAATCTTCCAACCCAGAAATGTTATCAGGTATTCTTTAGTTGAAAAATCAAGCAATTCACATCAATAAGAAACCCTAATCAAGATTATGGACCTCATTGTTTGTTAGTATTAAATTAATTGTATAGATATGGACATTGTTTTGTTGATGAATATGATTGTTAATAAGGAGACAAAAGATAATTTAATAGTCATTGGAAGAAAAATACTCCTTGTAACAACAAAAGGAGCCTGATTGGCATGTAGGGAATATAAAGCCTCATTATTTAGTTAACAACCAAATTGACACTGGTGCGAAATCCAAATTAGGATGAATGACTCCATTGGGTGATAGAACTAAACACATTTCGATTTTCAATTGTGCGACAACATGTTACTTTTAAGTAATATACTGTGTAACATAGTCATAAATTTTAATGTCACAATGATTATGTGAAAAAGAGTGTTTGGAACCAAGATACAAGTCTTCCAAACAAGAAATGTTAAGAGGGATTCTTTATTTTAAAAATCAACCAATTCACATCAATAAGAAACCCTAATCAAGATTGTGGACCTCATTGTTTATTAGTATTAAATTAATTGTATAGATATGGACATTGTTTTTTTGATGAATATGATTTTTAATAAGGAGACAAACGATAATTTCATAGTCATTGGAAGAAAAATAGTGCTTGTTAGAACAAAAGGAGCCTGATTAGCATGTTGTGAATATAAAGCCTTGTTATTTAGGTAACAACCAAATTGACATTGGTATGAAATGCATATTAGGATGAATGACTACAATGGGTGATGAAACTAAACACATTTCAATTTTCAATTGTGCGACGACATGTTTCTTTTAATTAATATACTGTGTAATTTAGTCATAAATTTTAATATCACAATGATTTTGTAGAAAAGAGTGTTTGGAACCAAAAGACAAGTCTTCTAAACAAGAAATGTTAAGAGGGATTCTTTGTTTTAAAAATCAAGCAATTCACATCAATAAGAAACCCTAATCAAGATTATGGACCCCATTGTTTGTTAGTATTAAATGAATTGTATAGATATGGACATTTTTTTCTTGATAGATATAGTTGTTAATAAGAAGACAAAAGATAATTTCATAGTCATTGCAAGAAAAATACAGCTTGTAACAATAAAAGGAGCCTGATTAGCATGAAGTGAATATAAAGCCTCATTATTTAGGTAACAACCAAATTGGCATTGGTACGAAATGGAAATTAGGATGAATGACTCCATTGGGTGATTGAACTAAACACATTTCAATTTTCAATTGTGCGACGACATGTTACTTTTAATTAATATACTGTGTAATTTAGTCATAAATATTAATGCCACAAAGATTGTGTGAAAAACAGTGTTTGGAACCAAAAGACAATCTTCCAAACCAGAAATGTTAAGAGGGATTCTTTATTTGAAAAATCAAGCAATTCACATCAATAAGAAACCCTAATCAAGATTATGGACGCCATTCTTTGTTAGTATTAAATGAATTGTATAGATATGGACATTTTTTTCTTGATGGATATAGTTGTTAATAAGAAGTCAAAAAATAATTTCATAGCCATTGCAAGAAAAATACTGCTTGTAACAGCAAAAGGAGCCTGATTAGCATGTAGTGAATATAAACCCACATTATTTAGGTAACAAGCAAATTGCCTTTGGTACGAAATGCAAATTAGGTTGAATGACTCCATTGGGTGATGAAACTAAACACATTTCGATTTTCAATTGTGCGACGACAAGTTTCTTTTAATTAATATACTGTGTAATTTAGTAATAAATTTTAATGTCACAATGATTGTGTGAAAAAGAGTGTCAGGAACCAAAAGACAACTCTTCCAAACAAGAAACGTTAAGAGCGATTCTTTTTTTAAAAATCAACCAATTTACATCAATAAGAAACCCTTATCAAGATTATGGACCTCATTGTTTGTTAGTATTAAATTAATTGTATAGATATGGACATTGTTTTCTTGAGGAATATCATTGTTAATAAGGAGACAAAAGATAAGTTCATAGTCATTGGAAGAAAAATACTCCTTGTAACAACAAAAGGAGCCTGATTGGCATGTAGTAAATATAAAGCCTCATTATTTAGGTAACAACCAAATTGACATTGGTGCGAAATGCAAGTTAGGATGAATGACTCCATTGGGTGATTCAACTAAACACATTGCAATTTTCAATTGTGCGACGACATGTTTCTTTTAATTAATATACTGTGTAACTTAGTCATAAATTTTAATGTCAAAATGATTGTGTGAAAAAGAGTGTCTGGAACCAAAAGACAAGTCTTCCAAACAAGAAATGTTAAGAGCGATTCTATTTTTAAAAATCAACCAATTTACATCAATAAGAAACCCTAATCATGATTATGGACCACATTGTTTGTTAGTATTAAATTAATTATACAGATATGGACATTGTTTTCTTGATGAATATGATTGTTAATAAAGAGACAAAAGATAATTTCATAGTCATTGCAATAAAAATACTGCTTGTAACAACAAAAGGAGCCTGATTAGCATGAAGTAAATATAAAGCCTCATTATTTATGTAACAACCAAATTGACATTGGTACGAAATGTAAATTAGGATGAATGACTCCATTGGGTGATTGAACTAAACAAATTTAGATTTTCAATTGTGCGACGACATGTTACTTTTAATTAATATACTCTGTAATTTAGTCTTAAATTTTAATGTGACAATGATTGTGTGAAAAAGAGTGTTTGGAACCAAAAGACAATCTTCCAAACCTGAAATGTTATGAGGTATTCTTTATTTGAAAAATCAAGCAATTCACATCAATAAGAAACCCCAATCAGGATTATGGACCCCGTTGTTTGTTAGTATTAAATGAATTGTATAGATATGGACATTTTTTTTCCTGATGGATATAGTTGTTAATAAGTAGACAAAACATAATTTCATAGTCATTGCAAGAAAAATACTCCTTGTAACAACAAAAGGAGCCTGACTAGCATGAAGTGAATATAAAGCTTCATTATTTAGGTAACAACCAAATTTACATTGGTACGAAATGCAAATTAGGATGAATGACACCATTGGATGATGGAATTAAACACATTTCGATTTTCAATTGTGCGACGTCATGTTACTTTTAATTAATATACTGTGTAATTTAGTCATAAATTTTAACGTCACAATGATTGTGTGAAAAAGGGTATTTGAAACCAAAAGGCAAGTCTTCCAAACGAGAAATGTTAAGAGGAATTCTTTATTTTAAAAATCAACCAATTCACATCAATAAGAAACCCTAATCAAGATTATGGACCTCATTGTTTGTTAGTATTAAATTAATTGTATAGATATGGACATTGTTTTCTTGATGAATATCATTGTTAATAAGGAGACAAAAGATAAGTTCATAGTCATTGGAAGAAAAATACTCCTTGTAACAACAAAAGGAGCCTGATTGGCATGTAGTAAATATAAAGCCTCATTATTTAGGTAACAACCAAATTGACATTGGTGCGAAATGCAAGTTAGGATGAATGACTCCATTGGGTGATTGAACTAAACACATTTCGATTTTCAATTGTGCGACGACATGTTTTTTTTAATTAATATACTGTGTAACATAGTCATAAATTTTAATGTCACAATGATTGTGTGAAAAAGAGTGTCTGGAACCAAAAGACAAGTCTTCCAAACAAGAAATGTTAAGAGGGATTCTTTTTTTAAAAAACCAACCAATTCACATCAATAAGAAACCCTAATCATGATTATGGACCACATTGTTTGTTAGTATTAAATTATTTATATAGATATGGACATTGTTTTCTTGATGAATATTTTTGTTAATAAGGAGACAAAAGATAATTTCATAGTCATTGGAACTAAAATACTCCTTGTAACAACAAAAGGAGCCTGATTGGTATGTAGTGAATATAAAGCCTCATTATTTAGTTAACAACCAAATTGACACTGGTGCGAAATGCAAATTAGGATGAATGACTCCATTGGGTGATAGAACTAAACACATTTCGATTTTCAATTGTGCGACGACATGTTACTTTTAATTAATATACTGTGTAACTTAGTCATATAAATTTTAATGTCACAATGATTATGTGAAAAAGAGTGTTTGGAACCAAAATACAAGTCTTCCAAACAAGAAATGTTAAGAGGGATTCTTTATTTTAAAAATCAACCAATTCACATCAATAAGAAACCCTAATCAAGATTGTGGACCTCATTGTTTATTAGTATTAAATTAATTGTATAGATATGGACATTGTTTTTTTGATGAATATGATTTTTAATAAGGAGACAAACGATAATTTCATAGTCATTGGAAGAAAAATAGTGCTTGTTACAACAAAAGGAGCCTGATTAGCATGTTGTGAAGATAAAGCCTTGTTATTTAGGTAACAACCAAATTGACATTGGTGCGAAATGCAAGTTAGGATGAATGACTCCATTGGGTGATTGAACTAAACATAGTCATTGGAAGAAAAATACAGCTTGTAACAACAAAAGGACCCTGATTGGCATGGAGTAAATATAAAGCCTCATTATTTATGTAACAACCAAATTGTCATTGGTGCAAAATGCAAGTTAGGATGAATGACTCCATTGGGTGATTGAACTAAACACATTTCGATTTTCAATTGTGCGACAACATGTTAGTTTTAATTAATATACTATGTAAGTTAGTCATAAATTTCAATGTCACAATGATTGTGTGAAAAAGAGTGTTTGGCACCAAAAGACAAGTCTTCCAAACAAGAAATGTTAAGAGGGATTCTTTATTTTAAAAATCAACCAATTCACATCAATAAGAAACCCTAATCATGATTATGGACCACATTATTTGTTAGTATTAAATTAATTATATAGATATGGACATTGTTTTCTTGATGAATATGATTGTTAATAAGGAGACAAAAGATAATTTCATAGTCCTTGGAAGAAAAATACTCCTTGTAACAACAAAAGGAGCCTGATTGGCATGTAGTGAATATAAAGCCTCATTATTTAGTTAACAACCAAATTGACACTGGTGCAAAATGCAAATTAGGATGAATGACTCCATTGGGTGATAGAACTAAACACATTTCGATTTTCAATTGTGCGACGACATGTTACTTTTAGTTAATATACTGTGTAACTTAGTCATAAATTTTAATGTCACAATGATTATGTGAAAAAGAGTGTGTTTGGAACCAAAAAAATACAAGTCTTCCAAACAAGAAATGTTAAGAGGGATTCTTTATTTTAAAAATCCACCAATTCACATCAATAAGAAACCCTAATCAAGATTGTGGACCTCATTGTTTATTAGTATTAAATTAATTGTATAGATATGGACATTGTTTTTTGGATGAATATGATTTTTAATAAGGAGACAAACGATAATTTCATAGTCATTGGAAGAAAAATACTCCTTGTAACAACAAAAGGAGCCTGATTGGCATGTAGTGAATATAAAGGCTCATTATTTAGCTAACAACCAAATTGACATTGGTGCGAAATGCAAGTTAGGATGAATGACTCCATTGGGTTATTGAACTAAACACATTTCGATTTTCAATTGTGCGACGACATGTTTCTTTTAATTAATATACTGTGTAAGTTAGTCATAAATTTTAATGTCACAATGATTGTGTGAAAAAGAGTGTTTGGAACCAAAAGACAAGTCTTCCAAACAAGAAATGTTAAGAGGGATTCTTTATTTTAAAAATCAACCAATTCACATCAATAAGAAACCCTAATCAAGATTATGGACCTCATTGTTTGTTAGTATTAAATTAATTGTATAGATATGGACATTGTTTTCTTGATGAATATCATTCTTAATAAGGAGACAAAAGATAATTTCATAGTCATTGGAAGAAAAATACTCCTTGTAACATCAAAAGGAGCCTGATTGGCATGTAGTGAATATAAAGGCTCATTATTTAGTTAACAACCAAATTGACGTTGGTATGAAATGCAAATTAGGATGAATGACTCCACTGGGTGATAGAACTAAACACATTTCGATTTTTAATTGTGCGATGACATGTTTCTTTTAATTAATATACTGTGTAATTTAGTCATAACTTTTAATGTCACAATGATTGTGTGAAAAAGAGTGTTTGGAACCAAAAGACAAGTCTTCCAAACAAGAAAATGTTAAGAGGGATTCTGTATTTTAAAAAATCAACCAATTCACATCAATAAGAAACCCTAATCATGATTATGGACCACATTGTATGTTAGTATTAAATTAATGATATAGATATGGACATTGTTTTCTTGATGAATATGATTCTTAATAAGGAGACAAAAGGTAATTTCATAGTCATTGCAAGAAAAATACTGCTTGTAACAACAAAAAGAGTCTGATTAGCATGAAGTGAATATAAAGCCTCATTATTTAGGTAACAACCAAATTGACATTGGTGCGAAATGCAAGTTAGGATGAATGACTCCATTGGGTGATTGAACTAAACACATTTCGATTTTTAATTGTGCGACGACATGTTTTTTTTAATTAATATACTGTGTAACTTAGTCATAAATTTTAATGTCACAATGATTATGTGAAAAAGAGTGTTTGGAACCAAAAGACAAGTCTTCCAAACAAGAAATGTTAAGAGGGATTCTTTCTTTTAAAAATCAAGCAATTCACAACAATAAGAAACCCTAATCATGATTATGGACCCCATTGTTTGTTAGTATTAAATTAATTATATAGATATGGACATTGTTTTCTTGATGAATATCATTGTTAATAAGGAGACAAAAGATAATTTCATAGTCATTGGAAGAAAAATACTCCTTGTAACAACAAAAGGAGCCTGATTGGCATGTAGTAAATATAAAGCCTCATTATTTAGGTAACAACCAAATTGACATTGGTGCGAAATGCAAGTTAGGAGGAATGACTCCATTGGGTGATAGAACTAAACACATTTCGATTTTCGATTGTGCGACGACATGTTACTTTTAATCAATATACTATGTAATTTAGTCATAAATTTTAATGTCACAATGATTGTTTGAAGAAGAGTGTTTGGAACCAAAATACAGGTCTTCCAAACAAGAAATGTTAAGAGGGATTCTTTATTTTAAAAATCAACCAATTCACATCAATAAGAAACCCTAATGAAGATTGTGGACCTCATTGTTTATTAGTATTAAATTAATTGTATAGATATGGACATTGTTTTTTTGATGAATATGATTTTTAATAAGGAGACAAACGATAATTTCATAGTCATTGGAAGAAAAATAGTGCTTGTTACAACAAAAGGAGCCTGATTAGCATGTTGTGAAGATAAAGCCTTGTTATTTAGGTAACAACCAAATTGACATTGGTGCGAAATGCAAGTTAGGATGAATGACTCCGTTGGGTGAGTGAACGAAACACATTTCGATTTTCAATTGTGCGACGACATGTTTCTTTTAATTAATATACTGCGTAACTTTGTCTTAAATTTTAATGTCACAATGATTGTGTGAAAAAGAGTGTCTGGAACCAAAAGACAAGTCTTCCAAACAAGAAATGTTAAGAGGGATTCATTATTTTAAAAATCAACCAATTCACATCAATAAGAAACCATAATCAAGATTATGGACCTCTTTGTTTGTTAGTATGAATTTAATTGTATAGATATGGTCATTGTTTTCTTGATGAATATCATTGTTAATAAGGAGACAAAAGATAATTTCATAGTCATTGGAAGAAAAATACTCCTTGTAACAACAAAAGGAGCCTGATTGGCATGTAGTAAATATAAAGCCTCATTATTTAGCTAACAACCAAATTGACATTGGTGCGAAATGCAAGTTAGGATGAATGACTCCATTGGGTGATTGAGCTAAACACATTTTGATTTTCAATTGTGCGACGACATGTTTCTTTTAAATAATATATTGTGTAACTTAGTCATAAATTTTAATGTCACAATGATTATGTGAAAAAGAGTGTTTGGAACCAAAAGACAAGTCTTCCAAACAAGAAATGTTAAGAGGGATTCTTTATTTTAAAAATCAACCAATTCACATCAATAAGAAACCCTAATCAAAATTGTGGACCTCATTGTTTGTTAGTATTAAATTAATTGTATAGATATGGACATTGTTTTTTTGATGAATATGATTTTTAATAAGGAGACAAACGCTAATTTCATAGTCATTGGAAGAAAAATAGTGCTTGTTACAACAAAAGGAGTCTGATCAGCATGTTGTGAATATCGAGCCTTATTATTTGGGTAACAACCAAATTGACATTGGCACGAAATGCAAATTAGGATGAATGACTCCATTCGATGATGGAATTAAACACATTTCGATTTTCAATTGTCCGACAGCATGTTTCTTTTAATGAATATACTATGTAACTTAGTCATAAATTTTCATGTCACAATGATTGTGTGAAAAAGAGTGTCTGGAACCAAAAGACAAGTCTTACAAACCAGAAATGTTATGAGGGCTTCTTTATTTGAAAAATCAAGCACCTCACATCAATAAGAAACCCTAATCAAGATAATGGACCCCATTGTTTGTTAGTATTAAATTAATTATATAGATATGGACATTGTTTTCTTGATGAATATCATTCTTAATAAGGAGACAAAAGATAATTTCATAGTCATTGGAAGAAAAATACTCCTTGTAACAACAAAAGGAGCCTGATTGGCATGTAGTAAATATAAAGCCTCATTATTTAGGTAACAACCAAATTGACATTGCTGCGAAATGCAAGTTAGGATGAATGACTCCATTGGGTGATAGAACTAAACACATTTCGATTTTCAATTGTGCGACGACATGTTACTTTTAATCAATATACTATGTAATTTAGTCACAAATTTTAATGTCACAATGATTGTGTGAAAAAGAGTGTTTGGAACCAAAATACAGGTCTTCCAAACAAGAAATGTTAAGAGGGATTCATTATTTTAAAAATCAACCAATTCACATCAATAAGAAACCCTAATCAAGATTATGGACCTCATTGTTTGTTAGTATTAAATTAATTGTATAGATATGGACATTGTTTTCATGATGAATATCATTGTTAATAAGGAGACAAAAGATAATTTCATAGTCATTGGAAGAAAAATACTCCTTGTAACAACAAAAGGAGCCTGATTGGCATGTAGTGAATATAAAGCTTCATTATTTAGTTAACAACCAAATTGACGTTGGTATGAAATGAAAATTAGGATGAATGACTCCACTAGGTGATAGAACTAAACACATTTCGATTTTCAATTGTGCGACGACATGTTTCTTTTAATTAATATACTGTGTAATTTAGTCATCAATTTTAATGTCACAATGATTGTGTGAAAAAGAGTGTTTGGAACCAAAAGACAAGTCTTCCAAACAAGAAATGTTAAGAGGGATTCTTTGTTTTAAAAATCAACCAATTCACATCAATAAGAAACCCTAATCATGATTATGGACCACATTGTTTGTTAGTATTAAATTAATGATATAGATATGGACATTGTTTTCTTGATGAATATGATTGTTAATAAGGAGACAAAAGGTAATTTCATAGTCATTGCAAGAAAAATACTGCTTGTAACAACAAAAAGAGTCTGATTAGCATGAAGTGAATATAAAGCCTCATTATTTAAGTAACAACCAAATTGACATTTGTGCGAAATGCAAGTTAGGATGAATGACTCCATTGGGTGATTGAACTAAACACATTTCGATTTTCAATTGTGCGACGACATGTTTCTTTTAATTAATATACTGTGTAACTTAGTCATAAATTTTAATGTCACAATGATTATGTGAAAAAGAGTGTTTGGAACCAAAAGACAAGTCTTCCAAACAAGAAATGTTAAGAGGGATTCTTTCTTTTAAAAATCAAGCAATTCACAACAATAAGAAACCCTAATCATGATTATGGACCCCATTGTTTGTTAGTATTAAATTAATTATATAGAAATGGACATTGTTTTCTTGATGAATATGATTGTTAATAAGGAGACAAAAGATAATTTCATAGTCATTGCAAGAAAAATACTGCTTGTAACAACAAAAGGAGCCTGATTGGCATCTAGTGAATATAAAGCCTCGTTATTTAGTTAATAACCAATTTGACACTGGTGCGAAATGCAAATTAGTATTAAATTAATTGTATAGATATGGACATTGTTTTCTTGATGAATATCATTGTTAATAAGGAGTCAAAAGATAATTTCATAGTCATTGGAAGAAAAATACTCCTTGTAACAAGAAAAGGAGCCTGATCGGCATGTAGTAAATATAAAGCCTCATTATTTAGGTAACAACCAAATTGACATTGGTGCGAAATGCAAGTTAGGATTAATGACTCCATTGGGTGATTGAACTAAACACATTTCGATTTTCAATTGTGCGACGACATGTTACTTTTAATTAATATACTGTGTAACTTAGTCATAAATTTTAGTGTCACAATGATTATGTGAAAAAGAGTGTTTTGAACCAAAATACAAGTCTTCCAAACAAGAAATTTTAAGAGTGATTCTTTATTTTAAAAATCAACCAATTCACATCAATAAGAAACCCTAATCAAGATTGTGGACCTCATTGTTTATTAGTATTAAATTAATTGTATAGATATGGACATTGTTTTTTTGATGAATATGATTTTTAATACGGAGACAAACGATAATTTCATAGTCATTGGAAGAAAAATAGTGCTTGTTACAACAAAAAGAGCCTGATTAGCATGTTGTGAAGATAAAGCCTTGTTATTTAGGTAACAACCAAATTGACATTGGTGCGAAATGCAAGTTAGGATGAATGACTCCCTTGGGTGATTGAACTAAACACATTTCGATTTTCAATTGTGCGACGATATGTTTCTTTTAATTAATATACTGTGTAACTTAGTCATAAATTTTAATGTCACAATGATTGTGTGAAAAAGAGTGTTTGGAACCAAAAGACAAGTCTTCCAAACAAGAAATGTTAAGAGGGATTCTTTATTTTAAAAATCAACCAATTCACATCAATAAGAAACCCTAATCAAGATTGTGGACCTCATTGATTGTTAGTATTAAATTAATTGTATAGATATGGACATTGTTTTCTTGATGAATATCATTGTTAATAAGGAGACAAAAGATAATTTCATAGTCATTGGAAGAAAAATACTCCTTGTAACATCAAAAGGAGCCTGATTGGCATGTAGTGAATATAAAGGCTCATTATTTAGTTAACAACGAAATTGACGTTGGTATGAAATGCAAATTAGGATGAATGACTCCACTAGGTGATAGAACTAAACACATTTCGATTTTCAATTGTGCGACAACTTGTTTCTTTTAATTAATATACTGTGTAATTTAGTCATAAATTTAATGTCACAATGATTGTGTGAAAAAGAGTGTTTGGAACCTAAAGACAAGTCTTCCAAACAAGAAATGTTAAGAGGGATGCTGTATTTTAAAAATCAACCAATTCACATCAATAAGAAACCCTAATCATGATAATGGACCACATTGTTTGTTAGTATTAAATTAATGATATAGATATGGACATTGTTTTCTTGATGAATATGATTCTTAATAAGGAGACAAAAGGTAATTTCATAGTCATTGCAAGAAAAATACTGCTTGTAACAACAAAATGAGTCTGATTAGCATGAAGTGAATATAAAGTCTCATTATTTAGGTAACAACCAAATTGACATTGGTGCGAAATGCAAGTTAGGATGAATGACTCCATTGGGTGATTGAACTAAACACATTTTGATTTTCAATTGTGCGACGACATGTTTCTTTTAATTAATATACTGTGTAACTTAGTCATAAATTTTAATGTCACAATGATTATGTGAAAAAGAGTGTTTGGAACCGAAAGACAAGTCTTCCAAACAAGAAAAGTTAAGAGGGATTCTTTATTTTAAAAATCAACCAATTCACATCAATAAGAAACCATAATCAAAATTGTGGAGCTCATTGTTTATTAGTATTAAATTAATTGTATAGATATGGACATTGTTTTTTTGATGAATATGATTTTTAATAAGGAGACAAACGCTAATTTCATAGTCATTTGAAGAAAAATAGTGCTTGTTATAATAAAAGGAGTCTGATTAGCATGTTGTGAATATAAAGCCTTATTATTTAGGTAACAACCAAATTGACATTGGTACGAAATGCAAATTAGGATGAATGACTCCATTCGATGATTGAATTAAACACATTTCGATTTTCAATTGTTCGACAGCATGTTTCTTTTAATGAATATACTGTGTAACTTAGTCATAAATTTTCATGTCACAATGATTGTGTGAAAAAGAGTGTCTGGAACCAAAAGACAAGTCTTACAAACCAGAAATGTTATGAGGGATTATTTATTTGAAAAATCAAGCACCTCACATCAATAAGAAACCCTAATCAAGATTATGGACCCTATTGTTTGTTAGTATTAAATTAATTATATAGATATGGACATTGTTTTCTTGATGAATATCATTCTTAATAAGGAGACAAAAGATAATTTCATAGTCATTGGAAGAAAAATACTCCTTGTAACAACAAAAGGAGCCTGATTGGCATGTAGTGAATATAAAGCCTCATTATTTAGGTAACAACCAAATTGACATTGCTGCGAAATGCAAGTTAGAATGAATTTCTCCATTGGGTGATAGAACTAAACACATTTCAATTTTCAATTGTGCGACGACATGTTACTTTTAATCAATATACTATGTAATTTAGTCATAAATTTTAATGTCACAATAATTGTGTGAAAAAGAGTGTTTTGGAACCAAAAATACAGGTCTTCCAAACAAGAAATGTTAAGAGGGATTCTTTATTTTAAAAATCAACCAATTCACATCAATAAGAAACCCTAATGAAGATTGTGGACCTCATTGTTTATTAGTATTAAATTAATTGTATAGATATGGACATTGTTTTTTTTTATGAATACGATTTTTAATAAGGAGACAAACGATAATTTCATAGTCATTGGAAGAAAAATAGTGCTTGTTACAACAAAAGGAGCCTGATTAGCATGTTGTGAAGATAAAGCCTTGTTATTTACGTAACAACCAAATTGACATTGGTGCGAAATGCAAGTTAGGCTGAATGACTCCATTAGGTGAGTGAATGAAACACATTTCAATTTTCAATTGTGCGACGACATGTTTCTTTTAATTAATATACTGTGTAACTTTGTCTTAAATTTTAATGTCACAATGATTGTGTGAAAAAGAGTGTCTGGAACCAAAAGACAAGTCTTCCAAACAAGAAATGTTAAGAGGGATTCATTATTTTAAAAATCAACCAATTCACATCAATAAGAAACCCTAATCAAGATTATGGACCTCTTTGTTTGTTAGTATGAAAATAATTGTATAGATATGGACATTGTTTTCTTGATGAATATCATTGTTAATAAGGAGACAAAAGATAATTTCATAGTCATTGGAAGAAAAATACTCCTTGTAACAACAAAAGGAGCCTCATTGGCATGTAGTAAATATAAAGCCTCATTATTTAGCTAACAACCAAATTGACATTGGTGCGAAATGCAAGTTAGGATGAATGACTCCATTGGGTGATTGAACTAAACACATTTTGATTTTCAATTGTGCGACGACATGTTTCTTTTAATTAATATACTGTGTAATTTAGTCATAAATTTTAATGTCACAATGATTGTGTGAAAAAGAGTGTTTGGAACCAAAAGGCAAGTGTTCCAAACAAGAAATGTTAAGAGGGATTCTGTATTTTAAAAATCAACCAATTCACATCAATAAGAAACCCTAATCATGATTATGGACCACATTGTTTGTTAGTATTAAATTAATGAATTGTTTTCTTGATGAATATGATTGTTAATGAGGAGACAAAAGGTAATTTCATAGTCATTGCAAGAAAAATACTGCTTGTAACAACAAAAAGAGTCTGATTAGCATGAAGTGAATATAAAGCCTCATTATTTAAGTAACAACCAAATTGACATTTGTACGAAATGCAAGTTAGGATGAATGACTCCATTGGGTGATTGAACTAAACACATTTCGATTTTCAATTGTGCGACGACATGTTTCTTTTAATTAATATACTGTGTAACTTAGTCATAAATTTTAATGTCACAGTGATTATGTGAAAAAGAGTGTTTGGAACCAAAAGACAAGTCTTCCAAACAAGAAATGTTAAGAGGGATTCTTTCTTTTAAAAATCAAGCAATTCACAACAATAAGAAACCCTAATCATGATTATGGACCCCATTGTTTGTTAGTATTAAATTAATTATATAGAAATGGACATTGTTTTCTTGATGAATATGATTGTTAATAAGGAGACAAAAGATAATTTCATAGTCATTGCAAGAAAAATACTGCTTGTAACAACAAAAGGAGCCTGATTGGCATGTAGTGAATAAAAAGCCTCATTATTTAGTTAACAACCAAATTGACACTGGTGCGAAATGCAAATTAGGATGAATGACTCCATTGGGTGATTGAACTAAACACATTTCGATTTTCAATTGTGCGACGACATGTTACTTTTAATTAATATACTGTGTAATTTAGTCAAAAATTTTAATGCCACAATGATTGTGTGGAAAAGAGTGTTTGGAACCAAAAGACAAGTCTTCCTAACAAGAAATGTAAAGAGGGATTCTTTATTTTAAAAATCAACCAATTCACATCAATAAGAAACCCTAATCATGATTATGGACCCCATTATTTGTTAGAATTAAATTATTTATATAGATATGCACATTGTTTTCTTGATGAATATGATTGTTAATAAGGAGACAAAAGATAATTTCATAGTCATTGGAATTAAACACATTTCGATTTTCCATTGTGCGATGACATCTTTCTTTTAATTAATATACTTTGTAACTTAGTCATAAATTTTAATCTCACAATGATTGTGTGAAATAGAGTGTCTGGAACCAAAAGACAAGTCTTCCAAACAAGAAATGTTAAGAGGGATTCTTTCTTTTAAAAATCAAGCAATTCACAACAATAAGAAACCCTAATCATGATTATGGACCCCATTGTTTGTTAGTATTAAATTAATTATATAGAAATGGACATTGTTTTCTTGATGAATATGATTGTTAATAAGGAGACAAAAGATAATTTCATAGTCATTGCAAGAAAAATACTGCTTGTAACAACAAAAGGAGCCTGATTGGCATGTAGTGAATATAAAGCCTCATTATTTAGTTAACAACCAAATTGACACTGGTGCGAAATGCAAATTAGGATGAATGACTCCTTTGGGTGATAGAACTAAACACATTTCGATTTTCAATTGTGCGACGACATGTTACTTTTAATTAATATACTGTGTAACTTAGTCATAAATTTTAATGTCACAATGATTATGTGAAAAAGAGTGTTTGGAACCAAAATACAAGTCTTCCAAACAAGAAATGTTAAGAGGGATTCTTTATTTTAAAAATCAACCAATTCACATCAATAAGAAAGCCTAATCAAGATTGTGGACCTCATTGTTTATTAGTATTAAATTAATTGTATAGATATGGACATTGTTTTTTTTATGAATATGATTTTTAATACGGAGACAAACGATAATTTCATAGTCATTGGAAGAAAAATAGTGCTTGTTACAAAAAAAGGAGCCTGATTAGCATGTTGTGAAGATAAAGCCTTGTTATTTAGGTAACAACCAAATTGACATTGGTGCGAAATGCAAGTTAGGATGAATGACTCCATTGGGTGATTGAACTAAACACATTTCAATTTTCAATTGTGCGACGACATGTTTCTTTTAATTAATATACTGTGTAACTTAGTCATAAATTTTAATGTCACAATGATTGTGTGAAACAGAGTGTCTGGAACCAAGAGACAAGTCTTCCAAACAAGAAATGTGAAGAGGGATTCTTTCTTTTAAAAATCAACCAATTCACATCAATAAGAAACCCTAATCATGATTATGGACCACATTGTTTGTTAGTATTAAATTAATTATATAGATATGGACATTGTTTTCTTGATGAATATGATTGTTAATAAGGAGACAAAAGATAATTTCATAGTCATTGGAAGAAAAATACTCCTTGAAACAACAAAGGGAGCCTGATTGGCATGTAGTAAATATAAAGCCTCATTATTTAGTTAATAACCAAATTGACACTAGTGCGAAATGCAAATTAGGATGAATGACTCCATTGGGTGATAGAACTAAACAAATTTCGATTTTCAATTGTGCGACGACATGTTACTTTTAATCAATATACTATGTAATTTAGTCATAAATTTTAATGTCACAATGATTTTGTGAAAAAGAGTGTTTGGAACCACAATACAGGTCTTCCAAACAAGAAATGTTAAGAGGGATTCTTTATTTTAAAAATCAACCAATTCACATCAATAAGAAACCCTAATTAAGATTGTGGACCTCATTGTTTATTAGTATTAAATTAATTGTATAGATATGGACATTGTTTTTTTGATGAATATGATTTTTCATAAGGAGACAAACGATAATTTCATAGTCATTGGAAGAAAAATAGTGCTTGTTACAACAACGGGAGCCTGATTAGCATGTTGTGAAGATAAAGCCTTGTTATTTAGGTAACAACCAAATTGACATTGGTGCGAAATGCAAGTTAGGATGAATGACTCCATTGGGTGAGTGAACGAAACACATTTCGATTTTCAATTGTGTGACGACATGTTTCTTTTAATTAATATACTGTGTAACTTTGTCTTAAATTTTAATGTCACAATGATTGTGTGAAAAAGAGTGTCTGGAACCAAAAGACAAGTCTTCCAAACAAGAAATGTTAAGAGGGATTCATTATTTTAAAAATCAACCAATTCACATCAATAAGAAACCCTAATCAAGATTATGGACCTCATTGTTTGTTAGTATTAAATTAATTGTATAGATATGGACATTGTTTTCTTGATGAATATCATTGTTAATAAGGAGACAAAATATAATTTCATAGTCATTGGAAGAAAAATACTCCTTGTAACATCAAAAGGAGCCTGATTGGCATGTAGTGAATATAAAGGCTCATTATTTAGTTAACAACCAAATTGATGTTGGTATGAAATGCAAATTAGGATGAATGACTCCACTAGGTGATAGAACTAAACACATTTCGATTTTCAATTGTGCGACGACTTGTTTCTTTTAATTAATATACTGTGTAATTTAGTCATAAATTTAATGTCACAATGATTGTGTGAAAAAGAGTGTTTGGAACCAAAAGACAAGTCTTCCAAACAAGAAATGTTAAGAGGGATTCTGTATTTTAAAAATCAACCAATTCACATCAATAAGAAACCCTAATCATGATTATGGACCACATTGTTTGTTAGTATTAAATTAATGATATAGATATGGACATTGTTTTCTTGATAAATATGATTGTTAATAAGGAGACAAAAGGTAATTTCATAGTCATTGCAAGAAAAATACTGCTTGTAACAACAAAAAGAGTCTGATTAGCATGAACTGAATATAAAGCCTCATTATTTAGGTAACAACCAAATTGACATTGGTGCGAAATGCAAGTTAGGATGAATGACTCCATTGGGTGATTGAACTAAACACATTTCGATTTTCAATTGTGCGACAACATGTTTCTTTTAATTAATATACTGTGTAACTTAGTCATAAATTTTAATGTCACAATGATTATGTGAAAAAGAGTGTTTGGAACCAAAAGACAAGTCTTCCAAACAAGAAATGTTAAGAGGGATTCTTTGTTTTAAAAATCAACCAATTCACATCAATAAGAAACCCTAATCAAAATTGTGGACCTCATTGTTTGTTAGTATTAAATTAATTGTATAGATATGGACATTGTTTTTTTGATGAATATGATTTTTAATAAGGAGACAAACGCTAATTTCATAGTCATTGGAAGAAAAATAGTGCTTGTTACAACAAAAGGAGTCTGATTAGCATGTTGTGAATATAAAGCCTTATTATTTAGGTAACAACCAAATTGACATTGGTACGAAATGCAAATTAGGATGAATGACTCCATTCGATGATGGAATTAAACACATTTCGATTTTCAATTGTTCGACAGCATGTTTCTTTTAATGAATATACTGTGTAACTTAGTCATAAATTTTCATGTTACAATGATTGTGTGAAAAAGAGTGTCTGGAACCAAAAGACAAGTCTTACAAACCAGAAATGTTATGAGGGCTTCTTTATTTGAAAAATCAAGCACCTCACATCAATAAGAAACCCTAATCAAGATTATGGACCCCATTGTTTGTTAGTATTAAATTAATTATATAGATATGGACATTGTTTTCTTGATGAATATCATTGTTAATAAGGAGAGACAAAAGATAATTTCATAGTCATTGGAAGAAAAATACTCCTTGTAACAACAAAAGGAGCCTGATTGGCATGTAGTAAATATAAAGCCTCATTATTTAGGTAACAACCAAATTGACATTGTTGCGAAATGCAAGTTAGGATGAATTTATCCATTGGGTGATAGAACTAAACACATTTCGATTTTCAATTGTGCGACGACATGTTACTTTTAATCAATATGCTATGTAATTTAGACATAAATTTTAATGTCACAATGATTGTGTGAAAAAGAGTGTTTGGAACCAAAATACAGGTCTTCCAAACAAGAAATGTTAAGAGTGATTCTTTAATTTAAAAATCAACCAATTCACATCAATAAGAAACCCTAATGAAGATTGTCGACCTCATTGTTTGTTAGTATTAAATGAATTGTATAGATATGGACATTGTTTTTTTGATGAATACGATTTTTAATAAGGAGACAAACGATAATTTCATAGTCATTGGAAGAAAAATAGTGCTTGTTACAACAAAAGGAGCCTGATTAGCATGTTGTGAAGATAAAGCCTTGTTATTTACGTAACAACCAAATTGACATTGGTGCGAAATGCAAGTTAGGATGAATGACTCCATTGGGTGAGTGAACGAAACACATTTCGATTTTCAATTGTGCGACGACATGTTTCTTTTAATTAATATACTGTGTAACTTTGTCTTAAATTTTAATGTCACAATGATTGTGTGAAAAAGAGTGTCTGGAACCAAAAGACAAGTCTTCCAAACAAGAAATGTTAAGAGGGATTCATTATTTTAAAAATCAACCAATTCACATCAATAAGAAACCATAATCAAGATTATGGACCTCTTTGTTTGTTAGTATTAAAATAATTGTATAGATATGGACATTGTTTTCTTGATGAATATCATTGTTAATAATGAGACAAAAGATAATTTCATAGTCATTGGAAAGAAAAAATACTCCTTGTCACAACAAAAGGAGCCTGATTGGCATGTAGTAAATATAAAGCCTCATTATTTAGCTAACAACCAAATTGACATTGGTGCGAAATGCAAGTTAGGATGAATGACTCCATTGGGTGATTGAACTAAACACATTTCGATTTTCAATTGTGCGACGACATGTTACTTTTAATTAATATACTGTATAACTTAGTCATAAATTTTAATGTCACAATGATTATGTGAAAAAGAGTGTTTTGAACCAAAATACATGTCTTCCAAACAAGAAATGTTAAGAGGGATTCTTTATTTTAAAAATCAACCAATTCACATCAATAAGAAACTCTAATCAAGATTGTGGACCTCATTGTTTATTAGTATTAAATTAATTATATAGAAATGGACATTGTTTTCTTGATGAATATGATTGTTAATAAGGAGACAAAAGGTAATTTCATAGTCATTGCAAGAAAAATATTGCTTGTAACAACAAAAAGAGTCTGATTAGCATGAAGTGAATATAAAGCCTCATTATTTAGGTAACAACCAAATTGACATTGGTGCGAAATGCAAGTTAGGATGAATGACTCCATTGGGTGATTGAACTAAACACATTTCGATTTTCAATTGTGCGACGACATGTTTCTTTTAATAAATATACTGTGTAACTTAGTGATAAATTTTAATGTCACAATGAATATGTGAAAAAGAGTGTTTGGAACCAAAAGACAAGTCTTCCAAACAAGAAATGTTAAGAGGGATTCTTTCTTTTAAAAATCAAGCAATTCACAACAATAAGAAACCCTAATCATGATTATGGACCCCATTGTTTGTTAGTATTAAATTAATTATATAGAAATGGACATTGTTTTCTTGATGAATATGATTGTTAATAAGGAGACAAAAGATAATTTCATAGTCATTGCAAGAAAAATACTGCTTGTAACAACAAAAGGAGACTGATTGGCATGTAGTGAATATAAAGGCTCATTATTTACTTAACAACCAAATTGACATTGGTATGAAATGAAAATTAGGATGAATGACTCCACTAGGTGATAGAACTAAACACATTTCGATATTCAATTGTGCGAGGACATGTTTCTTTTAATTAATATACTGTGTAATTTAGTCATCAATTTTAATGTCATAATGATTGTGCGAAAAAGAGTGTTTGGAACCAAAAGACAAGTATTCCAAACAAGAAATGTTAAGAGGGATTCTGTATTTTAAAAATCAACCAATTCACATCAATAAGAAACCCTAATCATGATTATGGACCACATTGTTTGTTAGTATTAAATTAATGATATAGATATGGACATTGTTTTCTTGATGAATATGATTGTTAATAAGGAGACAAAAGGTAATTTCATAGTCATTGCAAGAAAAATACTGCTTGTAACAACAAAAAGAGTCTGATTAGCATGAAGTGAATATAAAGCCTCGTTATTTAGGTAACAACCAAATTGACATTGGTGCGAAATGCAAGTTAGGATGAATGACTCCATTGGGTGATTGAACTAAACACATTTCGATTTTCAATTGTGCGACGACATGTTTCTTTTAATTAATATACTGTGTAACTTAGTCATAAATTTTAATGTCACAATGATTATGTGAAAAAGAGTGTTATGAACCAGAAGACAAGTCTTCCAAACAAGAAATGTTAAGAGGGATTCTTTCTTTTAAAAATCAAGCAATTCACAACAATAAGAAACCCTAATCATGATTATGGACCCCATTGTTTGTTAGTATTAAATTGATTATATAGAAATGGACATTGTTTTCTTGATGAATATGATTGTTAATAAGGAGACAAAAGATAATTTCATAGTCATTGCAAGAAAAATACTGCTTGTAACAACAAAAGGAGCCTGATTGGCATGTAGTGAATATAAAGCCTCATTATTTAGTTAACAACCAAATTGACACTGGTGCGAAAAAATGCGAATTAGGATGATGAATGACTCCATTGGGTGATTGAACTAAACACATTTCGATTTTCAATTGTGCGACGACATGTTACTTTTAATTAATATACTGTGTAATTTAGTCAAAAATTTTAATGCCACAATGATTGTGTGAAAAAGAGTGTTTGGAACCAAAAGACAAGTCTTCCTAACAAGAAATGTAAAGAGGGATTGTTTATTTTAAAAATCAACCAATTCACTTCAATAAGAAACCCTAATCATGATTATAGACCCCATTATTTGTTAAAATTAAATTAATTATATAGATATGCACATTGTTTTCTTGATGAATATGATTGTTAATAAGGAGACAAAAGATAATTTCATAGTCATTGGAATTAAACACATTTCGATTTTCCATTGTGCGACGACATGTTTCTTTGAATTAATATACTGTGTAACTTAGTCATAAATTTTAATGTCACAATGATTGTGTGAAAAAGAGTGTCTGGAACCAAAAGACAAGTCTTCCAAACAAGAAATGTTAAGAGGGATTCATTATTTTAAAAATCAACCAATTCACAGCAATAAGAAACCCTAATCAAGATTATGGACCTCTTTGTTTGTTAGTATTAAAATAATTGTATAGATATGGACATTGTTTTCTTGATGAATATCATTGTTAATAATGAGACAAAAGATAATTTCATAGTCATTGGAAGAAAAATACTCCTTGTAACAACAAAAGGAGCCTGATTGGCATGTAGTAAATATAAAGCCTCATTATTTAGCTAACAACCAAATTGACATTGGTGCGAAATGCAAGTTAGGATGAATGACTCCATTGGGTGATTGAACTAAACACATTTCGATTTTCAATTGTGCGACGACATGTTACTTTTAATTAATATACTGTATAACTTAGTCATAAATTTTAATGTCACAATGATTATGTGAAAAAGAGTGTTTTGAACCAAAATACATGTCTTCCAAACAAGAAATGTTAAGAGGGATTCTTTATTTTAAAAATCAACCAATTCACATCAATAAGAAACTCTAATCAAGATTGTGGACCTCATTGTTTATTAGTATTAAATTAATTATATAGAAATGGACATTGTTTTCTTGATGAATATGATTGTTAATAAGGAGACAAAAGGTAATTTCATAGTCATTGCAAGAAAAAATATTGCTTGTAAACAACAAAAAGAGTCTGATTAGCATGAAGTGAATATAAAGCCTCATTATTTAGGTAACAACCAAATTGACATTGGTGCGAAATGCAAGTTAGGATGAATGACTCCATTGGGTGATTGAACTAAACACATTTTGATTTTCAATTGTGCGACGACATGTTTCTTTTAATAAATATACTGTGTAACTTAGTCATAAATTTTAATGTCACAATGATTATGTGAAAAAGAGTGTTTGGAACCAAAAGACAAGTCTTCCAAACAAGAAATGTTAAGAGGGATTCTTTCTTTTAAAAATCAAGCAATTCACAACAATAAGAAACCCTAATCATGATTATGGACCCCATTGTTTGTTAGTATTAAATTAATTATATAGAAATGGACATTGTTTTCTTGATGAATATGATTATTAATAAGGAGACAAAAGATAATTTCATAGTCATTGCAAGAAAAATACTGCTTGTAACAACAAAAGGAGCCTGATTGGCATGTAGTGAATATAAAGGCTCATTATTTAGTTAACAACCAAATTGACATTGGTATGAAATGAAAATTAGGATGAATGACTCCACTAGGTGATAGAACTAAACACATTTTGATTTTCAATTGTGCGAGGACATGTTTCTTTTAATTAATATACTGTGTAATTTAGTCATCAATTTTAATGTCATAATGATTGTGCGAAAAAGAGAGTTTGGAACCAAAAGACAAGTATTCCAAACAAGAAATGTTAAGAGGGATTCTGTATTTTAAAAATCAACCAATTCACATCAATAAGAAACCCTAATCATGATTATGGACCACATTGTTTGTTAGTATTAAATTAATGATATAGATATGGACATTGTTTTCTTGATGAATATGATTGTTAATAAGGAGACAAAAGGTAATTTCATAGTCATTGCAAGAAAAATACTGCTTGTAACAACAAAAAGAGTCTGATTAGCATGAAGTGAATATAAAGCCTCGCTATTTAGGTAACAACCAAATTGACATTGGTGCGAAATGCAAGTTAGGATGAATGACTCCATTGGGTGATTGAACTAAACACATTTCGATTTTCAATTGTGCGACGACATGTTTCTTTTAATTAATATATTGTGTAACTTAGTCATAAATTTTAATGTCACAATGATTATGTGAAAAAGAGTGTGTGGAACCAGAAGACAAGTCTTCCAAACAAGAAATGTTAAGAGGGATTCTTTCTTTTAAAAATCAAGCAATTCACAACAATAAGAAACCCTAATCATGATTATGGACCCCATTGTTTGTTAGTATTAAATTAATTATATAGAAATGGACATTGTTTTCTTGATGAATATGATTGTTAATAAGGAGACAAAAGATAATTTCATAGTCATTGCAAGAAAAATACTGCTTGTAACAACAAAAGGAGCCTGATTGGCATGTAGTGAATATAAAGCCTCATTATTTAGTTAACAACCAAATTGACACTGGTGCGAAATGCAAATTAGGATGAATGACTCCACTGGGTGATTGAACTAAACACATTTCGATTTTCAATTGTGCGACGACATGTTACTTTTAATTAATATACTGTGTAATTTAGTCAAAAATTTTAATGCCACAATGATTGTGTGAAAAAGAGTGTTTGGAACCAAAAGACAAGTCTTCCTAACAAGAAATGTAAAGAGGGATTCTTTATTTTAAAAATCAACCAATTCACTTCAATAAGAAACCCTAATCATGATTATAGACCCCATTATTTGTTAAAATTAAATCAATTATGTAGATATGCACATTGTTTTCTTGATGAATATGATTGTTAATAAGGAGACAAAAGATAATTTCATAGTCATTGGAATTAAACACATTTCGATTTTCCATTGTGCGACGACATGTTTCTTTTAATTAATATACTGTGTAACTTAGTCATAAATTTTAATGTCACAATGATTTTGTGAAAAAGAGTGTTTGGAACCAAAATACAGGTCTTCCAAACAAGAAATGTTAAGAGGGATTCTTTATTTTAAAAATCAACCAATTCACATCAATAAGAAACTCTAATCAAGATTGTGGACCTCATTGTTTATTAGTATTAAATTAATTATATAGAAATGGACATTGTTTTCTTGATGAATATGATTGTTAATAAGGAGACAAAAGGTAATTTCATAGTCATTGCAAGAAAAATATTGCTTGTAACAACAAAAAGAGTCTGATTAGCATGAAGTGAATATAAAGCCTCATTATTTAGGTAACAACCAAATTGACATTGGTGCGAAATGCAAGTTAGGATGAATGACTCCATTGGGTGATTGAACTAAACACATTTTGATTTTCAATTGTGCGACGACATGTTTCTTTTAATAAATATACTGTGTAACTTAGTCATAAATTTTAATGTCACAATGATTATGTGAAAAAGAGTGTTTGGAACCAAAAGACAAGTCTTCCAAACAAGAAATGTTAAGAGGGATTCTTTCTTTTAAAAATCAAGCAATTCACAACAATAAGAAACCCTAATCATGATTATGGACCCCATTGTTTGTTAGTATTAAATTAATTATATAGAAATGGACATTGTTTTCTTGATGAATATGATTATTAATAAGGAGACAAAAAAGATAATTTCATAGTCATTCATTGCAAGAAAAATACTGCTTGTAACAACAAAAGGAGCCTGATTGGCATGTAGTGAATATAAAGGCTCATTATTTAGTTAACAACCAAATTGACATTGGTATGAAATGAAAATTAGGATGAATGACTCCACTAGGTGATAGAACTAAACACATTTCGATTTTCAATTGTGCGAGGACATGTTTCTTTTAATTAATATACTGTGTAATTTAGTCATCAATTTTAATGTCATAATGATTGTGCGAAAAAGAGAGTTTGGAACCAAAAGACAAGTATTCCAAACAAGAAATGTTAAGAGGGATTCTTTATTTTAAAAATCAACCAATTCACATCAATAAGAAACCCTAATCATGATTGTGGACCACATTGTTTGTTAGTATTAAATTAATGATATAGATATGGACATTGTTTTCTTGATGAATATGATTGTTAATAAGGAGACAAAAGGTAATTTCATAGTCATTGCAAGAAAAATACTGCTTGTAACAACAAAAAGAGTCTGATTAGCATGAAGTGAATATAAAGCCTCGTTATTTAGGTAACAACCAAATTGACATTGGTGCGAAATGCAAGTTAGGATGAATGACTCCATTGGGTGATTGAACTAAACACATTTCGATTTTCAATTGTGCGACGACATGTTTCTTTTAATTAATATATTGTGTAACTTAGTCATAAATTTTAATGTCACAATGATTATGTGAAAAAGAGTGTTTGGAACCAGAAGACAAGTCTTCCAAACAAGAAATGTTAAGAGGGATTCTTTCTTTTAAAAATCAAGCAATTCACAACAATAAGAAACCCTAATCATGATTATGGACCCCATTGTTTGTTAGTATTAAATTAATTATATAGAAATGGACATTGTTTTCTTGATGAATATGATTGTTAATAAGGAGACAAAAGATAATTTCATAGTCATTGCAAGAAAAATACTGCTTGTAACAACAAAAGGAGCCTGATTGGCATGTAGTGAATATAAAGCCTCATTATTTAGTTAACAACCAAATTGACACTGGTGCGAAATGCAAATTAGGATGAATGACTCCATTGGGTGATTGAACTAAACACATTTCGATTTTCAATTGTGCGACGACATGTTACTTTTAATTAATATACTGTGTAATTTAGTCAAAAATTTTAATGCCACAATGATTGTGTGAAAAAGAGTGTTTGGAACCAAAAGACAAGTCTTCCTAACAAGAAATGTAAAGAGGGATTCTTTATTTTAAAAATCAACCAATTCACTTCAATAAGAAACCCTAATCATGATTATAGACCCCATTATTTGTTAAAATTAAATTAATTATATAGATATGCACATTGTTTTCTTGATGAATATGATTGTTAATAAGGAGACAAAAGATAATTTCATAGTCATTGGAATTAAACACATTTCGATTTTCCATTGTGCGACGACCTGTTTCTTTTAATTAATATACTGTGTAACTTAGTCATAAATTTTAATGTCACAATGATTGTGTGAAAAAGAGTGTCTGGAACCAAAAGACAACTCTTCCAAACAAGAAATGTTAAGAGGGATTCTTTCCTTTAAAAATCAAGCAATTCACAACAATAAGAAACCCTAATCATGATTATGGACCCCATTGTTTGTTAGTATTAAATTAATTATATAGAAATGGACATTGTTTTCTTGATGAATATGATTGTTAATAAGGTGACAAAAGATAATTTCATAGTCATTGCAAGAAAAATACTGCTTGTAACAACAAAAGGAGCCTGATTGGCATGTAGTGAATATAAAGCCTCATTATTTAGTTAACAACCAAATTGGCACTGGTGCGAAATGCAAATTAGGATGAATGACTCCATTGGGTGATTGAACTAAACACATTTCGATTTTCAATTGTGCGACGACATGTTACTTTTAATCAATATACTATGTAATTTAGTCATAAATTTTAATGTCACAATGATTGTGTGAAAAAGAGTGTTTGGAACCAAAATACAGGTCTTCCAAACAAGAAATGTTAAGAGGGATTCTTTATTTTAAAAATCAACCAATTCACATCAATAAGAAACCCTAATGAAGATTGTGGACCTCATTGTTTATTAGTATTAAATTAATTGTATAGATATGGACATTGTTTTTTTGATGAATATGATTTTTAATAAGGAGTCAAGCGATAATTTCTTAGTCATTGGAAGAAAAATAGTGCTTGTTACAACAAAAGGAGCTTGATTAGCATGTTGTGAAGATAAAGCCTTGTTATTTAGGTAACAACCAAATTGACATTGGTGCGAAATGCAAGTTAGGATGAATGACTCCATTGGGTGAGTGAACGAAACACATTTTGATTTTCAATTGTGCGACGACATGTTTCTTTTAATTAATATGCTGTGTAACTTTGTCTTAAATTTTAAAGTCACAATGATTGTGTGAAAAAGAGTGTCTAGAACCAAAAGACAAGTCTTCCAAACAAGAAATGTTAAGAGGGATTCTGTATTTTAAAAATCAACCAATTCACATCAATAAGAAACCCTAATCAAGAATATGGACCTCTTTGTTTGTTAGTATTAAATTAATTGTATAGATAAGGACATTGTTTTCTTGATGAATATCATTGTTAATAAGGAGACAAAAGATAATTTGATAGTCATTGGAAGAAAAATACTCCTTGTAACAACAAAAGGAGCCTGATTGGCATGTAGTAAATATAAAGCCTCATTATTTAGCTAACAACCAAATTGACATTGGTGCGAAATGCAAGTTAGGATCAATGACTCCATTGGGTGATTGAACTAAACACATTTCGATTTTCAATTGTGCGACGACTTGTTTCTTTTAATTAATATACTGTGTAAGTTAGTCATAAATTTTAATGTCACAATGATTGTGTCAAAAAGAGTGTTTGGAACCAAAAGACAAGTCTTCCAAACAAGAAATGTTAAGAGGGATTCTTTATTTTAAAAATCATCCAATTCACATCACTAACAAACCCTAATCAAGATTATGGACCTCATTGTTTGTTAGTATTAAATTAATTGTATAGATATGGACATTGTTTTCTTGATGAATATCATTGTTAATAAGGAGACAAAAGATAATTTCATAGTCATTGGAAGAAAAATACTCCTTGTAACAACAAAAGGAGCCTCATTGGCATGTAGTGAATATAAAGGCTCATTATTTAGTTAACAACCAAATTGACGTTGGTATGAAATGCATATTAGGATGAATGACTCCACTGGGTGATAGAACTAAACACATTTCGATTTTCAATTGTCCGACGACATGTTTCTTTTAATTAAAATACTGTGTAATTTAGTCATAAATTTTAATGTCACAATGATTGTGTGAAAAAGAGTGTTTGGAACCAAAAGACAAGTCTTCCAAACAAGAAATGTTAAGAGGGATTCTGTATTTTAAAAATCAACCAATTCACATCAATAAGAAACCCTAATCATGATTATGGACCACATTGTTTGTTAGTATTAAATTAATGATATAGATATGGACATTGTTTTCTTGACGAATATGATTGTTAATAAGGAGACAAATGGTAATTTCATAGTCATTGCAAGAAAAATACTGCTTGTAACAACAAAAAGAGTCTGATTAGCATGAAGTGAATATAAAGCCTCATTATTTAGGTAACAACCAAATTGACATTGGTGCGAAATGCAAGTTAGGATGAATGACTCCATTGGGTGATTGAACTAAACACATTTCGATTTTCAATTGTGCGACGACATGTTTCTTTTAATTAATATACTGTGTAACTGAGTCATAAATTTTAATGTCACAATGATTATGTGAAAAAGAGTGTTTGGAACCAAAAGACAAGTCTTCCAAACAAGAAATGTTAAGAGGGATTCTTTATTTTAAAAATCAACCAATTCACATCAATAAGAAACCCTAATCAAAATTGTGGACCTCATTGTTTGTTAGTATTAAATTAATTGTATAGATATGGACATTGTTTTTTTGATGAATATGATTTTTAATAAGGAGACAAACGCTAATTTCATAGTCATTGGAAGAAAAATAGTGCTTGTTACAACAAAAGGAGTCTGATTAGCATGTTGTGAATATAAAGCCTTATTATTTAGGTAACAACCAAATTGACATTGGTACGAAATGCAAATTAGGATGAATGACTCCATTCGATGATGGAATTAAACACATTTCGATTTTCAATTGTCCGACAGCATGTTTCTTTTAATGAATATACTGTGTAACTTAGTCATAAATTTTCATGTCACAATGATTGTGTGAAAAAGAGTGTCTGGAACCAAAAGACAAGTCTTCCAAACAAGAAATGTTAAGAGGGATTCTTTCTTTTAAAAAACAACCAATTCACATCAATAAGAAACCCTAATCAAGATTATGGTCCGCATTGTTTGTTAGTATTAAATTAATTGTATAGATATGGACATTGTTTTATTGATGAATATGACTATTAATAACGAGACAAAAGATAATTTCATAGTCATTGGAAGAAAAATACTCCTTGTAACAACAAAAGGAGCCTGATTAGCATGTAGTGAATATAAAGCCTCATTATTCTGGTAACAACCAAATTGACATTGGTACGAAATATAAATTAGGATGAATGACTCAATTGGGTGATTGAACGAAACACATTTCGGTTTTCAATTGTGCGACGACATGTTACTTTTAATTAATATACTGTGTAATTTAGTCAAAAATTTTAATGCCACAATGATTGTGTGAAAAAGAGTGTTTGGAACCAAAAGACGAGTCTTCCAAACAAGAAATGTAAAGAGGGATTCTTTATTTTAAAAATCAACCAATTCACATCAATAAGAAACTCTAATCATGATTATGGACCCCATTATTTGTTAGTATTAAATTAATTATATAGATATGGACATTGTTTTCTTGATGAATATGATTGTTAATAAGGAGACAAAAGATAATTTCATAGTCATTGCAAGAAAAATACTGCTTGTAACAACAAAAGGAGCCTGATTAGCATGAAGTGAATATAAAGCCTCATTATTCAGGTAACAACCAAATTGACATTTGTACGAAATGTAAATTAGGATGAATGACTCCATTGGGTGATTGAACTAAACACATGCCGATTTTCAATTATGCGACGACATGTTACTTTTAATTAATATACTGTGTAATTTAGTCATAAATTTTAATGTCACAATGATTGTGTGAAAAAGAGTGTTTGGAACCAAAAGACAAGTCTTCCAAACATGAAATGTAAGGAGGGATTCGTTATTTTAAAAATCAACCAATTCACATCAATAAGAAACCCTAATCGAGATTATGGACCTCATTGTTTGTTAGTATTAAATTAATTGTATAGATATGGACATTGTTTTCTTGATGAATATGATTGTTAATAAGGAGACAAAAGATAATTTCATAGTCATTGGAAGAAAAATACTGCTTGTAACAACAAAACGAGCCTGATTAGCAAGTAGTGAATATAAAGCCTCATTATTTAGGTAACAAGCAAATTCACATTGGTACGAAATGCAAATTAGGTTGAATGACTCCATTGGGTGATGGAACTAAACACATTTCGATTTTCAATTGTGCGATGACATGTTACTTTTAATCAATATACTGTGTAATTCAGTAAAAAATGCTAATGTCACAATGATTGTGTGAAAAAGAGTGTTTGGAACCAAAAGAAAAGTCTTCCAAACATGAAATGTAAGGAGGGATTCTTTATTTTAAAAATCAACCAATTCACATCAATAAGAAACCCTAATCGAGATTATGGACCTCATTGTTTGTTAGTATTAAATTAATTGTATAGATATGGACATTGTTTTCTTGATGAATATGATTGTTAATAAGGAGACAAAAGATAATTTCATAGTCATTGGAAGAAAAATACTGCTTGTAACAACAAAACGAGCCTGATTAGCAAGTAGTGAATATAAAGCCTCATTATTTAGGTAACAAGCAAATTCACATTGGTACGAAATGCAAATTAGGTTGAATGACTCCATTGGGTGATGGAACTAAACACATTTCGATTTTCAATTGTGCGACGACATGTTACTTTTAATCAATATACTGTGTAATTCAGTAAAAAATGTTAATGTCACAATGATTGTGTGAAAAAGAGTGTTTGGAACCAAAAGAAAAGTCTTCCAAACAAGAAATTTAAAGAGGGATTCTTTATTTTAAAAATCAACCAATTCACATCAATAAGAAACCCTAATCAAGATTATGGTCCTCATTGTTTGTTAGTATTACATTAATTGTATAGATATGGACATTGTTTTATTGATTAATATGACTATTAATAAGGAGACAAAAGATAATTTCATAGTCATTGGAAGAAAAATACTCCTTGTAACAACAAAAGGATCCTGATTTGCATGTAGTGAATATAAAGTTTCATTATTTAGGTAACAACCAAATTGACATTGGTATGAAATGTAAATTAGGATGAATGACTCCATTGGGTGATTGAACTAAACACATTTCGATTTTTAATTGTGCGACGACATGTTACTTGTAATTAATATACTGTGTAATTTAGACATAAATTTTAATGTCACAATGATTGTGTGAAAAAGAGTGCTTGGAACCAAAAGACAATTCTTCCGAACAAGAAATGTAAAGAGGGATTCTTTATTTTAAAAATCAACCAATTCACATCAATAAGAAACCCTAATCAAGATTATGGACCTCATTGTTTGTTAGTATTAAATTAATTGTATAGATACGGACATTGTTTTCTTGATGAATATGATTGTTAATCAGGAGACAAAAGATAATTTCATAGTCATTGCAAGAAAAATCCTGCTTGTAACAACCAAAGGAGCCTGATTAGCATGTAGTGAATATAAAGCCTCATTATTTAGGTAACAAGCAAATTGACATTGGTACGAAATGCAAATTAGGTTGAATGACTCCATTGGGTGATGGAACAAAACTCATTTCGATTTTCAATTGGGCGACGACAAGTTTCTTTTAATTGATATACTGTCTAATTTAGTCATAAATTTTAATGTGACAATGATTGTGTGGAAAAGAGTGTTTGGAACCAAAAGACAAGTCTTCCAAACTAGAAATGTTATGAGGTATTCTTTGTTTAAAAAATCAAACAATTGTCATCAATAAGAAACCCTAATCAAGATTATGGACCCTATTGTTTGTTAGTATTCAATGAATTGTATAGGTATGGACTTTTTTTCTTGATGAATATAGTTGTTAATAAGGAGACAAAAGATAATTTCATAGTCATTGAACGAAAAATACTGCTTGTAACAACAAAAGGAGCTTGATTAGCATGTAGTGAATATAAAGCCTCATTATTTAGGTAACAACCAAATTGACATTGGTACGAAATGCAAATTAGGATGAATGACTCCATTGGATGATGGAATTAAACACATTTCAATTTTCAGTTGTCCGACGACATGTTTCTCTTAATTAATATACTATGTAATTGTCATAAATTTTAATGTCCCAATGATTGTGTGAAAAAGAGTGTTTGGAACCAAAAGACAAGTCTTCCAAACATGAAATGTTAAGACGGATTCTTTCTTTTAAAAATCAACCAATTCACACCAATAAGAAGCCCTAATCATGATTATGGACCACATTGTTTGTTAGTATTAAATTAATTAAATAGATATGGACATTGTTTTCTTGATGAATATGATTGTCAATAACAAGACAAAAGATAATTTCATAGTCACTGCAAGAAAAATACTGCTTGTAACAACAAAAGGAGCCTGATTATGTTGAAGTGAATATAAAGCCTCATTATTTAGGTAACAAGCAAATTGACATTGGTACGAAATGCAAATTAGGTTGAATGACTCCATTGGGTGATCGAACTAAACACATTTCGATTTTCAATTGTGCGACCACATGTTACTTTTAATCAATATACTGTGTAATTTAGTCATAAATTTTAGTGTCACAATGATTGTGTGAAAAAGAGTATTTGGAACCAAAAGACAAGTCTTCCAAACATGAAATGTAAGGAGGAATTCTTTATTTTAAAAATCAACCAATTCACATCAATAAGAAACCCTAATCAAGATTATGGTGCTCATTGTTTGTTAGTATTAAATTAATTTTATAGATATGGACATTGTTTTCTTGATGAATATGACTATTAATAAGGAGACAAAAGATAATTTCATAGTCATTGGAAGAAAATTACTCCTTGTAACAACAAAAGGAGCCTGATTAGCATGAAGTGAATATAAAGCCTCATTATTTAGGTAACAACCAAATTGACATTGGTACGAATTGTAAATTAGGATGAATGACTCCATTGGTTGATTGAACTAAACACATTTTGATTTTCAATTGTGCGACGACATGTTACTTTTAACCAATATAGTCTGTAATTTAGTCTTAAATTTTAGGGTCGTAATGATTGTGTGAAAAAGAGTGTTTGGAACCAAAAGACAAGTCTTCCAAACATGAAATGTAAGGAGGGATTCTTTATTTTAAAAATCAACCAATTCACATCAATAAGAAACCCTAATCAAGATTATGGACCTCATTGTTTGTTAGTATTAAATTGATTGTATAGATATGGACATTGTTTTCTTGATGAAAATGATTGTTGATAAGGAGACAAACGATAATTTCATAGTCATTGCAAGAAAAATACTGCTTGTAACAACAAAAGGAGCTTGATTAGCATGTAGTGAATAGAAAGCCTCATTATTTAGGTAACAAGCAAATTGACATTGGTACGAAATGCAAATTAGCTTGAATGACTCCATTGGGAGATGGAACTAAACACATTTCGGTTTTCAATTGGGCGACGACAAGTTTCTTTTAATTAATATACTGTGTAATTTAGTCATAAATTTTAATGTGACAATGATTGTGTGGAAAAGAGTGTTTGGAACCAAAAGACAAGTCTTCCAAACTAGAAATGTTATGAAGTATTCTTTGTTTAAAAAATCAAACAATTCTCATCAATAAGAAACCCTAATCAAGATTATGGACCCTATTGTTTGTTAGTATTGAATGAATTGTATAGATATGGACATTTTTTTCTTGATGAATATAGTTGTTAATAAGGAGACAAAAGATAATTTCATAGTCATTGAAAGAAAAATACTGCTTGTAACAACAAAAGGAGCCTGATTAGCATGTAGTGAATATAAAGCCTCATTATTTAAGTAACAACCAAATTGACATTGGTACGAATTGTAAATTAGGATGAATGACTCCATAAGGTGATTGACCTAAACACATTTCGATTTTCAATTGTGCGACGACATGTTGCTTTTAATCAATATACTGTGTAATTTAGTCATAAATTTTAGTGTCGCAATGATTGTGTGGAAAAGAGTGTTTGGAACCAAAAGACAAGTCTTCCAAACATGAAATGTAAGGAGGGATTCTTTATTTTAAAAATCAACCAATTCACATCAATAAGAAACCCTAATCAAGATTATGGACCTCATTGTTTGTTAGTATTAAATTAGTTGTATAGATATGGACATTGTTTTCTTGATGAATATGATTGTTAATAAGGAGACAAAAGATAATTTGATAGTCATTGCAAGAAAAATACTGCTTGTAACAACAAAAAGAGCCTGATTAGCATGTAGTGAATATAAAGCCTCATTATTTAGGTAACAAGCAAATTGACATTGGTACGAAATGCAAATTAGCTTGAATGACTCCATTGGGTGACGGAACTAAACACATTTCGATTTTCAATTGGGCGACGACAAGTTTCTTTTAATTAATATACTGTGTAATTTAGTCATAAATTTTAATGTGACAATGATTGTGTGGAAAAGAGTGTTTGGAACCAAAAGATAAGTTTTCCAAACTAGAAATGTTATGAGGTATTCTTTGTTTAAAAAATCAAACAATTCTCATCAATAAGAAATCCTAATCAAGATTATGGACCCTATTGTTTGTGAGTTTTGAATGAATTGTATAGATATGGACATTTTTTTCTTGATGAATATAGTTGTTAATGAGGAGACAAAAGATAATTTCATAGTCATTGAAAGAAAAATACTGCTTGTAACAACAAAAGGAGCCTGATTAGCATGTAGTGAATATAAAGCCTCATTATTTAGGTAACAACCAAATTGACATTGGTACGAATTGTAAATTAGGATGAATGACTCCATAAGGTGATTGACCTAAACACATTTCGATTTTCAATTATGCGAGGACATGTTGCTTATAATCAATATACTGTGTAATTTAGTCATAAATTTTAGTGTCGCGATGATTGTGTGAAAAAGAGTGTTTGGAACCAAAAGACAAGTCTTCCAAACAACAAAAGTTAAGAGGGATTCTTTCTTTTAAAAATCAACCAATTCACATCAATAAGAAACCCTAATCATGATTATGGACCACATTGTTTGTTAGTATGAAATTAATTATATAGATATGGACATTGTTTCTTGATGAATATGATTGTTAATAAGGAGACAAAAGATAATTTCGTAGTGATTGCAAGAAAAGTACTGCTTGTAACAACAAAAGGAGGCTGATTAGCATGAAGTGAATATAAAGCCCCATTATTTAGGTAACAACCAAATCGACATTGGTACAAATTGTAAATTAGGATGAATGACTCCATTGGTTGATTGAACTAAACACATTTTCATTTTCAATTGTGCGACGACATGTTACTTTTAATCAATATACTCTGTAATTTAGTCATAAATTTTAGGGTCGCAATGATTGTGTGAAAAAGAGTGTTTGGAACCAAAAGACAAGTCTTCCAAACATGAAATGTAAGGAGGGATTCTTTATTTTAAAAATCAACCAATTCACATCAATAAGAAACCCTAATCGAGATTATGGACCTCATTGTTTGTTAGTATTAAATTAATTGTATAGATATGGACATTGTTTTCTTGATGAATATGATTGTTAATAAGGAGACAAAAGATAATTTCATAGTCATTGGAAGAAAAATACTGCTTGTAACAACAAAACGAGCCTGATTAGCAAGTAGTGAATATAAAGCCTCATTATTTAGGTAACAAGCAAATTCACATTGGTACGAAATGCAAATTAGGTTGAATGACTCCATTGGGTGATGGAACTAAACACATTTCGATTTTCAATTGTGCGATGACATGTTATTTTTAATCAATATACTGTGTAATTTAGTCATAAATTTTAATGTGACAATGATTGTGTGGAAAAGAGTGTTTGGAACCAAAAGACAAGTCTTCCAAACTACAAATGTTATGAAGTATTCTTTGTTTAAAAAATCAAACAATTCTCATCAAGAAGAAACCCTAATCAAGATTATGGACCCTATTGTTTGTTAGTATTGAATGAATTGTATAGATATGGACATTTTTTTCTTGATGAATATAGTTGTTAATAAGGAGACAAAAGATAATTTCATAGTCATTGAAAGAAAAATACTGCTTGTAACAACAAAAGGAGCTAGATTAGCATGTAGTGAATATAAAGCCTCATTATTTAGGTCACAACCAAATTGACATTGGTACGAATTGTAAATTAGGATGAATGACTCCATAAGGTGATTGACCTAAACACATTTCGATTTTCAATTGTGCGACGACATGTTGCTTTTAATCAATATACTGTGTAATTTAGTCATAAATTTTAGTGTCGCAATGATTGTGTGGAAAAGAGTGTTTGGAACCAAAAGACAAGTCTTCCAAACATGAAATGTAAGGAGGGATTCTTTATTTTAAAAATCAACCAATTCACATCAATAAGAAACCCTAATCAAGATTATGGACCTCATTGTTTGTTAGTATTAAATTAGTTGTATAGATATGGACATTGTTTTCTTGATGAATATGATTGTTAATAAGGAGACAAAAGATAATTTGATAGTCATTGCAAGAAAAATACTGCTGCTTAAACAACAAAAAGAGCCTGATTAGCATGTAGTGAATATAAAGCCTCATTATTTAGGTAACAAGCAAATTGACATTGGTACGAAATGCAAATTAGCTTGAATGACTCCATTGGGTGACGGAACTAAACACATTTCGATTTTCAATTGGGCGACGACAAGTTTCTTTTAATTAATATACTGTGTAATTTAGTCATAAATTTTAATGTGACAATGATTGTGTGGAAAAGAGTGTTTGGAACCAAAAGATAAGTTTTCCAAACTAGAAATGTTATGAGGTATTCTTTGTTTAAAAAATCAAACAATTCTCATCAATAAGAAATCCTAATCAAGATTATGGACCCTATTGTTTGTGAGTTTTGAATGAATTGTATAGATATGGACATTTTTTTCTTGATGAATATAGTTGTTAATGAGGAGACAAAAGATAATTTCATAGTCATTGAAAGAAAAATACTGCTTGTAACAACAAAAGGAGCCTGATTAGCATGTAGTGAATATAAAGCCTCATTATTTAGGTAACAACCAAATTGACATTGGTACGAATTGTAAATTAGGATGAATGACTCCATAAGGTGATTGACCTAAACACATTTCGATTTTCAATTATGCGAGGACATGTTGCTTATAATCAATATACTGTGTAATTTAGTCATAAATTTTAGTGTCGCGATGATTGTGTGAAAAAGAGTGTTTGGAACCAAAAGACAAGTCTTCCAAACATGAAATGTAAGGAGGGATTATTTATTTTAAAAATCAACCAATTCACATCAATAAGAAACCCTAATCAAGATTATGGACCTCGTTGTTTGTCAGTATTAAATTAATTGTATAGATATGGACATTGTTTTCTTGATGAATATGATTGTTAATAAGGAGACAAAAGATAATTTCATAGTCATTGCAAGAAAAATACTGCTTGTAACAACAAAAGGAGCCTGATTAGCATGTAGTGAATAGAAAGCCTCATTATTTAGGTAACAAGCAAATTGACATTGGTACGAAATGCAAATTAGCTTGAATGACTCCATTGGCTGATGGAACTAAACACATTTTGATTTTCAATTGGGCGACGACAAGTTTCATTTAATCAATATACTGTGTAATTTAGTCATAAATTTTAGTGTCACAATGATTGTGTGAAAAAGAGTGTTTGGAACCAAAAGACAAGTCTTCCAAACTAGAAATGTTATGAGGTATTCTTTGTTTAGAAAATCAAACAATTCTCATCAATAAGAAACCCTAATCAAGATTATGGACCCTATTGTTTGTTAGTATTGAATGAATTGTATAGATATGGACTTTTTTTCTTGATGAATATAGTTGTTAATAAGGAGACAAAAGATAATTTCATAGTCATTGCAAGAAAAATACTGCTTGTAACAACAAAAGGAGCCTGATTAGCATGTAGTGAATAGAAAGCCTCATTATTTAGGTAACAAGCAAATTGACATTGGTACGAAATGCAAATTAGCTTGAATGACTCCATTGGCTGATGGAACTAAACACATTTCGATTTTCAATTGGCGACGACAAGTTTCATTTAATCAATATACTGTGTAATTTGGTCATAAATTTTAGTGTCACAATGATTGTGTGAAAAAGAGTGTTTGGAACCAAAAGACAAGTCTTCCAAACTAGAAATGTTATGAGGTATTCTTTGTTTAGAAAATCAAACAATTCTCATCAATAAGAAACCCTAATCATGATTATGGACCCTATTGTTTGTTAGTATTGAATGAATTGTATAGATACGGACATTTTTTGCTTGATGAATATAGATGTTAATAAGGAGACAAAAGATAATTTCATAGTCATTGAAAGAAAAATACTGCTTGTAAAAACAAAAGGAGCCTGATTAGCATGTAGTGAATATAAAGCCTCATTATTTAGGTAACAACCAAATTGACATTGGTACGAAATGCAAATTAGGATGAATGACTCCATTGGATGATGGAATTAAACACATTTCAATTTTCACTTGTCCGACGACATGTTTCTTTTCATTAATATACTGTGTAATTGTCATAAATTTTAATGTCCCAATGATTGAGTGAAAAAAGAGTGTTTGGAAGCAAAAGACAAGTCTTCCAAACAAGAAATGTTAAGAGGGATTCTTTCTTTTAAAAATCAACCAATTCACATCAATAAGAAACCCTAATCATGATTATGAACCACATTGTTTGTTAGTATTAAATTAATTATATAGATATGGGCATTGTTTTCTTGATGAATATGATTGTTAATAACGAGACAAAAGATAATTTCATAGTCATTGCAAGAAAAATACTGCTTGTAACAACAAAAGGAGCCTGATTAGCATGAAGTGAATATAAAGCCTCATTATTTGGGTAACAACCAAATTGACATTGGTACGAATTGTAAATTAGGATGAATGACTCCATTAGGTCATTGAACTAAACACATTTCGATTTTCAATTGTGCGACGACATGTTACTTTTAATCAATATACTGTGTAATTTAGTCATAAATTTTAGTGTCACAATGATTGTGCGAAAAAGAGTGTTTGGAACCAAAAGACAAGTCTTCCGAACAAGAAATATAAATAGGGATTCTTTATTTTAAAAATCAACCAATTCACATCAAGAAGAAACCCTAATCAAGATTATGGTCGTCATTGTTTGTTAGTATTGAATGAATTGTATAGACGTGGACATTTTTTTCTTGATGAATATAGATGTTAATAAGGAGACAAAAGATAATTTCATAGTCATTGAAAGAAAAATACTGCTTGTAACAACAAAAGGAGCCTGATTAGCATGTAGTGAATATAAAGCCTCATTATTTAGGTAACAACCAAATTGACATTGGTACGAAATGCAAATTAGGTTGAATGACTCCATTGGGTGATGGAACTAAACACATTTCGATTTTCAATTGGGCGACGACAAGTTTCATTTAATCAATATACTGTGTAATTTAGTCATAAATTTTAGTGTCACAATGATTGTGTGAAAAAGAGTGTTTGGAACCAAAAGACAAGTCTTCCAAACTAGAAATGTTATGAGGTATTCTTTGTTTAGAAAATCAAACAATTCTCATCAATAAGAAACCCTAATCAAGATTATGGACCCTATTGTTTGTTAGTATTGAATGAATTGTATAGATATGGACTTTTTTTCTTGATGAATATAGTTGTTAATAAGGAGACAAAAGATAATTTCATAGTCATTGCAAGAAAAATACTGCTTGTAACAACAAAAGGAGCCTGATTAGCATGTAGTGAATAGAAAGCCTCATTATTTAGGTAACAAGCAAATTGACATTGGGTACGAAATGCAAATTAGCTTGAATGACTCCATTGGCTGATGGAACTAAACACACATTTCGATTTTCAATTGGCGACGACAAGTTTCATTTAATCAATATACTGTGTAATTTGGGTCATAAATTTTAGTGTCACAATGATTGTGTGTGAAAAAGAGTGTTTGGAACCAAAAGACAAGTCTTCCAAACTAGAAATGTTATGAGGTATTCTTTGTTTAGAAAATCAAAACAATTCTCATCAATAAGAAACCCTAATCATGATTATGGACCCTATTGTTTGTTAGTATTGAATGAATTGTATAGATACGGACATTTTTTGCTTGATGAATATAGATGTTAATAAGGAGACAAAAGATAATTTCATAGTCATTGAAAGAAAAATACTGCTTGTAAAAACAAAAGGAGCCTGATTAGCATGTAGTGAATATAAATCCTCATTATTTAGGTAACAACCAAATTGACATTGGTACGAAATGCAAATTAGGATGAATGACTCCATTGGATGATGGAATTAAACACATTTCAATTTTCACTTGTCCGACGACATGTTTCTTTTCATTAATATACTGTGTAATTGTCATAAATTTTAATGTCCCAATGATTGAGTGAAAAAGAGTGTTTGGAAGCAAAAGACAAGTCTTCCAAACAAGAAATGTTAAGAGGGATTCTTTCTTTTAAAAATCAACCAATTCACATCAATAACAAACCCTAATCATGATTATGAACCACATTGTTTGTTAGTATTAAATTAATTATATAGATATGGGCATTGTTTTCTTGATGAATATGATTGTTAATAACGAGACAAAAGATAATTTCATAGTCATTGCAAGAAAAATACTGCTTGTAACAACAAAAGGTGCCTGATTAGCATGAAGTGAATATAAAGCCTCATTATTTGGGTAACAACCAAATTGACATTGGTACGAATTGTAAATTAGGATGAATGACTCCATTAGGTCATTGAACTAAACACATTTCGATTTTCAATTGTGCGACGACATGTTACTTTTAATCAATATACTGTGTAATTTAGTCATAAATTTTAGTGTCACAATGATTGTGGGAAAAAGAGTGTTTGGAACCAAAAGACAAGTCTTCCGAACAAGAAATATAAATAGGCATTCTTTATTTTAAAAATCAACCAATTCACATCAAGAAGAAACCCTAATCAAGATTATGGTCCTCATTGTTTGTTAGTATTGAATGAATTGTATAGATGTGGACATTTTTTTCTTGATGAATATAGATGTTAATAAGGAGACAAAAGATAATTTCATAGTCATTGAAAGAAAAATATTGCTTGTAACAACAAAAGGAGCCTGATTAGCATGTAGTGAATATAAAGCCTCATTATTTAGGTAACAACCAAATTGACATTGGTACGAATTGTAAATTAGGATGAATGACTCCATAAGGTGATTGACCTAAACACATTTCGATTTTCGATTGTGCGACGACATGTTGCTTTTAATCAATATACTGTGTAATTTAGTCATAAATTTTAGTGTCGCAATGATTATGTGAAAAAGAGTGTTTGGAACCAAAAGACAAGTCTTCCAAACATGAAATGTAAGGAGGGATTATTTATTTTAAAAATCAACCAATTCACATCAATAAGAAACCCTAATCAAGATTATGGACCTCGTTGTTTGTCAGTATTAAATTAATTGTATAGATATGGACATTGTTTTCTTGATGAATATGATTGTTAATAAGGAGACAAAAGATAATTTCATAGTCATTGCAAGAAAAATACTGCTTGTAACAACAAAAGGAGCCTGATTAGCATGTAGTGAATAGAAAGCCTCATTATTTAGGTAACAAGCAAATTGACATTGGTACGAAATGCAAATTAGCTTGAATGACTCCATTGGCTGATGGAACTAAACACATTTCGATTTTCAATTGGGCGACGACAAGTTTCATTTAATCAATATACTCTGTAATTTAGTCATAAATTTCAGTGTCACAATGATTGTGTGAAAAAGAGTGTTTGGAACCAAAAGACAAGTCTTCCAAACTAGAAATGTTATGAGGTATTCTTTGTTTAGAAAATCAAACAATTCTCATCAATAAGAAACCCTAATCAAGATTATGGACCCTATTGTTTGTTAGTATTGAATGCATTGTATAGATATGGACTTTTTTTCTTGATGAATATAGTTGTTAATAAGGAGACAAAAGATAATTTCATAGTCATTGCAAGAAAAATACTGCTTGTAACAACAAAAGGAGCCTGATTAGCATGTAGTGAATAGAAAGCCTCATTATTTAGGTAACAAGCAAATTGACATTGGTACGAAATGCAAATTAGCTTGAATGACTCCATTGGCTGATGGAACTAAACACATTTCGATTTTCAATTGGGCGACGACAAGTTTCATTTAATCAATATACTGTGTAATTTAGTCATAAATTTTAGAGTCACAATGATTGTGTGAAAAAGAGTGTTTGGAACAAAAAGACAAGTCTTCCAAACTAGAAATGTTATGAGGTATTCTTTGTTTAGAAAATCAAACAATTCTCATCAATAAGAAACCCTAATCATGATTATGGACCCTATTGTTTGTTAGTATTGAATGAATTGTATAGATACGGACATTTTTTGCTTGATGAATATAGATGTTAATAAGGAGACAAAAGATAATTTCATAGTCATTGAAAGAAAAATACTGCTTGTAAAAACAAAAGGAGCCTGATTAGCATGTAGTGAATATAAAGCCTCATTATTTAGGTAACAACCAAATTGACATTGGTACGAAATGCAAATTAGGATGAATGACTCCATTGGATGATGGAATTAAACACATTTCAATTTTCACTTGTCCGACGACATGTTTCTTTTCATTAATATACTGTGTAATTGTCATAAATTTTAATGTCCCAATGATTGAGTGAAAAAGAGTGTTTGGAAGCAAAAGACAAGTCTTCCAAACAAGAAATGTTAAGAGGGATTCTTTCTTTTAAAAATCAACCAATTCACATCAATAAGAAACCCTAATCATGATTATCAACCACATTGTTTGTTAGTATTAAATTAATTATATAGATATGGGCATTATTTTCTTGATGAATATGGTTGTTAATAACGAGACAAAAGATAATTTCATAGTCATTGCAAGAAAAATACTGCTTGTAACAACAAAAGGAGCCTGATTAGCATGAAGTGAATATAAAGCCTCATTATTTAGGTAACAACCAAATTGACATTGGTACGAATTGTAAATTAGGATGAATGACTCCATTGGGTCATTGAACTAAACACATTTCGATTTTCAATTGTGCGACGACATGTTACTTTTAATCAATATACTGTGTAATTTAGTCATAAATTTTAGTGTCACAATGATTGTGTGAAAAAGAGTGTTTGGAACCAAAAGACAAGTCTTCCGAACAAGAAATATAAATAGGGATTCTTTATTTTAAAAATCAACCAATTCACATCAAGAAGAAACCCTAATCAAGATTATGGTCCTCATTGTTTGTTAGTATTGAATGAATTGTATAGACGTGGACATTTTTTTCTTGATGAATATAGATGTTAATAAGGAGACAAAAGATAATTTCATAGTCATTGAAAGAAAAATACTGCTTGTAACAACAAAAGGATACTGACTAGCATGTAGTGAATCTAAAGCCTCATTATTTAGCTAACAACCAAATTGATATTGGTAAGAAATGCAGATTAGGATGGATGACACTATTGGGTGATAAAAGTAAACACATTTCGATTTTCAAAAGTGCGACAACATGTTTCTTTTAATTAATATATTGTGTAATTTAGTAATAAATTTTAATGTCCCAATGATTGTGTGAAAAAGAGTGTTTGGAACCAAAAGACATGTCTTCCAATCAAGAAATGTAGAGAGGGATTCTTTATTTTAAAAATCAACCAATTCACATCAATAAGAAACCCTAATCATGATTATGGACCCCATTGTTTGTTAGTATTGAATGAATTGTATAGATATGGACATTGTCTTCTTGATGAATATGATTGTTAATAAGGAGACAAAAGATAATTTCATAGTCATTGGAAGAAAAATACAACTTGTAACAACAAAAGGAGCCTGATTAGCATGTAGTGAATATAAAGCCTCATTATTTACATAACAAGCAAATTGACATTGGTACGAAATGCAAATTAGTTTGAATGACTCCATTGGGTGATGGAACTAAACACATTTCGATTTTCAATTGTGCGACGACAAGTTTCTTTTAATTAATATACTGTGTAATTTAGTCATAAATTTTAATGTCACAATGATTGTGTGGAAAAAAGAGTTTGGAACCGAAAGACAAGTCTTCCAAACCAGAAATGTTATGAGGTATTCTTTGTTTAGAAAATCAACCAATTCTCATCAATAAGAAGCCCTAATCAAGATTATGGACCCTATTGTTTGTTAGTATTGAATGATTGTATAGATATGGACATTTTTTTCCTGATGAATATAGTTGTTAATAAGGAGACAAAAGATAATTTCATAGTCATTGCAAGAAAAATACTGCTTGTAACAACAAAAGGAGCCTGATTAGCATGAAGTGAATATAAAGCCTCATTATTTAGGTAACAACCAAATTGACATTGGTACGAAATGCAAATTAGGATGAATGACTCCATTGGATGATGGAATTAAACACATTTCAATTTTCAATTGTCCGAGGACATGTTTCTTTTAATTAATATACTGTGTAATTGTCATAAATTTTAGTGTCCCAATGATTGAGTGAAAAAGAGTGTTTGGAACCAAAAGACAAGTCTTCCAAACAAGAAATGTTAAGAGGGATTCTTTCTTTTAAAAATCAACCAATTCACATCAATAAGAAACCCTAATCATGATTATGGACCACATCGTTTGTTAGTATGAAATTAATTATATAGATATGGACATTGTTTTCTTGATGAATATGATTGTTAATAAAGAGACAAAAGATAATTTCATAGTCATTGCAAGAAAAATACTGCTTGTAACAACAAAAGGAGGCTGACTTGCATGAAGTGAATATAAAGCCTCATTATTTAGGTAACAACCAAATTGACATTGGTACGAATTGTAAATTAGGATGAATGACTCCATTGGTTGATTGAACTAAACACATTTCGATTTTCAATTGTGCGACAACATGTTACTTTTAATCAATATACTATGTAATTTAGTCATAAATTTTAGTGTAGCAATGATTGTGTGAAAAAGAGTGTTTGGAACCAAAAGACAAGTCTTCCAACCATGAAATGTAAGGAGGGATTCTTTATTTTAAAAATCAACCAATTCACATCAATAAGAAACCCTAATCAGAATTATAAACCCTATTGTTTGTTAGTATTGAATGAATTGTATAGATATGGACATTTTTTTCCTGATGAATATAGTTGTTAATAAGGAGACAAAAGATAATTTCATAGTCATTGCAAGAAAAATACTGCTTGTAACAACAAAAGGAGCCTGATTAGCATGAAGTGAATATATAGCCTCATTATTTAGGTAACAACCAAATTGACATTGGTACGAAATGCAAATTAGGATGAATGACTCCATTGGATGATGGAATTAAACACATTTCAATTTTCAATTGTCCGAGGACATGTTTCTTTTAATTAATATACTGTGTAATTGTCATAAATTTTAGTGTCCCAATGATTGAGTGAAAAAGAGTGTTTGGAACCAAAAGACAAGTCTTCCAAACAAGAAATGTTAAGAGGGATTCTTTCTTTTAAAAATCAACCAATTCACATCAATAAGAAACCCTAATCATGATTATGGACCACATTGTTTGTTAGTATGAAATTAATTATATAGATATGGACATTGTTTTCTTGATGAATATGATTGTTAATAAAGAGACAAAAGATAATTTCATAGTCATTGCAAGAAAAATACTGCTTGTAACAACAAAAGGAGGCTGACTTGCATGAAGTGAATATAAAGCCTCATTATTTAGGTAACAACCAAATTGACATTGGTACGAATTGTAAATTAGGATGAATGACTCCATTGGTTGATTGAACTAAACACATTTCGATTTTCAATTGTGCGACAACATGTTACTTTTAATCAATATACTATGTAATTTAGTCATAAATTTTAGTGTAGCAATGATTGTGTGAAAAAGAGTGTTTGGAACCAAAAGACAAGTCTTCCAACCATGAAATGTAAGGAGGGATTCTTTATTTTAAAAATCAACCAATTCACATCAATAAGAAACCCTAATCAGAATTATAAACCCTATTGTTTGTTAGTATTGAATGAATTGTATAGATATGGACATTTTTTTCTTGATGAATATGATTGTTAATAAGGAGACAAAAGATAATTTAATAGTCATTGGAAGAAAAATACTGCTTGTAACAACAAAAGGAGCCTGATTAGCATGTAGTGAATATAAAGCCTCATTATTCAGGTAACAAGCAAATTGACATTGGTACGAAATGCAAATTAGGTTGAATGACTCCATTGGGTGATGGAACTAAACACATTTCGATTTTCAATTGGGCGACGACAAGTTTCTTTTAATTAATATACTGTGTAATATAGTCATAAATTTTAATGTGACAATGATTGTGTAGAAAAGAGTGTTTGGAACCAAAAGACAAGTCTTCCAAACTAGAAATGTTATGAGGTATTCTTTGTTTAAAAAATCAAACAATTCTCATCAATAAGAAATCCGAATCAAGATTATGGACCCTATTGTTTGTTAGTATTGAATGAATTGTATAGATATGGACATTTTTTTCTTGATGAATATAGTTGTTAATAAGGAGACAAAAGATAATTTCATAGTCATTGAAAGAAAAATACTGCTTGTAACAACAAAAGGAGCCTAATTAGCATGTAGTGAATATAAAGCCTCATTATTTCGGTAACAACCAAATTGACATTGGTACGAAATGCAAATTAGGATGAATGACTCCATTGGATGATGGAATTAAACACATTTCGATTTTCAATTCTCCAACGACATGTTTCTTTTAATTAATATAATTTGTAATTTCGTCATAAATTTTAATGTCCCAGTGATTGTGTGAAAAAGAGTGTTTGGAACCAAAAGACAAGTCTTCCAAAGAAGAAATGTTAAGAGGGATTCTTTCTTTTAAAAATTGACCAATTCACATCAATAAGAAACCCTAATCATGATTATGGACCACATTGTTTGTTAGTATCAAATTAATTATATAGATATGGACATTGTTTTCTTGATGAATATGATTGTTAATAAGGAGACAAAAGATAATTTCATAGTCATTGCAAGAAAAATACTGCTTGTAACAAGAAAAGGAGCCTGATTAGCATGAAGTGAATATAAAGCCTCATTATATAGGTAACAACCAAATTGACATTGGTACAAAATGCAAATTAGGATGAATGACTCCATTGGATGATGGAATTAAACACATTTCAATTTTCAATTGTCCGACGACATGTTTCTTTTAATTAATATACTGTGTAATTGTCATAAATTTTAATGTCCCAATGATTGAGTGAAAAAGAGTGTTTGGAACCAAAAGACAAGTCTTCCAAACAAGAAATGTTAAGAGGGATTCTTTCTTTTAAAAATCAACCAATTCACATCAATAAGAAACCCTAATCATGATTATAGACCACATTGTTTGTTAGTATTAAATTAATTATATAGATATGGACATTGTTTTCTTGATGAACATGATTTTTAATAAAGAGACAAAAGATAATTTCATAGTCATTGCAAGAAAAATACTGCTTGGAACAACAAAAGGAGCCTGATTAGCATGAAGTGAATATAAAGCCTCATTATTTAGGTAACAACCAAATTGACATTGGTACGAATTGTAAATTAGGATTAATGACTCCATTGGGTGATTGAACTAAACACATTTCGATTTTCAATTGTGCGACGACATGTTACTTTTAATCAATATACTGTGTAATTTAGTCATAAATTTTAGTGTCGCAATGATTGTGTGAAAAAGAGTGTTTGGAACCAAAAGACAAGCCTTCCAAACATGAAATGTAAGGAGGGATTCTTTATTTTAAAAATCAACCAATTCACATCAATAAGAAACCCTAATCAAGATTATGGACCTCATTGTTTGTTAGTATTAAATTAATTGTATAGATATGGACATTGTTTTCTTGATGAAAATGATTGTTAATAAGGAGACAAAAGATAATTTCATAGTAATTGCAAGAAAAATACTGCTTGTAACAACAAAAGGAGCCTGATTAGCATGCAGTGAATATAAAGCCTCATTATTTAGGTAACAAGCAAATTGACATTGGTACGAAATGCAAATTAGGATGAATGACTCCATTGGATGATGGAATTAAAATAATTTCGTTTTTCAATTGTCCGACGACATGTTTCTTTTAATTAATATACCGTGGAATTGTCATAAATTTTCATGTCCCAATGATTGAGTGAAGAAGAGTGTTTGGAACCAAAAGACAAGTCTTCCAAACAAGAAATGTTAAGAGGGATTCTTTCTTTTAAAAATCAACCAATTCACATCAATAAGAAACGCTAATCATGATTATGGACCACATTGTTTGTTAGTATTACATTAATTATATAGATATGGACATTGTTTTCTTGATGAATATGATTGTTAATAAGGAGACAAAAGATAATTTCATAGTCATTGCAAGAAAAATACTGCTTCTAACAACAAAAGCAACTTGATTAGCATGAAGTGAATATAAAGCCTCATTATTTAGGTAACAACCAAATTGACATTGGTACGAATTGTAAATTAGGATGAATGACTCCATTGGCTGGTTGAACTAAACACATTTCGATTTTCAATTGTGCGACGACATGTTACTTTTAATCAATATACTGTGTAATTTCGTCATAAATTTTAGTGTCACAATAATTGTGTGAGAAAGACTGTTTGGAACCAAAAGACAAGTCTTCCAAACATGAAATGTAAGGAGGGATTCTTTATTTTAAAAATCAACCAATTCACATCAATAAGAAACCCCAATCAAGATTATGGACCTCATTGTTTGTTAGTATTAAATTAATTGTATAGATATGGACATTGTTTTCTTGATGAATATGATTGTTAATAAGGAGACAAAAGATAATTTCATAGTCATTGCAAGAAAAATACTGCTTGTAACAACAAAAGGAGCCTGATTATCGTGTAGTGAATATAAAGCCTCATTATTTAGGTAACAAGCAAATTGACATTGGTACGAAATGCAAATTAGGATGAATGACTCCATTGGTTGAGGGAATTAAACACATTTCGATTTTCAATTCTCCAACGATATGTTTCTTTTAATTAATATACTATGTAATTTCGTCATAAATTTTCATGTCCCAATGATTTTGTGAAAAAGAGTGTTTGGAACCAAAAGACAAGTCTTCCAAAGAAGAAATGTTAAGAGGGATTCTTTCTTTTAAAAATCAACCAATTCACATCAATAACAAACGCTAATCATGATTATGGACCACATTGTTTGTCAGTATTAAATTAATTAGATAGATATGGACATTGTTTTCTTGATGAATATGATTGTTAATAAGGAGACAAAAGATAATATCGTAGTCATTGCAAGAAAAACACTGCTTATAACAACAAAAGGAGCCTCATTAGCATGAAGTGAATATAAACCCTCATTATTTAGGTAACAACCAAATTGACATTGGTACGAATTGTAAATTAGGATGAATGACTCCTTTGGGTGATTTAACTAAACACATTTCGATTTTCAATTGTGCGACGACATGTTACTTTTAATCAATATACTGTGTAATTTAGCCATAAATTTTAGTGTCACAATGATTGTGTGAAAAAGAGTATTTGGATCCAAAAGACAAGTCTTCCAAACATGAAATGTAAGGAGGGATTCTTTATTTTAAAAATCAACCAATTCACATCAATAAGAAACCCTAATCAAGATTATGGACCCTATTGTTTGTTAGTATTGAATGAATTGTATAGATATGGACATTTTTTTCTTCATGAATATGATTGTTAATAAGGAGACAAAAGATAATTTAATAGTCATTGGAAGAAAAATACTGCTTGTAACAACAAAAGGAGCTTGATTAGCATGTCGTGAATATAAAGCCTCATTATTTAGGTAACAAGCAAATTGACATTGGTACGAAATGCAAATTAGGTTGAATGACTCCATTGGGTGATGGAACTAAAAACATTTCGATTTTCAATTGGGCGACGACAAGTTTCTTTTAATTAATATACTGTGTAATTTAGTCATAAATTTTAATGTGACAATGATTGTGTGGAAAAGAGTGTTTGGAACCAAAAGCAAGTCTTCCAAACTAGAAATGTTATGAGGTATTCTTTGTTTAAAAAATCAAACAATTCTCATCAATAAGAAACATTAATCAAGATTATGGACCCTATTGTTTGTTAGTATTGAATGAATTGTATAGATATGGACATTTTTTTCTTGATGAATATAGTTATTAATAAGGAGACAAAAGAAAATTTCATAGTCATTGCAAGAAAAATACTGCTTGTAACAACAAAAGGAGCCTGATTAGCTTGAAGTGAATATAAAGCCTCATTATTTTGGTAACAACCAAATTGACATTGGTGCAAATTGTAAATTAGGATGAATGACTCCATTGGGTGGTTGAACTAAACACATTTCGTTTTTCAATTGTGCGACGACATGTTACTTTTAATCAATATACTGTGTAATTTAGTCATAAATTTTAATGTCACAATGATTGTGTGAAAAAGAGTGTTTAGAACCAAAAGAGAAGTCTTGCAAACCAGAAATGTTGTGAGGGATACTTTATTTGAAAAAGCAAGCAATTCACATCAATAAGAAACCCTAATCAAGATTATGGACCCCATTGTTTGTTAGTATTGAATGAATTGTATAGATATGGACTTTTTTTTCTTGATGAATATAGTTGTTGATAAGGAGACAAAAGATAATTTCATAGTCATTGCAAGAAAAATACTGCTTCTAACAACAAAAGGAGCCTGATTCGCATGTAGTGAATATAAAGCCTCATTATTTAGGTAACAACCAAATTGACATTGGTACGAAATGCAAATTAGGATGAATGACTCCATTGGATGATGGAATTAAACACATTTCGATTTTGAATTGTGCGACGACATGTATCTTTTAATTAATATACTGTGTAATTTAGTCACAAATTTTAATGTCGCAATGATTGTGTGAAAAAGAGTGTTTAGAACCAAAAGAGAAGTCTTGCAAACCAGAAATGTTGTGAGGGATACTTTATTTGAAAAAGCCAAGCAATTCACATCAATAAGAAACCCTAATCAAGATTATGGACCCCATTGTTTGTTAGTATTGAATGAATTGTATAGATATGGACATTTTTTTCTTGATGAATATAGTTGTTGATTAGGAGACAAAAGATAATTTCATAGTCATTGCAAGAAAAATACTGCTTCTAACAACAAAAGGAGCCTGATTCGCATGTAGTGAATATAAAGCCTCATTATTTAGGTAACAACCAAATTGACATTGGTACGAAATGCAAATTAGGATGAATGACTCCATTGGATGATGGAATTAAACACATTTCGATTTTGAATTGTGCGACGACATGTATCTTTTAATTAATATACTGTGTAATTTAGTCACAAATTTTAATGTCGCAATGATTGTGTGAAAAAGAGTGTTTAGAACCAAAAGAGAAGTCTTGCAAACCAGAAATGTTGTGAGGGATACTTTATTTGAAAAAGCCAAGCAATTCACATCAATAAGAAACCCTAATCAAGATTATGGACCCCATTGTTTGTTAGTATTGAATGAATTGTATAGATATGGACATTTTTTTCTTGATGAATATAGTTGTTGATTAGGAGACAAAAGATAATTTCATAGTCATTGCAAGAAAAATACTTCTTCTAACAACAAAAGGAGCCTGATTAGCATGTAGTGAATATAAAGCCTCATTATTTAGGTATCAACCAAATTGACATTGGTACGAAATGCAAATTAGGATGAATGACTCTGTTGGATGATGGAATTAAACACATTTCGATTTTGAATTGTGCGACGACATGTATCTTTTAATTAATATACTGTGTAATTTAGTCACAAATTTTAATGTCACAATGATTGTGTGAAAAAGAGTGTTTGGAACCAAAAGACAAGTCTTCCAAACTAGAAATGTTATGAGGTATTCTTTGTTGAGAAAATCAAACAATTCTCATCAATAAGAAACCCTAATCAAGATTATGGACCCTATTGTTTGTTAGTATTGAATGAATCGTATAGATATGGACATTTTTTGCTTGATGAATATAGTTGTTAATAAGGAGACAAAACATAATTTCATAGTCATTGAAAGAAAAATACTGCTTGTAAAAACAAAAGGAGCCTGATTAGCATGTAGTGAATATAAAGCCTCATTATTTAGGTAACAACCAAATTGACATTGGTACGAAATGCAAATTAGGATGAATGACTCCATTGGATGATGGAATTAAACACATTTCGATTTTCAGTTGTCTGACTACATGTTTCTTTTAATTGATATACTATGTAATTGTCATAAATTTTAATGTCCCAATGATTGAGTGAAAAAGAGTGTTTGGAACCAAAAGACAAGTCTTCCAAACAAGAAATGTTAAGAGGGATTCTTTCTTTTAAAAATCAACCAATTCACATCAATAAGAAATCCTAATCACGATTATGGACCGCATTGTTTGTTAGTATCAAATTAATTATATAGATATGGACATTGTTTTCTTGATGAATATGATTGTTAATAAGGAGACAAAAGGTAATATCATAGTCATTGCAAGAAAAACACTGCTTATAACAACAAAAGGAGCCTGATTAGCATGAAGTGAATATAAAGACTCATTATTTAGGTAACAACCAAATTGACATTGGTACGAATTGTAAATTAGGATGAATGACTCCTTTGGGTGATTTAACTAAACACATTTCGATTTTCAATTGTGCGACGACATGTTACTTTTAATCAATATACTGTGTAATTTAGTCATAAATTTTAGTGTCACAATGATTGTGTGAAAAAGAGTATTTGGATCCAAAAGACAAGTCTTCCAAACATGAAATGTAAGGAGGGATTCTTTATTTTAAAAATCAACCAATTCACATCAATAAGAAACCCTAATCAAGATTATGGACCCTATTATTTGTTAGTATTGAATGAATTGTATAGATATGGACATTTTTTTCTTCATGAATATGATTGTTAATAAGGAGACAAAAGATAATTTAATAGTCATTGGAAGAAAAATACTGCTTGTAACAACAAAAGGAGCTTGATTAGCATGTCGTGAATATAAAGCCTCATTATTTAGGTAACAAGCAAATTGACATTGGTACGAAATGCAAATTTGGATGAATGACTCCATTGGATGATGGAATTAAACACATTTCGATTTTCAATTCTCCATCGACATGTTTCTTTTAATTAATATACTGTGTAATTTCGTCATAAATTTTAATGTCCCAGTGATTGTGTGAAAAAGAGTGTTTGGAACCAAAAGACAAGTCTTCCAAAGAAGAAATGTTAAGAGGGATTCTTTATTTTAAAAATCAACCAATTCACATCAATAAGAAACGCTAATCATGATTATGGACCACATTGTTTGTCAGTATTAAATTAATTATATAGATATGGACATTGTTTTCTTGATGAATATGATTGTTAATAAGGAGACAAAAGATAATTTCATAGTCATTGCAAGAAAAATACTGCTTGTAACAACAAAAGGAGCCTGATTAGCATGAAGTGAATATAAAGCCTAATTATTTAGGTAACAAACAAATTGGCATTGGTACGAATTGTAAATTATGATGAATGACTCCATTGGGTGATTGAACTAACCACATTTCAATTTTCAATTGTTAGACGACATGTTACTTTTAATCAATATACTGTGTAATTTAGTCATAAATTTTAGTGTCACAATAATTGTGTGAAAAAGAGTGTTTGGAACCAAAAGACAAGTCTTCCAAACATGAAATGTATGGAGGGATTCTTTATTTGAAAAATCAACCAATTCACATCAATAAGAAACCCTAATCAAGATTATGGACCTCATTGTTTGTTAGTGTTAAATTAATTGTATAGATATGGACATTGTTTTCTTGCTGAATATGATTGTTAATAAGGAGACAAAAGATAATTTCATACTCATTGCAAGAAAAAGACTGCTTGTAACAACAAAAGGAGCCAGATTAGCATGTAGTGAATATAAAGCCTCATTATTTAGGTAACAAGCAAATTGACATTGGTACGAAATGCAAATTAGGTTGAATGACTCCATTGGGTGATGGAACTAAACACATTTCGATTTTCAATTGTGCGACGACAAGTTTCTTTTAATTAATATACTGTGTAATTTAGTCATAAATTTTAATGTCACAATGATTGTATGGAACCAAACGACAAGTCTTCCCAACTAGAAATGTTATGAGGTATTCTTTGTTTAAAAAATCAACCAATTGTCATCAATAAGAAACCCTAATCAAGATTATGGACCATATTGTTTGTTAGAATTGAATGAATTGTATAGATATGAACAATTTTTTCTTGATAAATATAGTTGTTAATAAGGAGACAAAAGATAATTTCATAGTCATTGAAAGAAAAAGACTGCTTGTAACAATAAAAGGAGCCTGATTAGCATGAAGTGTATATAAAGCCCCATTATTTAGGTAACAACCAAATTGACATTGGTACGAAATGCAAATGAGGATGAATGACTCCATTGGATGATGGAATTAAACACATTTCGATTTTCAATTGTCCGACGACATGTTTCTTTTAATTAATATACTGTGTAATTGTCATAAATTTTAATGTCCCAATGATTGAGTGAAAAAGAGTTTTTGGAACCAAAAGACAAGTCCTCCAAACAAGAAATGTTAAGAGGGATTCTTTCTTTTAAAAATCCAACAATTCACATCAATAAGAAATGCTAATCATGTTTGTGGACCACATTGTTTGTTAGTATTAAATTAATTATATAGATATGGACATTGTTTTCTTGATGAATATGATTGTTAATAAGGAGACAAAAGATAATTTCATAGTCATTGAAAGAAAAATACTGCTTGTAACAACAAAAGGAGCCTGATTACCATGACGTGAATATAAAGCCTCATTATTTAGGTAACAACCAAATTGACATTGGTACGAAATGCAAATTAGGATGAATGACTCCATTGGATGATGGAATTAAACACATTTCGATTTTCAATTGTCTGACGACATGTTTCTTTTAATTAATATACTGTGTAATTGTCATAAGTTTTAATGTCCCAATGATTGAGTGAAAAAGAGTGTTTGGAACCAAAAGACAAGCCTTCCAAAGAAGAAATTTTAAGAGGGATTCTTTATTTTAAAAATCAACCAATTCACATCAATAAGAAACGCTAATCATGATTATGGACCACATTGTTTGTTAGTATTACATTAATTATATAGATATGGACATTGTTTTCTTGATGAATATGATTGTTAATAAGGAGACAAAAGATAATTTCATAGTCATTGCAAGAAAAATACTACTTCTAACAACAAAAACAGCCTGATTAGCATGAAGTGAATATAAAGTCTCATTATTTAGGTAACAAGCAAATTGACATTGGTACGAATTGTAAATTAGGATGAATGACTGCATTGGGTGATTGAACGAACCACATTTCGATTTTCAATTGTGCGACGACATGTTACTTTTAATCAATATACTGTGTAATTTAGCCATAAATTTGAGTGTCCCAATAATTGTGTGAAAAGGAGTGTTTGGAACCAAAAGACAAGTCTTCCAAACATGAAATGTAAGGAGGGATTCTTTATTTTAAAAATCAACCAATTCACATCAATAAGAAACCCTAATCAAGATTATGGACCCTATTGTTTGTTAGTATTGAATGAATTGTCTAGATATGGACATTTTTTTCTTGATGAATATGATTGTTAATAAGGAGACAAAAGATAATTTAATAGTCATTGGAAGAAAAATACTGCTTGTAACAACAAAAGGAGCTTGATTAGCATGTAGTGAATATAAAGCCTCATTATTTAGGTAACAAGCAAATTGACATTGGTACGAAATGCAAATTAGGTTGAATGACTCCATTGGGTGATGGAACTAAACACATTTCAATTTTCAATTGGGCGACGACAAGTTTCTTTTAATTAATATACTGTGTAATTTAGTCATAAATTTTAATGTGACAATGATTGTGTGGAAAAGAGTGTTTGGAACCAAAAGCAAGTCTTCCAAACTAGAAATGTTATGAGGTATTCTTTGTTTAAAAAATCAAACAATTCTCATCAATAAGAAACATTAATCAAGATTATGGACCCTATTGTTTGTTAGTATTGAATGAATTGTATAGATATGGACATTTTTTTCTTGATGAATATAGTTATTAATAAGGAGACAAAAGAAAATTTCATAGTCATTGCGAGAAAAATACTGCTTGTAACAACAAAAGGAGCCTGATTAGCTTGAAGTGAATATAAAGCCTCATTATTTAGGTAACAACCAAATTGACATTGGTGCGAATTGTAAATTAGGATGAATGACTCCATTGGGTGATTGCACTAAACACATTTCGTTTTTCAATTGTGCGACGACATGTTACTATTAATCAATATACTGTGTAATTTAGTCATAAATTTTAGTGTCACAATGAGTGTGTGAAAAAGAGTGTTTGGAACCAAAAGACAAGTCTTCCAAACTAGAAATGTTATGAGGTATTCTTTGTTGAGAAAATCAAACAATTCTCATCAATAAGAAACCCTAATCAAGATTATGGACCCTATTGTTTGTTAGTATTGAATGAATTGTATAGATATGGACATTTTTTGCTTGATGAATATAGTTGTTAATAAGGAGACAAAAGATAATTTCATAGTCATTGAAAGAAAAATACTGCTTGTAACAACAAAAGGAGCCTGATTAGCATGTAGTGAATATAAAGCCTCATTATTTAGGTAACAACCAAATTGACATTGGTACGAAATGCAAATTAGGATGAATGACTCCATTGGATGATGGAATTAAACACATTTCGATTTTCAGTTGTCCGACTACATGTTTCTTTTAATTGATATACTATGTAATTGTCATAAATTTTAATGTCCCAATGATTGAGTGAAAAAGAGTGTTTGGAACCAAAAGACAAGTCTTCCAAACAAGAAATGTTAAGAGGGATTCTTTCTTTTAAAAATCAACCAATTCACATCAATAAGAAACCCTAATCACGATTATGGACCACATTGTTTGTTAGTATCAAATTAATTATATAGATATGGACATTGTTTTCTTGATGAATATGATTGTTAATAAGGAGACAAAAGATAATATCGTAGTCATTGCAAGAAAAACACTGCTTATAACAACAAAAGGAGCCTCATTAGCATGAAGTGAATATAAAGCCTCATTATTTAGGTAACAACCAAATTGACATTGGTACGAATTGTAAATTAGGATGAATGACTCCTTTGGGTGATTTAACTAAACACATTTCGATTTTCAATTGTGCGACGACATGTTACTTTTAATCAAATATACTGTGTAATTTAGTCATAAATTTTAGTGTCACAATGATTGTGTGAAAAAGAGTATTTGGATCCAAAAGACAAGTCTTCCAAACATGAAATGTAAGGAGGGATTCTTTATTTTAAAAATCAACCAATTCACATCAATAAGAAACCCTAATCAAGATTATGGACCCTATTGTTTGTTAGTATTGAATGAATTGTATAGATATGGACATTTTTTTCTTCATGAATATGATTGTTAATAAGGAGACAAAAGATAATTTAATAGTCATTGGAAGAAAAATACTGCTTGTAACAACAAAAGGAGCTTGATTAGCATGTCGTGAATATAAAGCCTCATTATTTAGGTAACAAGCAAATTGACATTGGTACGAAATGCAAATTAGGTTGAATGACTCCATTGGGTGATGGAACTAAAAACATTTCGATTTTCAATTGGGCGACGACAAGTTTCTTTTAATTAATATACTGTGTAATTTAGTCATAAATTTTAATGTGACAATGATTGTGTGGAAAAGAGTGTTTGGAACAAAAAGCAAGTCTTCCAAACTAGAAATGTTATGAGGTATTCTTTGTTTAAAAAATCAAACAATTCTCATCAATAAGAAACATTAATCAAGATTATGGACCCTATTGTTTGTTAGTATTGAATGAATTGTATAGATATGGACATTTTTTTCTTGATGAATATAGTTATTAATAAGGAGACAAAAGAAAATTTCATAGTCATTGCAAGAAAAATACTGCTTGTAATAACAAAAGGAGCCTGATTAGCTTGAAGTGAATATAAAGCCTCATTATTTAGGTAACAACCAAATTGACATTGGTGCGAATTGTAAATTAGGATGAATGACTCCATTGGGTGATTGAACTAAACACATTTCGTTTTTCAATTGTGCGACGACATGTTACTTTTAATCAATATACTGTGTAATTTAGTCATAAATTTTAGTGTCACAATGATTGTGTGAAAAAGAGTGTTTGGAACCAAAAGACAAGTCTTCCAAACTAGAAATGTTATGAGGTATTCTTTGTTGAGAAAATCAAACAATTCTCATCAATAAGAAACCCTAATCAAGATTATGGACCCTATTGTTTGTTAGTATTGAATGAATTGTATAGATATGGACATTTTTTGCTTGATGAATATAGTTGTTAATAAGGAGACAAAAGATAATTTCATAGTCATTGAAAGAAAAATACTGCTTGTAACAACAAAAGGAGCCTGATTAGCATGTAGTGAATATAAAGCCTCATTATTTAGGTAACAACCAAATTGACATTGGTACGAAATGCAAATTAGGATGAATGACTCCATTGGATGATGGAATTAAACACATTTCGATTTTCAGTTGTCTGACTACATGTTTCTTTTAATTGATATACTATGTAATTGTCATAAATTTTAATGTCCCAATGATTGAGTGAAAAAGAGTGTTTGGAACCAAAAGACAAGTCTTCCAAACAAGAAATGTTAAGAGGGATTCTTTCTTTTAAAAATCAACCAATGCACATCAATAAGAAACCCTAATCACGATTATGGACCGCATTGTTTGTTAGTATCAAATTAATTATATAGATATGGACATTGTTTTCTTGATGAATATGATTGTTAATAAGGAGACAAAAGATAATATCATAGTCATTGCAAGAAAAACACTGCTTATAACAACAAAAGGAGCCTGATTAGCATGAAGTGAATATAAAGCCTCATTATTTAGGTAACAACCAAATTGACATTGGTACGAATTGTAAATTAGGATGAATGACTCCTTTGGGTGATTTAACTAAACACATTTCGATTTTCAATTGTGCGACGACATGTTACTTTTAATCAATATACTGTGTAATTTAGTCATAAATTTTAGTGTCACAATGATTGTGTGAAAAAGAGTATTTGGATCCAAAAGACAAGTCTTCCAAACATGAAATGTAAGGAGGGATTCTTTATTTTAAAAATCAACCAATTCACATCAATAAGAAACCCTAATCAAGATTATGGACCCTATTGTTTGTTAGTATTGAATGAATTGTATAGATATGGACATTTTTTTCTTCATGAATATGATTGTTAATAAGGAGACAAAAGATAATTTAATAGTCATTGGAAGAAAAATACTGCTTGTAACAACAAAAGGAGCTTGATTAGCATGTCGTGAATATAAAGCCTCATTATTTAGGTAACAAGCAAATTGACATTGGTACGAAATGCAAATTAGGTTGAATGACTCCATTGGGTGATGGAACTAAACACATTTCGATTTTCAATTGGGCGACGACAAGTTTCTTTTAATTAATACACTGTGTAATTTAGTCATAAATTTTAATGTGACAATGATTGTGTGGAAAAGAGTGTTTGGAACCAAAAGCAAGTCTTCCAAACTAGAAATGTTATGAGGTATTCTTTGTTTAAAAAATCAAACAATTCTCATCAATAAGAAACCTTAATCAAGATTATGGACCCTATTGTTTGTTAGTATTGAATGAATTGTATAGATATGGACATTTTTTTCTTGATGAATATAGTTGTTAATAAGGAGACAAAAGATAATTTCATAGTCATTGAAAGAAAAATACTGCTTGTAACAACAAAAGGAGCCTAATTAGCATGTAGTGAATATAAAGCCTCATTATTTAGGTAACAACCAAATTGACATTGGTACGAAATGCAAATTAGGATGAATGAATCCATTGGATGATGGAATTGAACACATTTCGATTTTCAATTCTCCAATGACATGTTTCTTTTAATTAATATATTGTGTAATTTCGTCATAAATTTTAATGTCCTAGTGATTGTGTGAAAAAGAGTGTTTGGAACCAAAAGACAAGTCTTCCAAAGAAGAAATGTTAAGAGGGATTCTTTTTTTAAAAATTGACCAATTCACATCAATAAGAAACCCTAATCATGATTATGGACCACATTGTTTGTTAGTATCAAATTAATTATATAGATATGGACATTGTTTTCTTGATGAATATGATTGTTAATAAGGAGACAAAAGATAATTTCATAGTCATTGCAAGAAAAATACTGCTTGTAACAACAAAAGGAGCCTGATTAGCATGAAGTGAATATAAAGCCTCATTATTTAGGTAACAACCAAATTGACATTGGTACGAAATTCAAATTAGGATGAATGACTCCATTGGATGATGGAATTAAACACATTTCGATTTTCAATTGTCCGACGACATGTTTCTTTTAATTAATATACTGTGTAATTGTCATAAATTTTAATGTCCCAATGATTGAGTGAAAAAGAGTGTTTGGAACCAAAAGACAAGTCTTCCAAACAAGAAATGTTAAGAGGGATTCTTTCTTTTAAAAATCAACCAATTCACATCAATAAGAAACCCTAATCATGATTATGGACCACATTGTTTGTTAGTATTAAATTAATTATATAGATGTGGACATTGTTTTCTTGATGAATATAATTGTTAATAAAGAGACAAAAGATAATTTCATAGTCATTGCAAGAAAAATACTGCTTGGAACAACAAAAGGAGCCTGATTAGCTTGAAGTGAATATAAAGCCTCATTATTTAGGTAACAACCAAATTGACATTGGTGCGAGATGTAAATTAGGATGAATGACTCCATTGGGTGATTGAACTAAACACATTTCGATTTTCAATTGGGCAACGACAAGTTTCTTTTAATTAATATACTGTGTAATTTAGTCATAAGTTTTAATGTCACAATGATTGTGTGGAAAAGAGTGTTTGGAACCAAAAGACAAGTCTTCCCAACTAGAAATGTTATGAGGTAATCTTTGTTTAAAAAATCAACCAATTATCATCAATAAGAAACCCTAATCAAGATTATGGACCCTATTGTTTGTTAGTATTGAATGAATTGTATAGATATGGACATTTTTCTCTTGATGAATATTGTTGTTAATAAGGAGACAAAAGATAATTTCATAGTCATTGAAAGAAAAATACTGCTTGTAACCACAAAAGGAGCCTGATTAGCATGTAGTGCATATAAAGCCTCATTATTTAGGTAACAACCAAATTGACATTGGTACGAAATGCAAATTAGGATGAATGACTCCATTGGATGATGGAATTAAACACATTTCGTTTTTCAATTCTCCAACGACATGTTTCTTTTAATTAATATATTGTGTAATTTCGTCATAAATTTTAAACCAAAAGACAAGTCTTCCAAAGAAGAAATGTTAAGTGGGATTCTTTCTTTTAAAAATTGACCAATTCACATCATTAAGAAACCCTAATCATGCTTATGGACCACATTGTTTGTTAGTATCAAATTAATTATATAGATATGGACATTGTTTTCTTGATGAATATGATTGTTGATAGGGAGACAAAAGATAATTTCATAGTCATTGCAAGAAAAATACTGCTTGTAACAACAAAAGGAGCCTGATTAGCACGAAGTGAATATAAAGCCTCATTATTTAGGTAACAACCAAATTGACATTGGTACGAAATGCAAATTAGGTTGAATGACTCCATTGGATGATGGAACTAAACACATTTCGATTTTCAATTGGGCAACGACAAGTTTCTTTTAATTAATATACTGTGTAATTTAGTCATAAATTTTAATGTCACAATGATTGTGTGGAAAAGAGTGTTTGGAACCAAAAGACAAGTCTTCCCAACTAGAAATGTTATGAGGTATTCTTTGTTTAAAAAATCAACCAATTATCATCAATAAGAAACCCTAATCAAGATTATGGACCCTATTGTTTGTTAGAATTGAATGAATTGTATAGATATGGACATTTTTTTCTTGATGAATATAGTTGTTAATAAGGAGACAAAAGATAATTTCATAGTCATTGAAAGAAAAATACTGCTTCTAACAACAAAAGGAGCCTGATTAGCATGAAGTGTATATAAAGCCTCATTATTTAGGTAATAACCAAATTGACATCGGTACGAAATGCAAATTAGGATGAATGACTACATTGGATGATGGAATTAAACACATTTTGATTTTCAATTGTCCGACGACATGTTTCTTTTAATTAATATACAGTGTAATTGTCATAAATTTTAATGTCCCAATGATTGAGTGAAAAAGAGTGTTTGGAATCAAAAGACAAGTCTTCCAAACAAGAAATGTTAAGAGGGATTCTTTCTTTTAAAAATCCAACAATTCACATCAATAAGAAACGTTGATCATGATTATGGACCACATTGTTTGTTAGTATTAAATTAATTATATAGATATGGACATTGTTTTCTTGATGAATATGATTGTTAATAAGGAGACAAAAGATAATTTCATAGTCATTGAAAGACAAATATTGCTTGTAACAACAAAAGGAGCCTGATAAGCATGAAGTGAATATAAAGCCTCATTATTTAGGTAACAACCAAATTGACATTGGTACGAAATGCAAATTAGGATGAATGACTCCATTGGATGATGGAATTAAACACATTTCGATTTTCAATTGTCCGACAACAAGTTTCTTTTAATTAATATACTGTGTAATTCTCATAAATTTTAATGTCACAATGATTGAGTGAAAAAGAGTGTTTGGAACCAAAAGACAAGTCTTCCAAACAAGGAATGTAAAGAGGGATTCTTTCTTTTAAAAATCAACCAATTCACATCAATAAGAAACCCTAATCATGATTATGGACCACATTGTTTGTTAGTATCAAATTAATTATATAGATATGGACATTGTTTTCTTGATGAATATGATTGTTAATAAGGAGACAAAAGATAATATCATAGTCATTGCAAGAAAAATACTGATTATAACAACAAAAGGAGCCTGATTAGCATGAAGTGGATATAAAGCCTCATTATTTAGGTAACAACCAAATTGACATTGGTACAAATTGTGAATTAGGATGAATGACTCCATTGGGTGATTTAACTAAACACATTTTGATTTTCAATTGTGCGACGACATGTTACTTGTAATCAATATACTGTGTAATTTAGTCATAAATTTTAGTCTCACAATGATTGTGTGAAAAAGAGTCTTTGGAACCAAAAGACAAGTCTTCCAAACATGAAATGTAAGGAGGGATTCTTTACTTTAAAAATCAGCCAATTCACATCAATAAGAAACCCTAATCAAGATGATGGACCCTATTGTTTGTTAGTATTGAATGAATTGTATAGATATGGACATTTTTTTCTTGATGAATATGATTGTTAATAAGGAGACAAAAGATAATTTAATAGTCATTGGAAGAAAAATACTGCTTGTAACAACAAAAGGAGCCTAATTAGCATGTAGTGAATATAAAGCCTCATTATTTAGGTAACAAGCAAAATGACATTGGTACGAAATGCAAATTAGGTTGAATGACTCCATTGGGTGATGGAACTAAACACATTTCGATTTTCAATTGGGCGACGACAAGTTTCTTTTAATTAATATACTGTGTAATTTAGTCATAAATTTTAATGTGACCATGATTTTGTGGAAAAGAGTATTTGGAAGCAAAAGAGAAGTCTTCGAAACTAGAAATGTTATGAGGTATTCTTTGTTTAAAAAATCAAACAATTCTCATCAATAAGAAACCTTAATCAAGATTATGGACCATATTGTTTGTTAGTATTGAATGAATTGTATAGATATGAACATTTTTTTCTTGATGAATATAGTTGTTAATAAGGAGACAAAAGATAATTTCATAGTCATTGAAAGAAAAATACTGCTTGTAACAACAAAAGGAGCCTGATTAGCATGTAGTGAATATAAAGCTTCATTATTTAGGTAACAACCAAATTGACATTGGTACGAAATGCAAATTAGTATGAATGACTCCATTGGATGATGGAATTGAACAAATTTTGATTTTCAATTCTCCAACGACATGTTTCTTCTAATTAATATACTGTGTAATTTCGTCATAAATTTTAATGTCCCAGTGATTGTGTGAAAAAGAGTGTTTGGAACCAAAAGACAAGTCTTCCAAACAAGAAATATTAAGAGGGATTCTTTCTTTTAAAAATCAACCAATTCACATCAATAAGAAACCCTAATCATGATTATGGACCACATTGTTTGTTAGTATTAATTAATTATATAGATATGGACATTGTTTTCTTGATGAATATGATTGTTAATAAGGAGACAAAAGATAATTTCATAGTCATTGAAACAAAAATACTGCTTGTAACAACAAAAGGAGCCTGATTAGCATGTAGTGAATATAAAGCCTCATTATTTAGGTAACAAGCAAATTGACATTGGTACGAAATGCAAATTAGGTTGAATGACTCCATTGGGTGATGGAACTAAACACATTTCGATTTTCAATGGTGCGACGACATGTTACTTTTAATTAATATACTGTGTAATTTAGTGATAAATTTTAATGTCACAATGATTGTGTGGAAAAGAGTGTTTGGAACCAAAAGACAAGTCTTCCAAACTAGAAATGTAAAGAGGGATTCTTTATTTTAAAAATCAACCAATTCACATCAATAAGAATCCCTAATCAAGATTACGAACCACATTGTTTATTAGTATTAAATCAATTGAATAGGTATGGACATTGTTTTCTTGATGAATATGATTGTTAATAAGGAGACAAAAGATAATTTCATAGTCATTGCAAGAAAAATACTGCTTGTAACAAAAAAAGTAGCCTGATTCGCATGTAGTGAATATAAGGCCTCATTATTTAGGTAACAACCACATTGACATTGGTACGAAATGCAAATTAGGATGAATGACTGCATTGGATGATGGAATTAAACACATTTCGATTTTCAATTGTGCGACGACAACTTTCTTTTAATTAATATACTGTGTAATTTAGTCATAATTTTTAATGTCCCAATGATTGTGTGAAAAAGAGTGTTTGGAACCAAAAGACAAGTCTTCCAAACAAGAAATGTAAAGAGGGATTCTTTATTTTAAAAATCAACCAATTCACATCAATAAGAATCCCTAATCAAGATTACGGACCACATTGTTTATTAGTATTAAATCAATTGAATAGGTATGGACATTGTTTTCTTGATGAATATGATTGTTAATAAGGAGACAAAAGATAATTTCATAGTCATTGCAAGAAAAATACTGCTTGTAACAACAAAAGGAGCCTGATTAGCATGAAGTGAATATAAAGCCTCATTATTTAGGTAACAAGCAAATTGACATGAGTACGAAATGCAAATTAGGTTGAATGACTCCATTAGGTGATGGAACTAAACACATTTCGATTTTCAATTGTGCGACGACAAGTTTCTTTTAATTAATATACTATGTAATTTAGTCATAGATTTTAATGTCACAATTATTGTCTGGAAAAGAGTGTTTGGAACCCCAAGACAAGTCTTCAAAACCAGAAATGTTATGAGGTATTCTTTGTTTAAAAAATCAACCAATTCTCATCAATAAGAAGCCCTAATCAAGATTATGGTCCTCATTGTTTGTTAGTATTAAATTAATTGTATAGATACGGACATTGTTTTCTTGTTGAATATGATTGATAATAAGGAGACAAAAGATAATTTCATTGTCATTGGAAGAAAAATACTGCTTGTAACAACAAAAGGTGCGTGATTAGCATGTAGTGAATATAAAGACTCATTATTTAGGTAACAAGCAAATAGACATTGGTACGAAATGCAAATTAGGTTGAATGACTCCATTGGGTGATGGAACTAAACACATTTTGATTTTCAATTGTGTGACGACAAGTTTTTTTAATTAATATACTGTATAATTTAGTCATAAATTTTAATGTGACAATGTTTGTGTGGAAAAGAGTGTTTGTAACCAAAAGACAAGTCTTCCAAACCAGAAATCTTATGCGGTTTTCTTTGTTTAAGAAATCAACCAATTCTCATCAATAAGAAACCCTAATCAAGATTATGGACCCTATTGTTTGTTAATATTGAATGAATTGTATTGATATGGACATTTTTTCCTTGATGAATATAGTTGTTAATAAGGAGACAAAAGATAATCTCATAGTCATTTAAAGAAAAATACTGCTTGTAACAACAAAAGGAGCCTGATTAGCATGTAGTGAATATAAAGCCTCATTATTTAGGTAACAACCAAATTGACATTGGTACGAAATGCACATTAGGATGAATGACTCCATTGGATGATGGAATTAAACACATTTCGATTTTCAATTCTGCGACGACAAGTTTCTTTTAATTAATATACTGTGTATTTTAGTCATAAATTTTAATGTCCCAATGATTGTGTAAAAAAGAGTGTTTGGAACCAAAAGACAAGTCTTCCAAAGAAGAAATGTAAAGTGGGATTCTTTATTTTAAAAATCAACCAATTCACATCAATAAGAAACCCTAATCAATATTATGGACCTCATTGTTTGTTAGTATTAAATTAATTGTATAGATATGGACATGGTTTTCTTGATGAATATGATTGTTAATAAGGAGACAAAAGATAATTTCATAGTCATTGCAAGAAAAATACTGCTTGTAATAACAAATGGAGCCTGATTAGCATGAAGTGAATATAAAGCCTTATTATTTAGGTAACAACCAAATTGACTTTGGTACTAAATGTAAATTAGGATGAATGACTCCATTGGGTGATAGAACTAAACACATTTCGATTTTCAATTGTGCGACGACATGTTACTTTTAATCAATATATTTGTTATTTAGTCATAAATTTTAATGTCACAATGTTTGTGTGAAAAAGATTGTTTGGAACCAAAAGACAAGTCTTCCAAACAAGAAATGTTAAGAGGGATTCTTTATTTTAAAAATCAACCAATTCACATCAATAAGAAACCCAAATCAAAATTATGGAGCTCATTATTTGTTAGTATTAAATTAATTGTATAGATATGGACATGGTTTTCTTGATGAATATGATTGTTAATAAGGAGACAAAAGATAATTTCATAGTCATTGCAAGAAAAATACTGCTTGTAACAACAAAAGGAGCCTGATTAGCATGTAGTGAATATAAAGCCTGATTATTTAGGTGACAACCAAATTGACATTGGTACGAAATGCAAATTAGGATGAATGACTCCATTGGATGATGGAATTAAACATATTTCGATTTTCAATTGTGCGACGACATGTTTCTTTTAATTAATATACTCTGTAGTTTAGTTATAAATTTTAATGTCCCAATGATTGCGTGAAAAAGAGTGTTTGGTACCAAAAGACAAGTCTTCCAAATAAGAAATGTTAAGAGGGATTCTTTCTTTTAAAAATCAACCAATTCACATCAATAAGAAACCCTAATCATGATTATGGACCACATTGTTTGTTAGTATTAAATTAATTATATAGATATGGACATTGTTTTCTTGACGAATATGATTGTTAATAAGGAGACAAAAGATAATTTCATAGTCATTGAAAGAAAAATACTGCTTGTAACAACAAAAGGAGCCTTATTAGCATGAAGTGAATGTAAAGCCTCATTATTTATGTAAAAACCAAATTGACATTGGTACGAAATGTAAATTAGGATGAATGACTCCATTGGGTGATTGAACTAAACACATTTCGATTTTCAATTGTGCGACGACATATTACTTTTAATCAATATACTTTGTTATTTAGTCATAAATTTTAATGTCACAATGATTGTGTGAAAAAGAGTGTTTGGAACCAAAAGACAAGTCTTCCAAACAAGAAATGTAAAGAGGGATTCTTTATTTTAAAAATCAACCAATTCACATCAATAAGAAACCCTAATCTATATTATGGACCTCATTGTTTGTTAGTATTAAATTAATTGTATAGATATGGACATTGTTTTCTTGATGAATATGATTGTTAATAAGGAGACAAAAGATAATTTCATAGTCATTGCAAAAAAAATACTGCTTGTAATAACAAAAGGAGCCTGATTAGCATGAAGTGAATATAAAGCCTTATTATTTAGGTAACAACCAAATTGACTTTGGTACTAAATGTAAATTAGGATGAATGACTCCATTGGGTGATAGAACTAAACTCATTTCGATTTTCAATTGTGCGACGACATGTTACTTTTAATCAATATACTATGTTATTTAGTCATAAATTTTAATGTCACAATGTTTGTGTGAAAAAGATTGTTTGGAACCAAAAGACAAGTCTTCCAAACAAGAAATGTTAAGAGGGATTCTTTATTTTAAAAATCAACCAATTCACATCAATAAGAAACCCAAATCAAAATTATGGAGCTCATTATTTGTTAGTATTAAATTAATTGTATAGATATGGACATTGTTTGCTTGATGAATATGATTGTTAATAAGGAGACAAAAGATAATTTCATAGTCATTGGAAGAAAAATACTACTTGTAACAACAAAAGGAGCCTGATTAGCATGTAGTGAATATAAAGCCTGATTATTTAGGTGACAACCAAATTGACATTGGTACGAAATGCAAATTAGGATGAATGACTCCATTGGATGATGGAATTAAACACATTTCGATTTTCAATTGTGCGTCGACATGTTTCTTTTAATTAATATATTGTGTAGTTTAGTTATAAATTTTAATGTCCCAATGATTGCGTGAAAAAGAGTGTTTGGTACCAAAAGACAAGTCTTCCAAATAAGAAATGTTAAGAGGGATTCTTTCTTTTAAAAATCAACCAATTCACATCAATAAGAAACCCTAATCATGATTATGGACCACATTGTTTGTTAGTATTAAATTAATTATATAGATATGGACATTGTTTTCTTGATGAATATGATTGTTAATAAGGAGACAAAAGATAATTTCATAGTCATTGAAAGAAAAATACTGCTTGTAACAACAAAAGGAGCCTTATTAGCATGAAGTGAATATAAAGCCTCATTATTTAGGTAAAAACCAAATTGACATTGGTACGAAATGTAAATTAGGATGAATGACTCCATTGGGTGATTGAACTAAACACATTTCGATTTTCAATTGTGCGACGACATATTACTTTTAATCAATATACTTTGTTATTTAGTCATAAATTTTAATGTCACAATGATTGTGTGAAAAAGAGTGTTTGGAACCAAAAGACAAGTCTTCCAAACAAGAAATGTAAAGAGGGATTCTTTATTTTAAAAATCAACCAATTCACATCAATAAGAAACCCTAATCAATATTATGGACCTCATTGTTTGTTAGTATTAAATTAATTGTATAGATATGGACATTGTTTTCTTGATGAATATGATTGTTAATAAGGAGACAAAAGATAATTTCATAGTCATTGCAAAAAAAATACTACTTGTAATAACAAAAGGAGCCTGATTAGCATGAAGTGAATATAAAGCCTTATTATTTAGGTAACAACCAAATTGACATTGGTACTAAATGTAAATTAGGATGAATGACTCCATTGGGTGATAGAACTAAACACATTTCGATTTTCAATTGTGCGATGACATGTTACTTTTAATCAATATACTTTGTTATTTAGTCATAAATTTTAATGTCACAATGTTTGTGTGATAAAGATTGTATGGAACCAAAAGACAAGTCTTCCAAACAAGAAATGTTAAGAGGGTTTCTTTATTTTAAAAATTGACCAATTCACATCAATAAGAAACAATAATCAAAATTATGGAGCTCATTATTTGTTAGTATTAAATTAATTTTATAGATATGGACATTGTTTTCTTGATGAATATGATTGTTAATAAGGAGACAAAAGATAATTTCATAGTCATTGGAAGAAAATTAAAACTTGTAAAAACAAAAGGAGCCTGATTAGCATGTAGTGAATATAAAGCCTGATTATTTAGGTGACAACCAAATTGACATTGGTACGAAATGTAAATTAGGATGAATGACTCCATTGGGTGATTGAACTAAACACATTTCAATTTCAATTGTGCGACGACATGTTACTTTTAATCAATATACTGTGTAATTTAGTCATAAATTTTAATGTCCCAATGATTGTGTGAAAAAGAGTGTTTGGAACCAAAAGACAAGTCTTCCAAACAAGAAATGTTAAGAGGGATTCTTTCTTTTAAAAATCAACCAATTCACATCAATAAGAAACCCTAATCATGATTATGGACCACATTGTTTGTTAGTATTAAATTAATTATATAGATATGGACATTGTTTTCTTCATGAATATGATTGTTAATAAGGAGACAAAAGATAATTTCATAGTCATTGCAAGAAAAATACTGCCTGTAACAACAAAAGGAGCCTGATTAGCATGAAGTGAATATAAAGCCTCATTATTTAGGTAACAACCAAATTGACATTGGTACGAAATGTAAATTAGGATGAATGACTCCATTGGGTGATTAAACTAAACACATTTCGATTTTCAATTGTGCGACGACATGTTACATTTAATCAATATACTGTGTAATTTAGTCATAAATTTTAATGTCACAATGATTGTGTGAAAAAGAGTGTTTGGAACCAAAAGACAAGTCTTCCAAACAAGAAATGTTAAGTGGGATTCTTTATTTTCAAAATCAACCAATTCACATCAATAAGAAACCCTAATCAAGATTATGGACCTCATTGTTTGTTAGTACTAAATTAATTGTATAGATATGGACATTGTTTTCTTGATGAATATGATTGTTAACAAGGAGACAAAAGATAATTTCAGCCATTGGAAGAAAAATACTCCTCGTAACAACAAAAAGAGCCTGATTGGCATGTAGTGAATATAAAGCCTCATTAATTAGTTCACAACCATATTGACATTGGTACGAAATGCAAATTAGTTTGAATGACTCCATTGGTGATGGAACTAAACATATTTCGATTTTCAATTGTGCGACGACATGTTACTTTTAATTAATATACTGTGTAATTTAGTCATAAATTTTAATGTCACAATGATTGTGTGAAAAAGAGTGTTTGGAACCAAAAGACATGTCTTCCAAACAAGAAATGTTAAGAGGGATTCTTTATTTTAAAAATCAACCAATTCACATCAATAAGAAACCCTAATCATGATTATGGACCACATTGTTTGTTAGTATTAAATTAATTGTATAGATATGGACATTGTTTTCTTGATGAATATGATTGTTAATAAGGAGACAAAAGATAATTTCATAGTCATTGGAAGAAAAATACTCCTTGTAACAACAAAAAGAGCCTGATTGGCATGTAGTGAATATAAAGCCTCATTAATTAGTTAACAACCAAATTGTCATTGGTACGAAATGCAAATTAGGATGAATGACTCCATTGGGTGATAGAACTAAACATATTTCGATTTTCAATTGAGCGACGACATGTTACTTTTAATCAATATACTGTGTAAATTAGACATAAATTTTAATGTCCCAATGATTGTGTGAAAAAGAGTGTTTGGAACCAAAAGTCAAGTCTTCCAAACAAGAAATGTTAAGAGGGATTCTTTATTTTAAAAATCAACCAATTCAAATCAATAGCAAACCCTAATCAGGATTATGGACCTCATTGTTTGTTAGTATTAAATTAATTGTATAGATATGGACATTGTTTTCTTGATGAATATAATTGTTAATAAGGAGACAAAAGATAATTTCATAGTCATTGGAAGAAAAATACTCCTTGTAACAACAAAAAGAGCCTGATTGGCATGTAGTGAATATAAAGCCTCATTAATTAGTTAACAACCAAATTGACATTGGTACGAAATGCAAATTAGGATGAATAACTCCATTGGGTGATAGAACTAAACATATTTCGATTTTCAATTGTGCGACGACATGTTACTTGTAATCAATATACTGTGTAATTTAGTCATAAATTTTAATGTCCCAATGATTGTGTGAAAAAGAGTGTTTGGAACCAAAAGACAAGTCTTCCAAACAAGAAATGTTAAGAGGGATTCTTTATTTTAAAAATCAACCAATTCAAATCAATAGCAAACCCTAATCAGGATTATGGACCTCATTGTTTGTTAGTATTAAATTAATTGTATAGATATGGACATTGTTTTCTTGATGAATATGATTGTTAATAAGGAGACAAAAGATAATTTCATAGTCATTCGAAGAAAAATACTGCTTGTAACAACAAAAGGAGCCTGATTAGCATGTAATGAATATAAAGCCTCATTATTTAGGTAACAACCAAATTGACATTGGTACAAAATGCAAATTGGGATGAATGACTCCATTGGGTGATGAAACTAATGACATTTCGATTTTTAATTGTGGGACGACATGTTTCTTTTAATTAATATACTGTGTAATTTAGTCATAAATTTTAATTTCATAATGATTGTGTGAAAAAGAGTGTTTGGAACCAAAAGAGAAGTCTTCCAATCAAGAAATGTTGTTAGGGATTCTTTTTTTGAAAAATCAAGCAATTCACATCAATAGGAAACCCTAATCAAGATTATGGACCCCATTGTTTGTTAGTATTGAATGAATTGTATAGATATGGACATTTTTTTCTTGATGAATATAGTTGTTAATAAGGAGACAAAAGATAATTTCATAGTCATTGCAAGAAAAAAATTACTTGTAACAACAAAAGGAGCCTGATTAGCATGTTGTGAATAGAAAGCCTTATTATTTAGGTAACAACCAAATTGACATTGGTACGAAATGCAAATTAGGATGAATTACTCCATTGGTTGATGGAACTAAACACATTTCGATTTTCAATTGTGTGACGACATGTTTCTTTTTATTAATATACTGTGTAATTTAGTCATAAATTTTAATGTCACAATGATTGTGTAAAAAAGAGTGTTTGGAACCAAAATACAAGTCTTCCAAACAAGAAATGTTAAGAGGGATTCTTTATTTTAAAAATCAACCAATTCAAATCAATAGCAATCCCTAATCAGGATTGTGGACCTCATTGTTTGTTAGTATTAAATTAATTGTATAGATATGGACATTGTTTTCTTGATGAATATGATTGTTAATAAGGAGACAAAAGATAATTTCATAGTCATTGGAAGAAAAATACTGCTTGTAACAACAAAAGGAGCCCGATTAGCATGTTGCGAATAGAAAGCCTTATTATTTAGGTAACAACCAAATTGACATTGGTACGAAATGCAAATTAGGATGAATTACTCCATTGGTTGATGGAACTAAACACATTTCGATTTTCAATTGTGTGACGACATGTTTCTTTTTATTAATATACTGTGTAATTTAGTCATAAATTTTAATGTCACAATGATTGTGTAAAAAAGAGTGTTTGGAACCAAAATACAAGTCTTCCAAACAAGAAATGTTAAGAGGGATTCTTTATTTTAAAAATCAACCAATTCACATCAATAGCAAACTCTAATCAGGATTATGGACCTCATTGTTTGTTAGTATTAAATAAATTGTATAGATGTGGACATTGTTTTCTTGATGAATATGATTGTTAATAAGGAGACAAAAGATAATTTCATAGTCATTGGAAGAAAAATACTGCTTGTAACGACAAAAGGAGCTTGATTAGCATGTAATGAATATAAAGCCTCATTATTTAGGTAACAACCAAAATCACATTGGTGCCAAATGCAAATTGGGATGAATGACTCCATTGGGTGATGGAACTAATCACATTTCGATTTTTAATTGTGGGACGACAGTTTCTTTTAATTAATATACTATGTAATTTAGTCAAAAATTTTAATGTCTCAATGATTGTGTGAAAAAGAGTGTTTGGAACCAAAATACAAGTCTTCCAAACAAGAAATGTTAAGAGGGATTCTTTATTTTAAAAATCAACCAATTCAAATCAATAGCAAACCCTAATCAGGATTATGGACCTCATTGTTTGTTAGTATTAAATTAATTGTATAGATATGGACATTGTTTTCTTGATGAATATGATTGTTAAGAAGGAGACAAAAGATAATTTCATAGTCATTGGAAGAAAAATACTGCTTGTAACAACAAAAGGAGCCTGATTAGCATGTAATGAATATAAAGCCTCATTATTTAGGTAACAACCAAATTGACATTGGTACGAAATGCAAATTGGGATGGATGACTCCATTGGGTGATGGAACTAATCATATTTCGATTTTCAATTGTGCGACGACATGTTACTTTTAATTAATATACTGTGTAATTTAGTCATAAATTTTAATGTCACAATGATTGTGTGAAAAAGAGTGTTTGGAACCAAAAGACATGTCTTCCAAACAAGAAATGTTAAGAGGGATTCTTTATTTTAAAAATCAACCAATTCACATCAATAAGAAACCCTAATCATGATTATGGACCACATTGTTTGTTAGTATTAAATTAATTGTATAGATATGGACATTGTTTTCTTCATGAATATGATTGTTAATAAGGAGACAAAAGATAATTTCATAGTCATTGGAAGAAAAATACTCCTTGTAACAACAAAAAGAGCCTGATTGGCATGTAGTGAATATAAAGCCTCATTAATTAGTTAACAACCAAATTGTCATTGGTACGAAATGCAAATTAGGATGAATGACTCCATTGGGTGATAGAACTAAACATATTTCGATTTTCAATTGAGCGACGACATGTTACTTTTAATCAATATACTGTGTAAATTAGTCATAAATTTTAATGTCCCAATGGTTGTGTGGAAAAGAGTGTTTGGAACCAAAAGACAAGTCTTCCAAACATGAAATGTTAAGAGGGATTCTTTATTTTAAAAATCAACCAATTCACATGAATAAGAAACCCTAATCAGGATTATGGACCTCATTGTTTGTTAATATTAAATAAATTGTATAGATATGGACATTTTTTTCTTGATGAATATAGTTGTTAAGAAGGAGTCAAAAGATAATTTCATAGTTATTGCAAGAAAAATACTCCTTGTAACAACAAAAGGAGCCTGATTAGCATGTAGTGAATATAAAGCCTCACTATTTAGGTAACAACCATATTGACATCGGTACGAAATGCAATTTAGGATGAATGACTCCGTTGGGTGATGGAACTAAACACATTTTGATTTTGTATTGTGCGACAACATGTTTCCTTTAATTAATATACTGTGTAATTTAGTCATAAATTTTAATGTCACAATGATTGTGTGAAAAAGAGTGTTCGGAACCAAAAGACAAGTCTTCCAAACAAGAAATGTTGTGAGGGATTCTTTATTTGAAAAATCAAGCAATTCACATCAATAGGAAACCCTAATCAGGATTATGGACCTCATTGTTTATTAGTATTAAATTAATTGTATAGATATGGACATTGTTTTCTTGATGAATATGATTGTTAATAAGGAGACAAAAGATAATTTCATAGTCATTGGAAGAAAAATACTGCTTGTAACAACAAAAGGAGCCTGATTAGCATGTAATGAATATAAAGCCTCATTATTTAGGTAACAACCAAATTGACATTTGTACGAAATGCAAATTGGGATGAATGACTCCATTGGGTGATGGAACTAAACAAATTTCGATTTTTTATTGTGGGACGACATGTTTCTTTTAATTAATATACTGTGTAATTTAGTCATAAATTTTAATTTCACAATCATTGTGTGAAAAAAAGTGTTTGGAACCAAAAGAGAAGTCTTCCAAACAAGAAATGTTGTGAGGGATTCTTTATTTGAAAAATCAAGCAATTCACATCAATAGGAAACCCTAATCAAGATTATGGACCGCATTGTTTGTTAGTATTGAATGAATTGTATAGATATGGACATTTTTTTCTTGATCAATATAGTTGTTAATAAGGAGACAAAACATAATTTCATAGTCATTGCAAGAAAATACTACTTGTAACAACAAAAGGAGCCTGATTAGCATGTAGTGAATATAAAGCCTCATTATTTAGGTAACAACAAAATTGACGTTGGTACGAAATGCAAATTAGGATGAATGACTCCATTAGGTGATGGAACTAAACACATTCAAATTTTCCATAGTGCGTCGACATATTTATTTTAATTAATATATGTTATAATTTAGTCAGAAATTTTAATCTGATGACGATTGAGTGAAAAAGATTGTTTGGAACCAAAAGAGAAGTCTTCCAAATCCGAAATGTTGTGAGGGATTCTTTATTTGAAAAATCAAGCAAGTCACATCAATAAGAAACCCTAATCAAGATTATGGACCCCATTGTTTGTTAGTATTGAATGAATTGTGTAGATATGGACATTTTTTTCTTGATGAATATAGTTGTTAATAAGGAGACAAAAGATAATTTCATAGACATTGCAAGAAAAATACTGCTTGTAACAACAAAAGGAGCCTGATTAGCATGTAATGAATATAAAGCGTCATTATTTAGGTAACAACCAAATTGACATTGGTACGAAAAGCAAATTAGGATGAATGATTCCATTGAGTGATGGAACTAAACGCATTTCGCTTTTTAATTGTGGGACGACATGTTTCTTTTAATTAATATACTGTGTAATTTAGTCATAAATTTTAATGTCACAATGATTGTGTGGAAAAGAGTGTTTGGAACCAAAAGACAACTCTTCCAAACAAGAAATGTTAAGAGGGATTCTTTATTTTAAAAATCAACCAATTCACATCAATAGGAAACCCTAATCAGGATTATGGACCTCATTGTTTGTTAGTATTAAATTAATTTTATAGATATGGATATTGTTTCCTTGATGAATATGATTGTTAATAAGGGAGACAAAAGATAATTTCATAGTCATTGGAAGAAGAAAAATGCTGCTTGTAACAACAAAAGGAGCCTGATTAGCATGTAATGAATATAAAAGCCTCATTATTTAGGTAACAACCAAATTGACATTGGTACGAAATGCAAATTGGGATGAATGACTCCATTGGGTGATGGAACTAAACACATTTTGATTTTTTATTGTGGGACGACATGTTTCTTTTAATTAATATACTGTGTAATTTAGTCATAAATTTTAATTTCACAATCATTGTGTGGAAAAGAGTGTTTGGAACCAAAAGAGAAGTCTTCCAAACAAGAAATGTTGTGAGGGATTGTTTATTTGAAAAATCAACCAATTCACATCAATAGGAAACCCTAATCAAGATTATGGACCCCATTGTTTGTTAGTATTGAATGAATTGTATAGATATGGACATTTTTTTCTTGATGAATATAGTTGTTAATAAGGAGACAAAAGATAATTTCATAGTTATTGCAAGAAAAATACTGCTTGTAACAACAAAAGGAGCCTGATTAGCATGTAATGAATATAAAGCCTCATTATTGAGGTAACAACCAAACTGACATTGGTACGAAATGCAAATTAGGATGGATGACTCCATGGGGTGATGGAACTAAACACATTCAAATTTTCCATAGTGCGTCGACATATTTATTTTAATTAATATATGTTATAATTTAGTCAGAAATTTTAATCTCATGACGATTGAGTGGAAAAGAGTGTATGGAACCAAAAGAGAAGTCTTCCAAATCCGAAATGTTATGAGGCATTCTTTATTTGAAAAATCAAGCAATTCACATCAGTAAGAAACCCTAATCAAGATTATGGACCCCATTGTTTGTTAGTATTGAATGAATTGTGTAGATATGGACATTTTTTTCTTGATGAATATAGTTGTTAATAAAGAGACAAAAGATAATTTCATAGACATTGCAAGAAAAATACTGCTTGTAACAACAAAAGGAGCCTGATTAGCATGTAATGAATATAAAGCGTCATTAGTTAGGTAACAACCAAATTGACATTGGTACGAAATGCAAATTAGGATGAATGATTCCATTGGGTGATGGAACTAAACAGCTTTCAATTTTCAATTGTGCGACGACATGTTTCCTTTAATTAATATACTGTGTAATTTAGTCATAAATTTTAATGTCACAATGGTTGTGTGGAAAAGAGTGTTTGGAACCAAAAGACAAGTCTTCCAAACATGAAATGTTATGAGGGATTCTTTATTTTAAAAATCAACCAATTCACATCAATAAGAAACCCTAATCAGGATTATGGACCTCATTGTTTGTTAATATTAAATAAATTGTATAGATATGGACATTTTTTTCTTGATGAATATAGTTGTTAATAAGGAGACAAAAGATAATTTCATAGTTATTGCAAGAAAAATACTCCTTGTAACAACAAAAGGAGCCTGATTAGCATGTAGTGAATAGAAAGCCTCATTATTTAGGTAACAACCAAATTGACGTCGGTACGAAATGCTATTTAGGATGAATCACTCCGTTGGGTGATGGAACTAAACACATTTTGATTTTGAATTGTGCGACAACATGTTTCCTTTAATTAATATACTGTGTAATTTAGTCATAAATTTTAATGTCACAATAATTGTGTGAAAAAGAGTGTTTGGAACCAAAAGAGAAGTCTTCCAAACAAGAAATGTTGTGAGGGATTCTTTATTTGAAAAATCAAGCAATTCACATCAATAGGAAACCCTAATCAAGATTATGGACCCCATTGTTTGTTAGTATTGAATGAATTGTATAGATATGGACATTTTTTTCTTGATGAATATAGTTGTTAATATGGAGACATAAGATAATTTCATAGTCATTGCAAGAAAATACTACTTGTAACAACAAAAGGAGCCTGATTAGCATGTAGTGAATATAAAGCCTCACTATTTAGGTAACAACCATATTGACATCGGTACGAAATGCAATTTAGGATGAATGACTCCGTTGGGTGATGGAACTAAACACATTTTGATTTTGTATTGTGCGACAACATGTTTCCTTTAATTAATATACTGTGTAATTTAGTCATAAATTTTAATGTCACAATGATTGTGTGAAAAAGAGTGTTTGGAACCAAAAGAGAAGTCTTCCAAACAAGAAATGTTGTGAGGGATTCTTTATTTGAAAAATCAAGCAATTCACATTAATAGGAAACCCTAATCAAGATTATGGACCCCATTGTTTGTTAGTATTAAATTAATTGTATAGATATGAACATTGTTTTCATGATGAATATGATTGTTAATAAGGAGACAAAAGATAATTTCATAGTCATTGGAAGAAAAATACTGCTTGTAACAACAAAAGGAGCTTGATTAGCATGTAATGAATATAAAGCCTCATTATTTAGGTGACAACCAAATTGACATTGGTACGAAATGCAAATTGGGATGAATGACTCCATTGGGTGATGGAACTAATCACATTTCGATTTTTCATTGTGGGACGACATGTTTCTTTTAATTAATATACTGTGTAATTTAGTCATAAATTTTAATGTCACAATGATTGTGTGAAAAAGAGTGTTTGGAACGAAAAGACAAGTCTTCCAAACAAGAAATGTTAAGAGGGATTCTTTATTTTAAATATCAACCAATTCACATCAATAGGAAACCCTAATCAGGATTATGGACCTCATTGTTTGTTAGTATTAAATTAATTCTATAGATATGGACATTGTTTTCTTCATGAATATGACTGTTAATAAGGAGACAAAAGCTAATTTCATAGTCATTGGAAGAAAAATACTGCTTGTAACGACAAAAGGAGCCTGATTAGCATATAATGAATAGAAAGCCTAATTATTTAGGTAACAACCAAATTGAGATTTGGTACGACATGCAAATTAGGATGAATGATTCCATTGGGTGATGGAACTAAACACATTTCGATTTTCAATTGTGCGACGACATGTTTCTTTTAATTAATATACTGTGTAATTTAGACATAAATTTTAATATCACAATGATTGTGTGGAAAAGAGTGTTTGGAACCAAAAGACAAGTCTTCCAAACAAGAAATGTTAAGAGGTTTTCTTTATTTTAAAAATCAACCAATTCACATCAATAAGAAACCCTAATCAGGATTATGGAACTCATTGTTTGTTAGTATTAAATTAATTGTATGGATATGGACATTGAATTCTTGAAGAATATGATTTTTGTAAGGAGACAAATGATAATTTCATAGTCATTGCAAGAAAAATACTGCTTATAACAACAAAAGGAGCCTGATTAGCATGTTGTGAATAGAAGGCCTTATTATTTAGGTAACAACCAAATTGACATTGGTACGAAATGCAAATTAGGATGAATTACTCCATTGGTTGATGGAACTAAACACCTTTCGATTTTCAATTGTCTGACGACATGTTTCTTTTTATTAATATACTGTGTAATTTAGTCATAAATTTTAATGTCACAATGATTGTGTAAAAAAGAGTGTTTGGAACCAAAATACAAGTCTTCCAAACAAGAAATGTTAAGAAGGATTCTTTATTTTAAAAATCAACCAATTCACATCAATAGGAAACCCTAATCAGGATTATGGACCTCATTGTTTGTTAGTATTAAATTCATTGTATAGATATGGACATTGTTTTCTTGATGAATATCATTGTTAATAAGGAGACAAAAGATAATTTCATAGTCATTAGAAGAAAAATACTGCTTGTAACGACAAAAGGAGCCTGATTAGCATGTAATGAAGATAAAGCCTCATTATTTAGGTGACAACCAAATTGACATTGGCACGAAATGCAAATTGGGATGAATGACTCCATTGGGTGATGGAACTAATCACATTTCAATTTTTAATTGTGGGACGACATGTTTCTTTTAATTCATATACAGTGTAATTTAGTCATAAATTTTAATGTCACAATGATTGTGTGAAAAAGAGTGTTTGGAACCAAAAGAGAAGTCTTCCAAACAAGAAATGTTATGAGGGATTCTTTATTTGAAAAATCAAGCAATTCACATCAATAGGAAACCCTAATCAAGATTATGGACCCCATTGTTTGTTAGTATTGAATGAATTGTATAGATATGGACATTTTTTTGTTGATGAATATAGTTGTTAACAAGGAGACAAAACATAATTTCATAGTCATTGCAAGAAAATACTACTTGTAACAACAAAAGGAGCCTGATTAGCATGTAGTGAATATAAAGCCTCATTATTTAGGTAACAACAAAATTGACCTTGGTACGAAATGCAAATTAGGATGAATGACTCCATTGGGTGATGGAACTAAACACATTCAAATTTTCCATAGTGCGTCGACATATTTATTTTAATTAATATATGTTATAATTTAGTCAGAAATTTTAATCTGATGACGATTGAGTGAAAAAGATTGTTTGGAACAAAAAGAGAAGTCTTCCAAATCCGAAATGTTGTGAGGGATTCTTTATTTTGAAAAATCAAGCAATTCACATCAATAAGAAACCCTAATCAAGATTATGGACCCCATTGTTTGTTAGTATTGAATGAATTGTGTAGATATGGACATTTTTTTCTTGATGAATATAGTTGTTAATAAGGAGACAAAAGATAATTTCATAGACATTGCAAGAAAAATACTGCTTGTAACAACAAAAGGAGCCTGATTAGCATGTAATGAATATAAAGCGTCATTATTTAGGTAACAACCAAATTGACATTGGTACGAAAAGCAAATTAGGATGAATGATTCCATTGAGGGATGGAACTAAACGCATTTCGATTTTTAATTGTGGGACGACATGTTTCTTTTAATTAATATACTGTGTAATTTAGTCATAAATTTTAATGTCACAATGATTGTGTGAAAAGAGTGTTTGGAACCAAAAGACAACTCTTCCAAACAAGAAATGTTAAGAGGGATTCTTTATTTTAAAAATCAACCAATTCACATCAATAGGAAACCCTAATCAGGATTATGGACCTCATTGTTTGTTAGTATTAAATTAAATTGTATAGATATGGATATTTTTTTCCTTGATGAATATGATTGTTAATAAGGAGACAAAAGATAATTTCATAGTCATTGGAAGAAAAATGCTGCTTGTAACAACAAAAGGAGCCTGATTAGCATGTAATGAATATAAAGCCTCATGATTTAGGTAACAACCATATTGACATTGGTACGAAATGCAAATTGGGATGAATGACTCCATTGGGTGATGGAACTAAACACATTTTGATTTTGAATTGTGGGACGACATGTTTCTTTTAATTAATATACTGTGTAATTTAGTGATAAATTTTAATTTCACAATCATTGTGTGAAAAAGAGTGTTTGGAACCAAAAGAGAAGTCTTCCAAACAAGAAATGTTGTGAGGGATTCTTTATTTGAAAAATCAAGCAATTCACATCAATAGGAAACCCTAATCAAGATTATGGACCCCATTGTTTGTTGGTATTGAATGAATTGTATAGATATGGACATTTTTTTCTTGATGAATATATTTGTTAATAAGGAGACAAAAGATAATTTCATAGTTATTGCAAGAAAAATACTGTTTGTAACAACAAAAGGAGCCTGATTAGCATGTAATGAATATAAAGCCTCATTATTGAGGTAACAACCAAATTGACATTGGTACGAAATGCAAATTAGGATGTATGACTCCATTGGGTGATGGAACTAAACACATTCAAATTTTCCATAGTGCGTCGACATATTTATTTTAATTAATATATGTTATAATTTAGTCAGAAATTTTAATCTCATGACGATTTGAGTGGAAAAAGAGTGTATGGAACCAAAAGAGAAGTCTTCCAAATCTGAAATGTTGTGAGGCATTCTTTATTTGAAAAATCAAGCAATTCACATCAGTAAGAAACCCTAATCAAGATTATGGACCCCATTGTTTGTTAGTATTGAATGAATTGTGTAGATATGGACATTTTTTTCTTGATGAATATAGTTGTTAATAAAGAGACAAAAGATAATTTCATAGACATTGCAAGAAAAATACTGCTTGTAACAACAAAAGGAGCCTGATTAGCATGTAATGAATATAAACCGTCATTATTTAGGTAACAACCAAATTGACATTGGTAAGAAATGCAAATTAGGATGAATGATTCCATTGGGTGATGGAACTAAACAGCTTTCAATTTTCAATTGTGCGACAACATGTTTCCTTTAATTAATATACTGTGTAATTTAGTCATAAATTTTAATGTCACAATGGTTGTGTGGAAAAGAGTGTTTGGAACCAAAAGACAAGTCTTCCAAACATGAAATGTTAAGAGGGATTCTTTATTTTAAAAATCAACCAATTCACATTAATAAGAAACCCTAATCAGGATTATGGACCTCATTGTTTGTTAATATTAAATAAATTGTATAGATATGGACATTTTTTTCTTGATGAATATAGTTGTTAAGAAGGAGACAAAAGATAATTTCATAGTTATTGCAAGAAAAATACTCCTTGTAACAACAAAAGGAGCCTGATTAGCATGTAGTGAATATAAAGCCTCACTATTTAGGTAACAACCATATTGATATCGGTACGAAATGCAATTTAGGATGAATGACTCCGTTGGGTGATGGAACTAAACACATTTTGATTTTGTATTGTGCGACAACATGTTTCCTTTAATTAATATACTGTGTAATTTAGTCATAAATTTTAATGTCACAATGATTGTGTGAAAAAGAGTGTTTGGAACCAAAAGAGAAGTCTTCCAAACAAGAAATGTTGTGAGGGATTCTTTATTTGAAAAATCAAGCAATTCACATTAATAGGAAACCCTAATCAAGATTATGGACCCCATTGTTTGTTAGTATTAAATTAATTGTATAGATATGAACATTGTTTTCATGATGAATATGATTGTTAATAAGGAGACAAAAGATAATTTCATAGTCATTGGAAGAAAAATACTGCTTGTAACAACAAAAGGAGCCTGATTAGCATGTAATGAAGATAAAGCCTCATTATTTAGGTGACAACCAAATTGACATTGGTACGAAATGCAAATTGGGATGAATGACTCCATTGGGTGATGGAACTAATCACATTTCAATTTTCAATTGTGGGACGACATGTTTCTTTTAATTCATATACAGTGTAATTTAGTGATAAATTTTAATGTCACAATGATTGTGTGAAAAAGAGTGTTTGCAACCAAAAGAGAAGTCTTCCAATCAAGAAATGTTGTTAGGGATTCTTTAATTGAAAAATCAAGCAATTCACATCAATAGGAAACCCTAATCAAGATTATGGACCCCATTGTTTGTTAGTATTGAATGAATTGTATAGATATGGATATTTTTTTCTTGATGAATATAGTTGTTAATAAGGAGACAAAAGATAATTTCATAGTCATTGCAAGAAAAAAACTACTTGTAACAACAAAAGGAGCCTGATTAGCATGTTGTGAATAGAAAGCCTTATTATTTAGGTAACAACCAAATTGACATTGGTACGAAATGCAAATTAGGATGAATTACTCCATTGGGTGATGGAACTAAACACATTTCGATTTTCAATTGTGCGACGACATGTTTCTTTTTAATTAATATACTGTGTAATTTAGTCATAAATTTTAATGTCACAATGATTGTGTGAAAAAGAGTGTTCGGAACCAAAAGAGAAGTCTTCCAAACAAGAAATGTTGTGAGGGATTCTTTATTTGAAAAATCAAGCAATTCACATCAATAGGAAACCCTAATCAGGATTATGGACCTCATTGTTTATTAGTATTAAATTAATTGTATAGATATGGACATTGTTTTCTTGATGAATATGATTGTTAATAAGGAGACAAAAGATAATTTCATAGTCATTGGAAGAAAAATACTGCTTGTAACAACAAAAGGAGCCTGATTAGCATGTAATGAATATAAAGCCTCATTATTTAGGTAACAACCAAATTGACATTGTACGAAATGCAAATTGGGATGAATGACTCCATTGGGTGATGGAACTAAAACACATTTCGATTTTTTATTGTGGGACGACATGTTTCTTTTAATTAATATACTGTGTAATTTAGTCATAAATTTTAATTTCACAATCATTGTGTGAAAAAAAGTGTTTGGAACCAAAAGAGAAGTCTTCCAAACAAGAAATGTTGTGAGGGATTCTTTATTTGAAAAATCAAGCAATTCACATCAATAGGAAACCCTAATCAAGATTATGGACCGCATTGTTTGTTAGTATTGAATGAATTGTATAGATATGGACATTTTTTTCTTGATCAATATAGTTGTTAATAAGGAGACAAAACATAATTTCATAGTCATTGCAAGAAAATACTACTTGTAACAACAAAAGGAGCCTGATTAGCATGTAGTGAATATAAAGCCTCATTATTTAGGTAACAACAAAATTGACATTGGTACGAAATGCAAATTAGGATGAATGACTCCATTGGGTGATGGAACTAAACACATTCAAATTTTCCATAGTGCGTCGACATATTTATTTTAATTAATATATGTTATAATTTAGTCAGAAATTTTAATCTGATGACGATTGAGTGAAAAAGAGTGTTTGGAACCAAAAGAGAAGTCTTCCAAATCCGAAATGTTGTGAGGGATTCTTTATTTGAAAAATCAAGCAATTCACATCAATAAGAAACCCTAATCAAGATTATGGACCCCATTGTTTGTTAGTATTGAATGAATTGTGTAGATATGGACATTTTTTTCTTGATGAATATAGTTGTTAATAAGGAGACAAAAGATAATTTCATAGACATTGCAAGAAAAATACTGCTTGTAACAACAAAAGGAGCCTGATTAGCATGTAATGAATATAAAGCGTCATTATTTAGGTAACAACCAAATTGACATTGGTACGAAAAGCAAATTAGGATGAATGATTCCATTGAGTGATGGAACTAAACGCATTTCGCTTTTTAATTGTGGGACGACATGTTTCTTTTAATTAATATACTGTGTAATTTAGTCATAAATTTTAATGTCACAATGATTGTGTGGAAAAGAGTGTTTGGAACCAAAAGACAACTCTTCCAAACAAGAAATGTTAAGAGGGATTCTTTATTTTAAAAATCAACCAATTCACATCAATAGGAAACCCTAATCAGGATTATGGACCTCATTGTTTGTTAGTATTAAATTAATTGTATAGATATGGATATTGTTTCCTTGATGAATATGATTGTTAATAAGGAGACAAAAGATAATTTCATAGTCATTGGAAGAAAAATGCTGCTTGTAACAACAAAAGGAGCCTGATTAGCATGTAATGAATATAAAGCCTCATTATTTAGGTAACAACCAAATTGACATTGGTACGAAATGCAAATTGGGATGAATGACTCCATTGGGTGATGGAACTAAACACATTTTGATTTTTTATTGTGGGACGACATGTTTCTTTTAATTAATATACTGTGTAATTTAGTGATAAATTTTAATTTCACAATCATTGTGTGAAAAAGAGTGTTTGGAACCAAAAGAGAAGTCTTCCAAACAAGAAATGTTGTGAGGGATTCTTTATTTGAAAAATCAAGCAATTCACATCAATAGGAAACCCTAATCAAGATTATGGACCCCATTGTTTGTTGGTATTGAATGAATTGTATAGATATGGACATTTTTTTCTTGATGAATATATTTGTTAATAAGGAGACAAAAGATAATTTCATAGTTATTGCAAGAAAAATACTGTTTGTAACAACAAAAGGAGCCTGATTAGCATGTAATGAATATAAAGCCTCATTATTGAGGTAACAACCAAATTGACATTGGTACGAAATGCAAATTAGGATGTATGACTCCATTGGGTGATGGAACTAAACACATTCAAATTTTCCATAGTGCGTCGACATATTTATTTTAATTAATATATGTTATAATTTAGTCAGAAATTTTAATCTCATGACGATTTAGTGGAAAAGAGTGTATGGAACCAAAAGAGAAGTCTTCCAAATCTGAAATGTTGTGAGGCATTCTTTATTTGAAAAATCAAGCAATTCACATCAGTAAGAAACCCTAATCAGGATTATGGACCCCATTGTTTGTTAGTATTGAATGAATTGTGTAGATATGGACATTTTTTTCTTGATGAATATAGTTGTTAATAAAGAGACAAAAGATAATTTCATAGACATTGCAAGAAAAATACTGCTTGTAACAACAAAAGGAGCCTGATTAGCATGTAATGAATATAAACCGTCATTATTTAGGTAACAACCAAATTGACATTGGTAAGAAATGCAAATTAGGATGAATGATTCCATTGGGTGATGGAACTAAACAGCTTTCAATTTTCAATTGTGCAACAACATGTTTCCTTTAATTAATATACTGTGTAATTTAGTCATAAATTTTAATGTCACAATGGTTGTGTGGAAAAGAGTGTTTGGAACCAAAAGACAAGTCTTCCAAACATGAAATGTTAAGAGGGATTCTTTATTTTAAAAATCAACCAATTCACATTAATAAGAAACCCTAATCAGGATTATGGACCTCATTGTTTGTTAATATTAAATAAATTGTATAGATATGGACATTTTTTTCTTGATGAATATAGTTGTTAAGAAGGAGACAAAAGATAATTTCATAGTTATTGCAAGAAAAATACTCCTTGTAACAACAAAAGGAGCCTGATTAGCATGTAGTGAATATAAAGCCTCACTATTTAGGTAACAACCATATTGATATCGGTACGAAATGCAATTTAGGATGAATGACTCCGTTGGGTGATGGAACTAAACACATTTTGATTTTGTATTGTGCGACAACATGTTTCCTTTAATTAATATACTGTGTAATTTAGTCATAAATTTTAATGTCACAATGATTGTGTGAAAAAGAGTGTTTGGAACCAAAAGAGAAGTCTTCCAAACAAGAAATGTTGTGAGGGATTCTTTATTTGAAAAATCAAGCAATTCACATTAATAGGAAACCCTAATCAAGATTATGGACCCCATTGTTTGTTAGTATTAAATTAATTGTATAGATATATGAACATTTTTTTTCATGATGAATATGATTGTTAATAAGGAGACAAAAGATAATTTCATAGTCATTGGAAGAAAAATACTGCTTGTAACAACAAAAGGAGCCTGATTAGCATGTAATGAAGATAAAGCCTCATTATTTAGGTGACAACCAAATTGACATTGGTACGAAATGCAAATTGGGATGAATGACTCCATTGGGTGATGGAACTAATCACATTTCAATTTTCAATTGTGGGACGACATGTTTCTTTTAATTCATATACAGTGTAATTTAGTGATAAATTTTAATGTCACAATGATTGTGTGAAAAAGAGTGTTTGCAACCAAAAGAGAAGTCTTCCAATCAAGAAATGTTGTTAGGGATTCTTTAATTGAAAAATCAAGCAATTCACATCAATAGGAAACCCTAATCAAGATTATGGACCCCATTGTTTGTTAGTATTGAATGAATTGTATAGATATGGATATTTTTTTCTTGATGAATATAGTTGTTAATAAGGAGACAAAAGATATTTTCATAGTCATTGCAAGAAAAAAACTACTTGTAACAACAAAAGGAGCCTGATTAGCATGTTGTGAATAGAAAGCCTTATTATTTAGGTAACAACCAAATTGACATTGGTACGAAATGCAAATTAGGATGAATTACTCCATTGGGTGATGGAACTAAACACATTTCGATTTTCAATTGTGTGACGACATGTTTCTTTTTATTAATATACTGTGTAATTTAGTCATAAATTTTAATGTCACAATGATTGTGTGAAAAAGAGTGTTCGGAACCAAAAGACAAGTCTTCCAAACAAGAAATGTTGTGAGGGATTCTTTATTTGAAAAATCAAGCAATTCACATCAATAGGAAACCCTAATCAGGATTATGGACCTCATTGTTTATTAGTATTAAATTAATTGTATAGATATGGACATTGTTTTCTTGATGAATATGATTGTTAATAAGGAGACAAAAGATAATTTCATAGTCATTGGAAGAAAAATACTGCTTGTAACAACAAAAGGAGCCTGATTAGCATGTAATGAATATAAAGCCTCATTATTTAGGTAACAACCAAATTGACATTTGTACGAAATGCAAATTGGGATGAATGACTCCATTGGGTGATGGAACTAAACACATTTCGATTTTTTATTGTGGGACGACATGTTTCTTTTAATTAATATACTGTGTAATTTAGTCATAAATTTTAATTTCACAATCATTGTGTGAAAAAAAGTGTTTGGAACCAAAAGAGAAGTCTTCCAAACAAGAAATGTTGTGAGGGATTCTTTATTTGAAAAATCAAGCAATTCACATCAATAGGAAACCCTAATCAAGATTATGGACCGCATTGTTTGTTAGTATTGAATGAATTGTATAGATATGGACATTTTTTTCTTGATCAATATAGTTGTTAATAAGGAGACAAAACATAATTTCATAGTCATTGCAAGAAAATACTACTTGTAACAACAAAAGGAGCCTGATTAGCATGTAGTGAATATAAAGCCTCATTATTTAGGTAACAACAAAATTGACGTTGGTACGAAATGCAAATTAGGATGAATGACTCCATTGGGTGATGGAACTAAACACATTCAAATTTTCCATAGTGCGTCGACATATTTATTTTAATTAATATATGTTATAATTTAGTCAGAAATTTTAATCTGATGACGATTGAGTGAAAAAGATTGTTTGGAACCAAAAGAGAAGTCTTCCAAATCCGAAATGTTGTGAGGGATTCTTTATTTGAAAAATCAAGCAAGTCACATCAATAAGAAACCCTAATCAAGATTATGGACCCCATTGTTTGTTAGTATTGAATGAATTGTGTAGATATGGACATTTTTTTTTCTTGATGAATATAGTTGTTAATAAGGAGACAAAAGATAATTTCATAGACATTGCAAGAAAAATACTGCTTGTAACAACAAAAGGAGCCTGATTAGCATGTAATGAATATAAAGCGTCATTATTTAGGTAACAACCAAATTGACATTGGTACGAAAAGCAAATTAGGATGAATGATTCCATTGAGTGATGGAACTAAACGCATTTCGCTTTTTAATTGTGGGACGACATGTTTCTTTTAATTAATATACTGTGTAATTTAGTCATAAATTTTAATGTCACAATGATTGTGTGGAAAAGAGTGTTTGGAACCAAAAGACAACTCTTCCAAACAAGAAATGTTAAGAGGGATTCTTTATTTTAAAAATCAACCAATTCACATCAATAGGAAACCCTAATCAGGATTATGGACCTCATTGTTTGTTAGTATTAAATTAATTTTATAGATATGGATATTGTTTCCTTGATGAATATGATTGTTAATAAGGAGACAAAAGATAATTTCATAGTCATTGGAAGAAAAATGCTGCTTGTAACAACAAAAGGAGCCTGATTAGCATGTAATGAATATAAAGCCTCATTATTTAGGTAACAACCAAATTGACATTGGTACGAAATGCAAATTGGGATGAATGACTCCATTGGGTGATGGAACTAAACACATTTTGATTTTTTATTGTGGGACGACATGTTTCTTTTAATTAATATACTGTGTAATTTAGTCATAAATTTTAATTTCACAATCATTGTGTGGAAAAGAGTGTTTGGAACCAAAAGAGAAGTCTTCCAAACAAGAAATGTTGTGAGGGATTGTTTATTTGAAAAATCAACCAATTCACATCAATAGGAAACCCTAATCAAGATTATGGACCCCATTGTTTGTTAGTATTGAATGAATTGTATAGATATGGACATTTTTTTCTTGATGAATATAGTTGTTAATAAGGAGACAAAAGATAATTTCATAGTTATTGCAAGAAAAATACTGCTTGTAACAACAAAAGGAGCCTGATTAGCATGTAATGAATATAAAGCCTCATTATTGAGGTAACAACCAAACTGACATTGGTACGAAATGCAAATTAGGATGGATGACTCCATTGGGTGATGGAACTAAACACATTCAAATTTTCCATAGTGCGTCGACATATTTATTTTAATTAATATATGTTATAATTTAGTCAGAAATTTTAATCTCATGACGATTGAGTGGAAAAGAGTGTATGGAACCAAAAGAGAAGTCTTCCAAATCCGAAATGTTATGAGGCATTCTTTATTTGAAAAATCAAGCAATTCACATCAGTAAGAAACCCTAATCAAGATTATGGACCCCATTGTTTGTTAGTATTGAATGAATTGTGTAGATATGGACATTTTTTTCTTGATGAATATAGTTGTTAATAAAGAGACAAAAGATAATTTCATAGACATTGCAAGAAAAATACTGCTTGTAACAACAAAAGGAGCCTGATTAGCATGTAATGAATATAAACCGTCATTATTTAGGTAACAACCAAATTGACATTGGTACGAAATGCAAATTAGGATGAATGATTCCATTGGGTGATGGAACTAAACAGCTTTCAATTTTCAATTGTGCGACGACATGTTTCCTTTAATTAATATACTGTGTAAATTTAGTCATAAATTTTTAATGTCACAATGGTTGTGTGGAAAAGAGTGTTTGGAACCAAAAGACAAGTCTTCCAAACATGAAATGTTATGAGGGATTCTTTATTTTAAAAATCAACCAATTCACATCAATAAGAAACCCTAATCAGGATTATGGACCTCATTGTTTGTTAATATTAAATAAATTGTATAGATATGGACATTTTTTTCTTGATGAATATAGTTGTTAATAAGGAGACAAAAGATAATTTCATAGTTATTGCAAGAAAAATACTGCTTGTAACAACAAAAGGAGCCTGATTAGCATGTAGTGAATAGAAAGCCTCATTATTTAGGTAACAACCAAATTGACGTCGGTACGAAATGCTATTTAGGATGAATCACTCCGTTGGGTGATGGAACTAAACACATTTTGATTTTGAATTGTGCGACAACATGTTTCCTTTAATTAATATACTGTATAATTTAGTCATAAATTTTAATGTCACAATAATTGTGTGAAAAAGAGTGTTTGGAACCAAAAGAGAAGTCTTCCAAACAAGAAATGTTGTGAGGGATTCTTTATTTGAAAAATCAAGCAATTCACATCAATAGGAAACCCTAATCAAGATTATGGACCCCATTGCTTGTTAGTATTGAATGAATTGTATAGATATGGACATTTTTCTCTTGATAAATATAGTTGTTAATATGGAGACAAAAGATAATTTCATAGTCATTGCAAGAAAATACTACTTGTAACAACAAAAGGAGCCTGATTAGCATGTAGTGAATATAAAGCCTCATTATTTAGGTAACAACAAAATTGACATTGGTACGAAATGCAAATTAGGATGAATGACTCCATTGGGTGATGGAACTAAAAACATTCAAATTTTCCACAGTGCGTCGACATATTTATTTTAATTAATATATGTTATAATTTAGTCAGAAATTTTAATCTCATGACGATTGAGTGAAAAAGAGTGTCTGGAACCATAAGAGAAGTCTTCCAAATCGGAAATGTTGTGAGGGATTCTTTATTTGAAAAATCAAGCAATTCAAATCAATAAGAAACTCTAATCGAGATTATCGACCCCATTGTTTGTTAGTATTGAATGAATTGTGTAGATATGGACATTTTTTTCTTGATTAATATAGTGGTTAATAAGGAGACAAAAGATAATTTCATAGACATTGCAAGAAAAATACTGCTTGTAACAACAAAAGGAGTCTGATTAGCATGTAATGAATATAAAGCGTCATTGTTTAGGTAACAACAAAATTGACATTGGTACGCAATGCAAATTAGGATGAATGATTCCATTGAGTGATGGAACTAAACGCATTTCGATTTTCACTTGTGCGACGACATGTTTCTTTTAATTAATATACTGTGTAATTTAGTCATAAATTTTAATGTCACAATGATTGTGTGGAAAAGAGTGTTTGGAACCAAAAGACAAGTCTTCCAAACAAGAAATGTTAAGAGGGATTCTTTATTTTAAAAATCAACCAATTCACATCAATAGGAAACCCTAATCAGGATTATGGACCTCATTGTTTGTTAGTATTAAATTAATTGTATAGATATGGACATTGTTTTCTTGATGAATATGATTGTTAATAAGGAGACAAAACATAATTTCATAGTCATTGGAAGAGTAATACTGCTTGTAACAACAAAAGGAGCCTGATTAGCATGTAATGAATATAAAGCCTCATTATTTAGGTAACAACCAAATTGACATTGGTACGAAATGCAAATTGGGATGAATGACTCCATTGGGTGATGGAACTAAACACATTTTGATTTTTTATTGTGGGACGACATGTTTCTTTTAATTAATATACTGTGTAATTTAGTCATAAATTTTCATTTCACAATCATTGTGTGAAAAAGAGTGTCTGGAACCAAAAGACAAGTCTTCCAAACAAGAAATGTTGTGAGGGATTCTTTATTTGAAAAATCAAGCAATTCACATCAATAGGAAACCCTAATCAAGATTATGGACCCCATTCTTTATTAGTATTAAATGAATTGTATAGATATGGACATTTTTTTCTTGATGAATATAGTTGTTAATAAGGAGACAAAAGATAATTTCATAGTCATTGGAAGAAAAATACTGCTTGTAACAACAAAAGGAGCATGATTAGCATGTAGTGAATAAAAAGCCTCATTATTTAGGTAACAACAAAATTGACATTGGTACGAAGTGCAAATTAGGTTGAATGACTCCATTGGTTGATGGAACTAAACTCATTCAAATTTTCCATAGTGCGTCGACATATTTATTTTAATTAATATATGTTATAATTTAGTCAGAAATTTTAACCTCATGACGATTGAGTGAAAAAGAGTGTATGGAACCAAAAGAGAAGTCTTCCAAATCCGAAATGTTGTGAGGCATTCCTTATTTGAAAAATCAAGCAATTCACATCAGTAAGAAACCCTAATCAAGATTATGGACCCCATTGTTTGTTAGTATTGAATGAATTGTGTAGATATGGACAATTTTTTCTTGATGAATATAGTTGTTAATAAAGAGACAAAAGATAATTTCCTAGACATTGCAAGAAAAATACTGCTTGTAACAACAAAAGGAGCCTGATTAGCATGTAATGAATATAAAGCCTCATTATTGAGGTAACAACCAAATTGACATTGGTACGAAATGCAAATTAGGATGGATGACTCCATTGGGTGATGGAACTAAACACATTTTGATTTTTTATTGTGGGACGACATGTTTCTTTTAATTAATATACTGTGTAATTTAGTCATAAATTTTCATTTCACAATCATTGTGTGAAAAAGAGTGTCTGGAACCAAAAGACAAGTCTTCCAAACAAGAAATGTTGTGAGGGATTCTTTATTTGAAAAATCAACCAATTCACATCAATAAGAAACCCTAATCAAGATTATGGACCCCATTGTTTGTTAGTATTGAGTGAATTGTGTACATATGGACATTTTTTTCTTGATGAATATAGTTGTTAATAAGGAGACAAAAGATAATTTCATAGTTATTGCAAGAAAAATACTGCTTGTAATAACAAAAGGAGCCTGATTAGCATGTAATGAATATAAAGCCTCATTATTGAGGTAACAACCAAATTGACATTGGTACGAAATGCAAATTAGGATGGATGACTCCATTGGGTGATGGAACTAAACACATTCAAATTTTCCATAGTGCGTCGACATATTTATTTTAATTAATATATGTTATAATTTAGTCAGAAATTTTAACCTCATGACGATTGAGTGGAAAAGAGTGTATGGAACCAAAAGAGAAGTCTTCCAAATCCGAAATGTTGTGAGGCATTCCTTATTTGAAAAATCAAGCAATTCACATCAGTAAGAAACCCTAATCAAGATTATGGACCCCATTGTTTGTTAGTATTGAATGAATTGTGTAGATATGGACAATTTTTTCTTGATGAATATAGTTGTTAATAAAGAGACAAAAGATAATTTCCTAGACATTGCAAGAAAAATACTGCTTGTAACAACAAAAGGAGCCTGATTAGCATGTAATGAATATAAATCGTCATTATTTAGGTAACAACCAAATTGACATTGGTACGAAATGCAAATTAGGATGAATGATTCCATTGGGTGATGGAAGTAAACAGATTTCAATTTTCAATTGTTCGACGACATGTTTCCTTTAATTAATATACTGTATAATTTAGTCATAAATTTTAATGTCACAATGGTTGTGTGGAAAAGAGTGTTTGGAACCAAAAGACAAGTCTTCCAAACATGAAATGTTAAGAGGGATTCTTTATTTTAAAAATCAACCAATTCGCATCAATAAGAAACCCTAATCAGGATTATGGACCTCTTTGTTTGTTAATATTAAATAAATTGTATATATATGGACATTTTTTTCTTGATGAATATAGTTGTTAATAAGGAGACAAAAGATAATTTCATAGTTATTGCAAGAAAAATACTGCTTGTAACAACAAAAGGAGCCTGATTAGCATGTAGTGAATATAAAGCCTCATTATTTAGGTAACAACCAAATTGACATCGGTACGAAATGCAATTTAGGATGAATGACTCCGTTGGGTGATGGAACTAAACACATTTTGATTTTGAATTGTGCGACATGTTTCCTTTAATTAATATACTGTGTAATTTAGTCATAAATTTTAATGTCACAATGATTGGGTGAAAAAGAGTGTTTGGAACCAAAAGAGAAGTCTTCCAAACAAGAAATGTTGTGAGGGATTCTTTATTTGAAAAATCAAGCAATTCACATCAATAGGAAACCCTAATCAAAATTATGGGCCCCATTGTTTGTTAGTATTGAATGAATTGTATAGATATGGACATTTTTTTCTTGATAAATATAGTTGTTAATATGGAGACAAAAGATAATTTCATAGTCATTGCAAGAAAATACTACTTGTAACAACAAAAGGAGCCTGATTAGCATGTAGTGAATATAAAGCCTCATTATTTAGGTAACAACAAAATTGACATTGGTACGAAATGCAAATTAGGATGAATGACTCCATTGGGTGATGGAACTAAAAACATTCAAATTTTCCATAGTGCGTCGACATATTTATTTTAATTAATATATGTTATAATTTAGTCAGAAATTTTAATCTCATGACGATTGAGTGAAAAAGAGTGTCTGGAACCATATAGAAGTCTTCCAAATCGGAAATGTTGTGAGGGATTCTTTATTTGAAAAATCAAGCAATTCACACCAATAAGAAACCCTAATCAAGATTATGGACCCCATTGTTTGTTAGTATTGAATGAATTGTGTAGATATGGACATTTTTTTCTTGATTAATATAGTTGTTAATAAGGAGACAAAAGATAATTTCATAGACATTGCAAGAAAAATACTACTTGTAACAACAAAAGGAGCCTGATTAGCATGTAATGAATATAAAGCGTCATTATTTAGGTAACAACCAAATTGACATTGGTACGAAATGCAAATTAGGATGAATGATTCCATTGAGTGATGGAACTAAACGCATTTCGATTTTCACTTGTGCGACGACATGTTTCTTTTAATTAATATACTGTGTAATTTAGTCATAAATATTAATGTCACAATGATTGTGTGGAAAAGAGTGTTTGGAACCAAAAGACAAGTCTTCCAAACAAGAAATGTTAAGAGGGATTCTTTATTTTAAAAATCAACGAATTCACATCAATAGGAAACCCTAATCAAGATTATGGGCCTCATTGTTTGTTAGTATTAAATTAATTGTATAGATATGGACATTGTTTTCTTGATGAATATGATTGTTAATAAGGAGACAAAAGATAATTTCATAGTCATTGGAAGAAAAATACTGCTTGTAACAACAAAAGGAGCCTGATTAGCATGTAATGAATATAAAGCCTCATTATTTAGGTAACAACCAAATTGACATTGGTACGAAATGCAAATTGGGATGAATGACTCCATTGGATGGTGGAACTAAACACATTCAAATTTTCCATAGTGCGTTGACATATTTATTTTAATTAATATATGTTATAATTTAGTCAGAAATTGTAATCTCATGACGATTGAGTGAAAAAGAGTGTTTGGAACCAAAAGAGACGTCTTCCAAGTCTGAAATTTTGTCAGGGATTCTTTATTTGAAAAATCAACCAATTCACATCAATAAGAAACCATAATCAAGATTATGGACCCCATTGTTTGTTAGTATTGAATGAATTGTGTAGATATGGACATTTTTTTCTTGATGAATATAGTTGTTAATAAAGAGACAAAAGATAATTTCATAGACATTACAAGAAAAATACTGCTTGTAACAACAAAAGGTGCCAGATTAGCATGTAATGAATATAAAGCCTCATTATTTAGGTAACAACCAATTTGACATTGGTACGAAATTCAAATTAGGATGAATGATTCCGTTGGGTGATGGAACTAAACAGATTTCAATTTTCAATTGTGCGACGACATGTTTCCTTTAATTAATATACTGTCTATTTTAGTCATAAATTTTCATGTCACAATGGTTGTGTGGAAAAGAGTGTTTGGAACCAAATGACAAGTCTTCCAAACAAGAAATGTTAAGAAGGATTCTTTATTTTAAAAATCAACCAATTCACATCAATAGCAAACCGTAATCAAGATTATGGACCTCATTGTTTGTTAGTATTAAATTAATTGTATAGATATGGACATTGTTTTCTTGATGAATATGATTGTTAATAAGGAGAGAAAAGATAATTTCATAGTCATTGGAAGAAAAATACTGCTTGTAACAACAAAAGGAGCCTGATTAGCATGTAATGAATATAAAGCCTCATTATTTAGGTAACAACCAAATTGACATTGGTACGAAATGCAAATTGGGATGAATGACTCCATTGGGTGATGGAACTAAACACATTTTGATTTTCAATTGTGCGACAACATGTGTCCTTTAATTAATATACTGCGTAATTTAGTCATAAATTTTAATGTCACAATGATTGTGTGAAAAAGAGTGTTTGGAACCAAAAGAGAAGTCTTCCAAACAAGAAATGTTGTGAGGGATTCTTTATTTGAAAAATCAAGCAATTCACATCAATAGGAAACCCTAATCAAGATTATGGACCCCATTGTTTGTTAGTATTGAATGAATTGTATAGATATGGACATTTTTTTCTTGATGAATATAGTTGTTAATATGGAGACAAAAGATAATTTCATAGTCATTGCAAGAAAATACTACTTGTAACAACAAAAGGAGCCTGATTAGCATGTAGTGAATATAAAGCCTCATTATTGAGGTAACAACCAAATTGACATTGGTACGAAATGCAAATTAGGATGGATGACTCCATTGGGTGATGGAACTAAACACATTCAAATTTTCCATAGTGCGTCGACATATTTATTTTAATTAATATATGTTATAATTTAGTCAGAAATTTTAATCTCATGACGATTGAGTGGAAAAGAGTGTATGGAACCAAAAGAGAAGTCTTCCAAATCCGAAATGTTGTGAGGCATTCTTTATTTGAAAAATCAAGCAATTCACATTTGTAAGAAACCCTAATCAAGATTATGGACCCCATTGTTTGTTAGTATTGAATGAATTGTGTAGATATGGTCATTTTTTTCTTGATGAATATAGTTGTTAATAAAGAGACAAAAGATAATTTCATAGACATTGCAAGAAAAATACTGCTTGTAACAACAAAAGGAGCCTGATTAGCATGTAATGAATATAAAGCGTCATTATTTAGGTAACAACCAAATTGACATTGGTACGAAATGCAATTTAGGATGAATGATTCCATTGGGTGATGGAACTAAACAGATTTCAATTTTCAATTGTGCGACGACATGTTTCCTTTAATTAATATACTGTGTAATTTAGTTATAAATTTTAATGTCACAATGGTTGTGTGGAAAAGAGTGTTTGGAACCAAAAGACAAGTCTTCCAAACATGAAATGTTAAGAGGGATTCTTTATTTTAAAAATCAACCAATTCACATCAATAAGAAACCCTAATCAGGATTATGGACCTCATTGTTTGTTAATATTAAATAAATTGTATAGATATGGACATTTTTTTCTTGATGAATATAGTTGTTAATAAGGAGACAAAAGATAATTTCATAGTTATTGCAAGAAAAATACTGCTTGTAACAACAAAAGGAGCCTGATTAGCATGTAGTGAATATAAAGCCTCATTATTTAGGTAACAACCAAATTGACATCGGTACGAAATGCAATTTAGGATGAATCACTCCGTTGGGTGATGGAACTAAACACATTTTGATTTTGAATTGTGCGACAACATGTTTCCTTTAATTAATATACTGTCTAATTTAGTCATAAATTTTAATGTCACAATGATTGTGTGAAAAAGAGTGTTTGGAACCAAAAGAGAAGTCTTCCAAACAAGAAATGTTGTGAGGGATTCTTTATTTGAAAAATCAAGCAATTCACATCAATAGGAAACCCTAATCAAGATTATGGACCCCATTGTTTGTTAGTATTGAATGAATTGTATAGATATGGACATTTTTTTCTTGATGAATATAGTTGTTAATATGGAGACAAAAGATAATTTCATAGTCATTGAAAGAAAAATACTGCTTGTAACGACAAAAGGAGCCTGATTAGCATGTAGTGAATATAAATCCTCGTTATTTAGGTAACAACAAAATTGACATTGGTACGAAATGCAAATTAGGATGAATGACTAAATTGGATGATGGAATTAAACACATTTCCATTTTCAATTGTGCGACGACATGTTTTTTTTTAATTAATATACTGTGTAATTTAGTCATAAATTTTAATGTCACAAAGATTGTGTGAAAAAGAGTGTTTGGAAACAAAAGACAAGTCTTCCAAACAAGAAATGTTAAGAGGGATTCTTTATTTTAAAAATCAACCAATTCACATCAATGAGAAACCCTAATCATGATTATGGACCGCATTGTTTGTTAGTATTAAATGAATTGTATAATTAAGGACATTTTTTTCTTGATGGATATAGTTGTTAATAAGCAGAGAAAAGATAATTTCATAGTCATTGCAAGAAAAATACTCCTTGTAACAACAAAAGGAGCCTGATTAGCATGAAGTGAATATAAAGGCTCATTATTTAGGTAACAACCAAATTGACATTGGTACGAAATGCAAATTAGGATGAATGACTCCATTGGGTGATTGAACTAAACACATTTCGATAATCAATTGTGCGACGACATGTTACTTTTATTTAATATATTGTGTAATTTAGTCATAAATTTTAATGTCACAATGATTGTGCGAAAAAGAGTGTTTGGAACCAAAAGACAAGTCTTCCAAACAAGAAATGTTAAGAGGGATTCTTTATTTTAAAAATCAACCAATTCACATCAATAAGAAACCCTAATCAAGATTATGGACCTCATTGTTTGTTAGTATTAAATTAATTGTATAGATATGGACATTGTTTTGTGGATGAATATGATTGTTAATAGGGAGACAAAAGATAATTTCATAGTCATTGCAAGAAAAATACTGCTTGTAACAACAAAAGGAGCCTGATTAGCATGAAGTGAATATAAAGCCTCATTATTTAGGCAACAACGAAATTGACATTGGTACGAAATGCGAATTAGGATGAATGACTCCATTGGGTGATTGAACTAGACACATTTCGATTTTCAATTGTGCGATGACAAGTTTCTTTTAATTAATATACTGTGTAATTTAGTCATAAATTTTAATGTCGCAATGATTGTGTGAAAAAGAGTGTTTGCAACCAAAAGACAAGTCTTCCAAACCAGCAATGTTATGAGGTATTCTTTGTTGAAAAAATCAACCAATTCTCATCAATAAGAAACCCTAATCAAGATTATGGACCCTATTGTTTGTTAGTATTAAATGAATTGTATAGATATGGACATTTTTTTCTTGATGAATATAGTTGTTAATAAGGAGACAAAAGATAATTTCATAGTCATTGAAAGAAAAATACTGCTTGTAACGACAAAAGGAGCCTGATTAGCATGTAGTGAATATAAAGCCTCATTATGTAGGTAACAACAAAATCGACATTGGTACGAAATGCAAATTAGGATGAATGACTCCATTAGATGATGGAATTAAACACATTTCGATTTTCAATTGTGCGATGACATGTTTCTTTTAATTAATATACTGTGTAATTTAGTCATAAATTTTAATGTCACAATGATTGTGTGAAATAGAGTGTTTGGAACCAAAGGACAAGTCTTCCAAACAAGAAATGTTAAGTGGGATTCTTACTTTTAAAAATCAACCAATTCACATCAATGAGAAACACTAATCATGATTATGAACCACATTTTTTGTTAGTATTAAATTAATTATATAGATATGTACATTATTTTCTTGATGAATATGATTTTTAATAAGGAGACAAAAGATAATTTCATAGTCATTGGAAGAAAAATAGTGCTTCTTACGTCAAAAGGAGCCTGATTAGCATGTTGTGAATATAAAGCCTTATTATTTAGGTAACAACCAAATTGACATTGGTACGAAATGCACATTAGGCTGAATGACTACATTGGGTGATGGAACTAAACACATTTCAATTTTCAATTGTGCGACGACATGTTTCTTTTAATTAATATACTGTGTAATTTAGTCATAAATTTTAATGTCACAATAATTGTGTGGAAAAGAGTGTTTGGAACCAAAAGACATGTCTTCCAAACCAGAAATGTTATGAGGGATTCTTTAGTTGAAAAATCTAGCAATTCCCATCAATAAGAAACCCTAATCAAGATTACGGACCCCATTGTTTGTCAGTATTAAATGGATTGTATAAATATGGACATTTTTTTCTTCATGGATATAGTTGTTAATAAGCAGAGAAAGGATAATTGCATAGTCATTGCAAGAAAAATACTCCTTGTAACAACAAAAGGAGCCTGATTAGCATGAAGTGAATATAAAGGCTCATTATTTAGGTAACAACCAAATTGATATTGGTACGAAATGCAAATTAGGATGAATGACTCCATTGGGTGATTGAACTAAACACATTTCGATAGTCAATTGTGTGACAACATGTTACTTTTAATTAATATACTGTGCAATTTAGTCTTAAATTTTAATGTCACAATGATTGTGTGAAAAAGAGTGTTTGGAACAAAAAGACAAGTCTTCCATACCAGAAATTTTACGAGGGATTCTTTATTTGAAAAATCACGCAATTCACATCAATAAGAAACCCTAATCAAGAATACGGACCCCATTGTTTGTTGGTATTAAATGAATTGAATAGTTAAGGACATTTTTTCCTAGATGGATATAGTTGTTAATAAGAAGACAAAAGATAATTTCATAGTCATTGCAAAAAAAATACTGCTCGTAACAACAAAAGGAGCCTGATTAGCATGAAGTGAATATAAAGCCTTATTATTTAGGTAACAACCAAATTGACATTGGTACGAAATGCAAATTAGGATGAATGACTCCATTGGGTGATTGAACTAAACACATTTCGATAATCAATTGTCCGGCGACATGTTACTTTTATTTAATATATTGTGTAATTTAGTCATAAATTTTAATGTCACAATGATTGTGCGAAAAAGAGTGTTTGGAACCAAAAGACAAGTCTTCCAAACAAGAAATGTTAAGAGGGATTCTTTATTTTAAAAATCAACCAATTCACATCAATAAGAAACCCTAATCAAGATTATGGACCTCATTGTTTGTTAGTATTAAATTAGTTGTATAGATATGAACATTGTTTTGTGGATGAATATGATTGTTAATAGGGAGACAAAAGATAATTTCATAGTCATTGCAAGAAAAATACTGCTTGTAACAACAAAAGGAGCCTGATTAGCATGAAGTGAATATAAAGCCTCATTATTTAGGTAACAACGAAATTGGCATTGGTACGAAATGCGAATTAGGATGAATGACTCCATTGGGTGATTGAACTAGACACATTTTGATTTTCAATTGTACGATGACAAGTTTCTTTTAATTAATATACTGTGTAATTTAGTCATAAATTTTAATGTCGCAATGATTGTGTGAAAAAGAGTGTTTGCAACCAAAAGACAAGTCTTCCAAACCAGCAATGTTATGAGGTATTCTTTGTTGAAAAAATCAACCAATTCTCATCAATAAGAAACCCTAATCAAGATTATGGACCCTATTGTTTGTTTGTATTGAATGAATTGTATAGATATGGACATTTTTTTCTTGATGAATATAGTTGTTAATAAGGAGACAAAAGATAATTTCATAGTCATTGAAAGAAAAATACTCCTTGTAACGACAAAAGGAGCCTGATTAGCATGTAGTGAATATAAAGCCTCATTATGTAGGTAACAACAAAATCGACATTGGTACGAAATGCAAATTAGGATGAATGACTCTATTAGATGATGGAATTAAACACATTTCGATTTTCAATTGTGCGATGACATGTTTCTTTTAATTAATATACTGTGTAATTTAGTCATAAATTTTAATGTCACAATGATTGTGTGAAATAGAGTGTTTGGAACCAAAGGACAAGTCTTCCAAACAAGAAATGTTAAGTGGGATTCTTACTTTTAAAAATCAACCAATTCACATCAATGAGAAACACTAATCATGATTATGAACCACATTTTTTGTTAGTATTAAATTAATTATATAGATATGTACATTATTTTCTTGATGAATATGATTTTTAATAAGGAGACAAACGATAATTTCATAGTCATTGGAAGAAAAATAGTGCTTCTTACGACAAAAGGAGCTTGATTAGCATGTTGTGAATATAAAGCCTTATTATTTAGGTAACAACCAAATTGACATTGGTACGAAATGCACATTAGGCTGAATGACTACATTGGGTGATGGAACTAAACACATTTCAATTTTCAATTGTGCGACGACATGTTTCTTTTAATTAATATACTGTGTAATTTAGTCATAAATTTTAATGTCACAATAATTGTGTGGAAAAGAGTGTTTGGAACCAAAAGACATGTCTTCCAAACCAGAAATGTTATGAGGGATTCTTTAGTTGAAAAATCTAGCAATTTCCATCAATAAGAAACCCTAATCAAGATTACGGACCCCATTGTTTGTCAGTATTAAATGAATTGTATAAATATGGACATTTTTTTCTTCATGGATATAGTTGTTAATAAGCAGAGAAAAGATAATTTCATAGTCATTGCAAGAAAAATACTCCTTGTAACAACAAAAGGAGCCTGATTAGCATGAAGTGAATATAAAGGCTCATTATTTAGGTAACAACCAAATTGACATTGGTACGAAATGCAAATTAGGATGAATGACTCCATTGGGTGATTGAACTAAACACATTTCGATAGTCAATTGTGCGACAACATGTTACTTTTAATTGATATACTGTGTAATTTAGTCTTAAATTTTAATGTCACAATGATTGTGTGAAAAAGAGTGTTTGGAACAAAAAGACAAGTCTTCCATACCAGAAATTTTACGAGGGATTCTTTATTTGAAAAATCACGCAATTCACATCAATAAGAAACCCTAATCAAGAATATGGACCCCATTGTTTGTTAGTATTAAATGAATTGTATAGTTAAGGACATTTTTTTCTAGATGGATATAGTTGTTAATAAGAAGACAAAAGATAATTTCATAGTCATTGGAAGAAAAATACTCCTTGTAACGACGAAAGGAGCCTGATTAGCATGTAGTGAATATAAAGCCTCATTATTTAGTTAACAACCAAATTGACATTGGTAGGAAATGCAAATTAGGTTGAATGGATCCATTGGGTGATGGAACTAAACACATTTCGATTTTCAATTGCGCGACGACAATTTTCTTTTAATTAATATACTGTGTAATTTAGTCATAAATTTTAATGTCACAATGATTGTGTGGAAAAGTGTTTTTGGAACCAAAAGACAAGTCTTCCAAACCAGAAATGTTATGAGGTATTCTTTGTTTAAAAAATCAACCAATTCTCATCAATGAGAAACCCTAATCAAGATTATAGACTATATTGTTCTTTAGTATTAAATGAATTGTATAGATATGGACATTTTTTTTCTTGATGAATATAGTTGTTAATGCAAATTAGGATGAATGACTCCATTGGATGATCGAATTAAACACATTTCGATTTTCAATTGTGCGGCGACATGATTCTTTTAATTAATATACTGTGTAATTTAGTCATAAATTTTAATGTCACAATGATTGTGTGAGAAAGAGTGTTTGGAACCAAAAGACAACTCTTCCAAACCAGAAATGTTATGATGGATTCTTTATTTGAGAAATCAAGCAATTCACATTAATAAGAAACCCTAATCAAGATTATGGACCCCATTGTTTGTTAGTATTAAATTAATTGTATAGATATGGACATTGTTTTCTTGATGAATATGATTATTAATAAGGAGACAAAAGATGATTTCATAGTCATTGGAAGAAACATACTGTTTGTAACAACAAAAGGAGCCTGATTAGCATGTAGTGAGTATAAAGCCTCATTATTTATGTAACAAGCAAATTGACATTGGTACGAAATGCAAATTAGGTTCAATGACTCCATTGGGTGATTGAACTAATCACATTTCAATTTTCAATTTTGTGAAGACATGTTTCATTTAATTAATATAATGTGTAATTTAGTCATAAATTTTAATGTCACAATGACTGTGTGAAAAAGAATGTTCGGAACCAAAAGACAAGTCTTCCAAACAAGAAATGTTAAGAGGGATTCTTTAGTTGAAAAATCTGGCAATTCCCATCAATAAGAAACCCTAATCAAGATTACGGACCCCATTGTTTGTTAGTATTAATTGAATTGTATAAATATGGACATTTTTTTCTTCATGGATATAGTTGTTAATAAGCAGAGAAAAGATAATCTCATAGTCATTGCAAGAAAAATACTCCTTGTAACAACAAAAGGAGCCTAATTAGCATGAAGTGAATATAAAGGCTCATTATTTAGGTAACAACCAAATTGACATTGGTACGAAATGGAAATTAGGATGAATGACACCATTGGGTGATTGAACTAAACATATTTCGATAGTCAATTGTGTGACGACATGTTACTTTTAATTAATATACTGTGTAATTTAGTCATAAATTTTAATGTCACAATGATTGTGTGAAAAAGTGTGTTTGGAACAAAAAGACAAGACTTCCATACCAGAAATGTTACGAGGGATTCTTTATTTGAAAAATCACGCAATTCACATCAATAAGAAACCCTAATCAAGAATATGGACCCCATTGTTTGTTAGTATTAAATGAATTGTATAGTTAAGGACATTTTTTTCTAGATGGATATAGTTGTTAATAAGAAGACAAAAGATAATTTCATAGTCATTGCAAAAAAAATATTGCTCGTAACAACAAAAGGAGCCTGATTAGCATGAAGTGAATATAAAGCCTTATTATTTAGGTAACAGCCAAATTGACATTGGTACGAAATGCAAATTAGGATGAATGACTCCATTGGGTGATTGAACTAAACACATTTCGATAATCAATTGTGCGACGACATGTTACTTTTATTTAATATATTGTGTAATTTAGTCATAAATTTTAATGTCACAATGATTGTACGAAAAAGAGTGTTTGGAACCAAAAGACAAGTCTTCCAAACAAGAAATCTTAAGAGGGATTCTTTATTTTAAAAATCAACCAATTCACATCAATAAGAAACCCTAATCAAGATTATGGACCTCATTGTTTGTTAGTATTAAATTAATTTTATAGATATGGACATTGTTTTCTTGATGAATATGATTGTTCATAAGGAGACAAAAGATAATTTCATAGTCATTGGAAGAAAAATACTACTTGTAACAACAAAAGGAGCCTAATTAGCATGTAGTGAATATAAAGCCTCATTATTTAGGTAACAGCCAAATTGACATTGGTACGAAATGCAAATTAGGATGAATGACTCCATTGGGTGATTGAACTAAACACATTTCGATTTTCAATTGTGCAACGACATGTTACTTTTAATTAATATACTGTGTAATTTAGTCATAAATTTTAATGTCACAATGATTGTGTGAGAAAGAGTGTTTGGAACCAAAAGACAACTCTTCCAAACCAGATATGTTATGATGGATTCTTTATTTGAGAAATTAAGCAATTCACATTAATAAGAAACCCTAATCAAGATTATGGACCCCATTGTTTGTTAGTATTAAATTAATTATATAGATATGGACATCATTTTCTTGATGAATATGATTGTTAATAAGGAGACAAAAGATAATTTCATAGTCATTGCAAGAAAAATACTGCTTGTAACAACAAAGGGAGCCTGATTAGCATGAAGTGAATATAAAGCCTCATTATTTAGGTAACAACCAAACTGACATCGTACGAAATGCAAATTAGGATGAATGACTCCATTGGGTGATTGAACTAAACACATTTCGATATTCAATTGTGCGACGACATGTTACTATTAATTAATATTCTGTGTAATTTAGTCATAAATTTTAATGTCACAATGATTGTGTGAAAAAGAGTGTTTGGAACCAAAAGACAAGTCTTCCAAACAAGAAATGTTAAGAGGGATTCTTTATTTTAAAAATCAACCAATTCACATCAATAAGAAACCCTAATAAAGATTATGGACCTCATTGTTTGTTAGTATTAAATTAATTGTATAGATATGGACATTGTTTTCTTGATGAATATGATTGTTAATAAGGAGACAAAAGATAATTTCATAGTCATTGGAAGAAAAATACTGCTTGTAACAATAAAAGGAGCCTGATTAGCATGTAGTGAATATAAAGCCTCATTTTTTAGGTAACAACCAAATTGACATTGGTACGAAATGCAAATTTGGTTGAATGACTCCATTGGGTGATGGATCTAAACACATTTCGATTTTCAATTGTGCGACGACAAGTTTCTTTTAATTAATATACTGTGTAATTTAGTCATAAATTTTAATGTCACAACGATTGTGTGGAAAACAGTGGTTGGCACCAAAAGACAAGTCTTCCAAACCAGAAATGTTATGAGGAATTCTTTGTTCAAAAAATCAACCAATTCTCATCAATAAGAAACCCTAATCAAGATTATGGACCCTATTGTTTGTTAGTATTAAATGAATTGTATAGATATGGACATTTTTTTCCTGATGAATATAATTGTTAATCAGGAGACAAAAGATAATTTCATTGTCATTGAAAGAAAAATACTCCTTGTAACAACAAAAGGAGCCTGATTATCATGTAGTGAATATAAAGCCTCATTATTTAGGTAACAACCAAATTGACATTGGTATGAAATGCAAATTAGGATGAATGACTCCATTGGATGATGGAATTAAACACATTTCGATTTTCAATTGTGCGACGACATGTTTCTTTTAATTAATATACTGTGTAATTTAGTCATAAATTTTAATGTCACAATGATTGTGTGAAACAGAGTGTTTGGAACGAAAAGACAAGTCTTCCAAACAAGAAATCCTAAGAGGTATTCTTTATTTTAAAAATCAACAAATTCATAGCAATAAGAAACCCTAATCATGATTATGGACCTCATTGTTTATTAGTATTAAATTAATTATAAACATATGGACATTGTTTTCTTGATGAATATGATTGTTCATAAGGAGACAAAAGATAATTTCATAGTCATTGCAAGAAAAATACTGCTTGTAACAACAAAAGGAGCCTGATTAGCATGTAGTGAATATAAAGCCTCATTATTTAGGTAACAGCCAAATTGACATTGGTACGAAATGCAAATTAGGATGAATCACTCCATTGGGTGATTGAACTAAACACATTTCGATTTTCAATTGTGCAACGACATGTTACTTTTAATTGATATACTGTGTAATTTAGTCATAAATTTTAATGTCACAATGATTGTGTGAGAAAGAGTGTTTGGAACCAAAAGACAACTGTTCCAAACCAGAAATGTTATGATGGATTCTTTATTTGAGAAATTAAGCAATTCACATTAATAAGAAGCCCTAATCAAGATTATGGACCCCATTGTTTGTTAGTATTAAATTAATTATATAGATATGGACATGGTTTTCTTGATGAATATGATTGTTAATAAGGAGACAAAAGATAATTTCATAGTCATTGCAACAAAAATAATGCTTGTAACAACAAAGGGAGCCTGATTAGCATGAAGTGAATATAAAGCCTCATTATTTAGGTAACATCCAAATTCACATTGGTACGAAATGCAAATTAGGATGAATAACTCCATTAAATGATGGAATTAATCACATTTCGATTTTCAATTGTGCTACGACATGTTTCATTTAATTAATATACTGTGTAATTTAGTCATAAATTTTAATGTCATAATGATTTGTGAAAAAGGGTGTTTGGAGGCAAAAGACAAGTCTTCCAAACAAGAAATGCTAAGAGGGATTCTTTCTTGTAAAAATCAAGCAATTCAAATCAATAAGAAACGCTAATCATGATTATGGACCTCATTATTTGTTAGTATTAAATTAATTATATAGATATGGACATTGTTTTCTTGATGAATATGATTGTCAATAAGGAGAGAAAAGATAATTTCATAGTCATTGGAAGAAAAATATTGCTTGTAACAACAAAGGGAGCCTGATTAGCATGAAGTGAATATAAAGCCTCATTATTTAGGTAACAACCAAATTGACATTGGTACGAAATGCAAATTAGGATGAATGACTCCATTGGGTGATTGAACTAAACACAATTCGATATTCAATTGTGCGACGACATGTTACTTTTAATTAATATTCTGTGTAATTTAGTCATAAATTTTAATGTCACAATGATTGTGTGAAAAAGAGTGTTTGGAACCAAAAGACAAGTCTTCCAAACAAGAAATGTTAAGAGGGATTCTTTATTTTAAAAATCAACCAATTCACATCAATAAGAAACCCTAATAAAGATTATGGACCTCTTTGTTTGTTAGTATTAAATTAATTGTATAGATATGGACATTGTTTTCTTGATGAATATGATTGTTAATAAGGAGACAAAAGATAATTTCATAGTCATTGGAAGAAAAATACTGCTTGTAACAATAAAAGGAGCCTGATTAGCATGTAGTGAATATAAAGTCTCATTTTTTAGGTAACAACCAAATTGACATTGGTACGAAATGCAAATTTGGTTGAATGACTCCATTGGGTGATGGAACTAAACACATTTCGATTTTCAATTGTGCGACGACAAGTTTCTTTTAATTAATATACTGTGTAATTTAGTCATAAATTTTAATGTCACAATGATTGTGTGGAAAACAGTGGTTGGCACCAAAAGACAAGTCTTCCAAACCAGAAATGTTATGAGGAATTCTTTGTTCAAAAAATCAACCAATTCTCATCAATAAGAAACCCTAATCAAGATTATGGACCCTATTGTTTGTTAGTATTAAATGAATTGTATAGATATGGACATTTTTTTCCTGATGAATATAATTGTTAATCAGGAGACAAAAGATAATTTCATGGTCATTGAAAGAAAAATACTCCTTGTAACAACAAAAGGAGCCTGATTATCATGTAGTGAATATAAAGCCTCATTATTTAGGTAACAACCAAATTGACATTGGTACGAAATGCAAATTAGGATGAATGACTCCATTGGATGATGGAATTAAACACATTTCGATTTTCAATTGTGCGACGACATGTTTCTTTTAATTAATATACTGTGTAATTTAGTCATAAATTTTAATGTCACAATGATTGTGTGGAAAAGGGTGTTTAGAACCAAAAGACAAGTCTTCCAAACAAGAAATGTTATGAGGCATTCTTTATTTGAAAAATCAAGCAATTCAAATCAATAAGAAACCCTAATCAAGATTATGGACCCTATAGTTTGTTAGTATTCAAAGAATTGTATAGATATGGACATTGTTTTCTTAATGAATATAGTTGTTTACAAGGAGACAAAAGATAATTTCATAGTCATTGAAAGAAAAATGCTCCTTGTAACAATAAAAGGAGCCTGATTAGCATGTAGTGAATATAAATCCTCATTATTTAGGTAACAACCAAATTGACATTGGTACGAAATGCAAATTAGGATGAATGACTCCATTGGATGATGGAATTAAACACATTTCGATTTTCAATTGTGCGACGACATGTTCCTTTTAATTAATATACTGCATAATTTAGTCATAAATTTTAATGTCACAATGATTGTGTGAAAAAGAGTGTTTGGAACCAAAAGACAAGTCTTCCAAACAGGAAATGCTAAGAGGGATTCTTTGTTTTAGAAACCAAGCAATTCACATCAATAAGAAACGCTAATCATGATTATGGACCTCATTGTTTGTTAGTATTAAATTAATTATATAGATATGGACATTGTTTTCTTGATGAATATGATTGTTAATAAGGAGACAAAAGATAATTTGCTAGTCATTGCAAGAAAAATAATGCTTGGAACAACAAAAGGAGCCTGATTAGCATGTAGTGAATATAAAGCCTCATTATTTAGGTAACAACCAAATTGACATTGGTACGAAATGCAAATTAGGATGAATGACTCCATTGGATGATGGAATTAAACACATTTCGATTTTCAATTGTGCGACGACATGTTCCTTTTAATTAATATACTATGTAATTTTGTCATAAATTTTAATGTCACAATGATTGTGTGGAAAAGAGTGTTTGGAACCAAAAGACAAGTCTTCCAAACAAGAAATGTTAAGAGGGATTCTTTATTTTAAAAATCAACCAATTCACATCAATAAGAAACCCTAATCAAGATTATGGACCTCATTGTTTGTTAGTATTAAATTAATTGTATAGATATGGACATTTGATTGTCATTGAAAGAAAAATAATGCTTGCAACAACAAAAGGAGCCTGATTATCATGTAGTGAATATAAAGCCTCATTATTTAGGTAACAACCATATTGACATTGGTACGAAATGCAAATTAGGATGAATGACTCCATTGGATGATGGAATTAAACACATTTCGATTTTCAATTGTGCGACCACATGTTCCTTTTAATTAATATACTATGTAATTTAGTCATAAATTTTAATGTCACAAAGATTGTGTGAAAAAGAGTGTTTGGAACCAAAAGACAAGTCTTGCAAACAAGAAATGCTAAGAGGTATTCTCTCTTTTAAAAATCAACCAATTCAGATCAATAAGTAACCCTAATCATGATTAGGGACCTCATTGTTTGTTAGTATTAAATTAATTATATAGATATGGACATTGTTTTCTTGATGAATATGATTGTTAATAAGGAGAGAAAAGATAATTTCATAGTCATTGGAAGAAAAATATTGCTTGTAACAACAAAGGGAGCCTGATTAGGATGAAGTGAATGTAAAGCCTCATTATTTAGGTAACAACCAAATTGACATTGGTACGAAATGCAAATTAGGATGAATGACTCCATTGGGTGATTGAACTAAACACATTTCGATATTCAATTGTGGGACGCATGTTACTTTTAATTAATATTCTGTGTAAGTTAGTCATAAATTTTAATGTCACAATGGTTGTGTGGAAAAGAGTGTTTGGAACCAAAAGACAAGTCTTCCAAACTAGAAATGTTATGAGGCATTCTTTATTTGAAAAATGAAGCAATTCAAATCAATAAGAAACCCTAAACAAGATTGTGGACCCTATAGTTTGTTAGTATTCAAAGAATTGTATAGATATGGACATTGTTTTCTTAATGAATATAGTTGTTAATAAGGAGACAAAAGATAATTTCATAGTCATTGAAAGAAAAATGCTCCTTGTAACAACAAAAGGAGCCTGATTAGCATGTAGTGAATATAAACCCTCATTATTTAGGTAACAACCAAATTGACATTGGTACGAAATGCAAATTAGGATGAATGACTCCATTGGATGATGGAATTAAACACATTTCGATTTTCAATTGTGCGACGACATGTTCCTTTTAATTAATATACTGTGTAATTTAGTCATAAATTTTAATGTCACAATGATTGTGTGAAAAAGAGTGTTTGGAACCAAAAGACAAGTCTTCCAAACAAGAAATGCTAAGAGGGATTCTTTGTTTTAGAAACCAAGCAATTCACATCAATAAGAAACGCTAATCATGATTATGGACCTCATTGTTTGTTAGTATTAAATTAATTATATGGATATGGACATTGTTTTCTTGATGAATATGATTGTTCATAAGGAGACAAAAGATAATTTCCTAGTCATTGCAAGAAAAATAATGCTTGGAACAACAAAAGGAGCCTGATTAGCATGTAGTGAATATAAAGCCTCATTATTTAGGTAACAACCAAATTGACATTGGTACGAAATGCAAATTAGGATGAATGACTCCATTGGATGATGGAATTAAAACACATTTCGATTTTCAATTCTGCGACGACATGTTCCTTTTAATTAATATACTGTGTAATTTAGTCATAATTTTTTAATGTCACAATGATTGTGTGGAAAAGAGTGGTTGGAACCATAAGACAAGTCTTCCAAACAAGAAATGTTAAGAGGGATTCTTTATTTTAAAAATCAACCAATTCACATCAATAAGAAACCCTAATCAAGATTATGGACCTCATTGTTTGTTAGTATTAAATTAATTGTATAGATATGGACATTTGATTGTCATTGAAAGAAAAATAATGCTTGTAACAACAAAACGAGCCTGATTATCATGTAGTGAATATCAAGCCTCATTATTTAGGTAACAACCATATTGACATTGGTACGAAATGCAAATTACGATGAATGACTCCATTGGATGATGGAATTAAACAGTTTTCGATTTTCAATTGTGCGACCACATGTTCCTTTTAATTAATATACTATGTAATTTAGTCATAAATTTTAATGTCACAAAGATTGTGTGAAAAAGAGTGTTTGGAACCAAAAGACAAGTCTTCCAAAAAAAAATGTTAAGAGGTATTCTTTATTTTAAAAATCAACCAATTCACATCAATAAGAAACCCTAATCAAGATTATGGACCCCATTGTTTGTTAGTATTAAATTAATTATATAGATATGGACATTGTTTTCTTGATGAATATGATTGTTAATAAGGAGAGAAAAGATAATTTCATAGTCATTGGAAGAAAAATATTGCTTGTAACAACAAAGGGAGCCTGATTAGGATGAAGTGAATGTAAAGCCTCATTATTTAGGTAACAACCAAATTGACATTGGTACGAAATGCAAATTAGGATGAATGACTCCATTGGGTGATTGAACTAAACACATTTCGATATTCAATTGTGGGACGGCATGTTACTTTTAATTAATATTCTGTGTAAGTTAGTCATAAAATTTTAATGTCACAATGATTGTGTGGAAAAGAGTGTTTGGAACCAAAAGACAAGTCTTCCAAACTAGAAATGTTATGAGGCATTCTTTATTTGAAAAATGAAGCAATTCAAATCAATAAGAAACCCTAATCAAGATTATGGACCCTATAGTTTGTTAGTATTCAAAGAATTGTATAGATATGGACATTGTTTTCTTAATGAATATAGTTGTTAATAAGGAGACAAAAGATAATTTCATAGTCATTGAAAGAAAAATGCTCCTTGTAACAACAAAAGGAGCCTGATTAGCATGTAGTGAATATAAAGCCTCATTATTTAGGTAACAACCAAATTGACATTGGTACGAAATGCAAATTAGGATGAATGACTCCATTGGATGATGGAATTAAACACATTTCGATTTTCAATTGTGCGACGACATGTTCCTTTTAATTAATATACTGTGTAATTTAGTCATAAATTTTAATGTCACAATGATTGTGTGGAAAAGAGTGGTTGGAACCATAAGACAAGTCTTCCAAAAAAGAAATGTTAAGAGGGATTCTTTATTTTAAAAATCAACCAATTCACATCAATAAGAAACCCTAATCAAGATTATGGACCTCATTGTTTGTTAGTATTAAATTAATTATATAGATATGGACATTGTTTTCTTGATGAATATGATTGTTAATAAGGAGACAAAAGATAATTTCCTAGTCATTGCAAGAAAAATAATGCTTGGAACAACAAAGGGTGCCTGACTAGCATGAAGTGAATATAAAGCCTCATTATTTAGGTAACAAGCAAATTGACATTGGTACGAAATGTAAATTAGAATTAATGACTCCATTGGTTGATTGAACTAAACACATTTCGATATTCAATTGTGCGACAACATGTTACTTTTAATTAATATTCTGTGTAATTTTGTCATAAATTTTAATGTCACAATGATTGTGCGCGAAAAGGAGTGTTTGGAACGAAAAGATAAGTCTTCCAAACAAGAAATGTTAAGAGGGATTCTTTATTTTAGAAACCAAGCAATTCACATCAATAAGAAACGCTAATCATGATTATGGACCTCATTGTTTGTTAGTATTAAATTAATTATATGGATATGGACATTGTTTTCTTGATGAATATGATTGTTCATAAGGAGACAAAAGATAATTTCCTAGTCATTGCAAGAAAAATAATGCTTGGAACAACAAAAGGAGCCTGATTAGCATGTAGTGAATATAAAGCCTCATTATTTAGGTAACAACCAAATTGACATTGGTACGAAATGCAAATTAGGATGAATGACTCCATTGGATGATGGAATTAAACACATTTCGATTTTCAATTCTGCGACGACATGTTCCTTTTAATTAATATACTGTGTAATTTAGTCATAAATTTTAATGTCACAATGATTGTGTGGAAAAGAGTGGTTGGAACCATAAGACAAGTCTTCCAAACAAGAAATGTTAAGAGGGATTCTTTATTTTAAAAATCAACCAATTCACATCAATAAGAAACCCTAATCAAGATTATGGACCTCATTGTTTGTTAGTATTAAATTAATTGTATAGATATGGACATTTGATTGTCATTGAAAGAAAAATAATGCTTGTAACAACAAAACGAGCCTGATTATCATGTAGTGAATATCAAGCCTCATTATTTAGGTAACAACCATATTGACATTGGTACGAAATGCAAATTACGATGAATGACTCCATTGGATGATGGAATTAAACAGTTTTCGATTTTCAATTGTGCGACCACATGTTCCTTTTAATTAATATACTATGTAATTTAGTCATAAATTTTAATGTCACAAAGATTGTGTGAAAAAGAGTGTTTGGAACCAAAAGACAAGTCTTCCAAAAAAAAATGTTAAGAGGTATTCTTTATTTTAAAAATCAACCAATTCACATCAATAAGAAACCCTAATCAAGATTATGGACCCCATTGTTTGTTAGTATTAAATTAATTATATAGATATGGACATTGTTTTCTTGATGAATATGATTGTTAATAAGGAGAGAAAAGATAATTTCATAGTCATTGGAAGAAAAATATTGCTTGTAACAACAAAGGGAGCCTGATTAGGATGAAGTGAATGTAAAGCCTCATTATTTAGGTAACAACCAAATTGACATTGGTACGAAATGCAAATTAGGATGAATGACTCCATTGGGTGATTGAACTAAACACATTTCGATATTCAATTGTGGGACGGCATGTTACTTTTAATTAATATTCTGTGTAAGTTAGTCATAAATTTTAATGTCACAATGATTGTGTGGAAAAGAGTGTTTGGAACCAAAAGACAAGTCTTCCAAACTAGAAATGTTATGAGGCATTCTTTATTTGAAAAATGAAGCAATTCAAATCAATAAGAAACCCTAATCAAGATTATGGACCCTATAGTTTGTTAGTATTCAAAGAATTGTATAGATATGGACATTGTTTTCTTAATGAATATAGTTGTTAATAAGGAGACAAAAGATAATTTCATAGTCATTGAAAGAAAAATGCTCCTTGTAACAACAAAAGGAGCCTGATTAGCATGTAGTGAATATAAAGCCTCATTATTTAGGTAACAACCAAATTGACATTGGTACGAAATGCAAATTAGGATGAATGACTCCATTGGATGATGGAATTAAACACATTTCGATTTTCAATTGTGCGACGACATGTTCCTTTTAATTAATATACTGTGTAATTTAGTCATAAATTTTAATGTCACAATGATTGTGTGGAAAAAAGAGTGGTTGGAACCATAAGACAAGTCTTCCAAAAAAGAAATGTTAAGAGGGATTCTTTATTTTAAAAATCAACCAATTCACATCAATAAGAAACCCTAATCAAGATTATGGACCTCATTGTTTGTTAGTATTAAATTAATTATATAGATATGGACATTGTTTTCTTGATGAATATGATTGTTAATAAGGAGACAAAAGATAATTTCCTAGTCATTGCAAGAAAAATAATGCTTGGAACAACAAAGGGTGCCTGACTAGCATGAAGTGAATATAAAGCCTCATTATTTAGGTAACAAGCAAATTGACATTGGTACGAAATGTAAATTAGAATTAATGACTCCATTGGTTGATTGAACTAAACACATTTCGATATTCAATTGTGCGACAACATGTTACTTTTAATTAATATTCTGTGTAATTTTGTCATAAATTTTAATGTCACAATGATTGTGCGAAAAGGAGTGTTTGGAACGAAAAGATAAGTCTTCCAAACAAGAAATGTTAAGAGGGATTCTTTATTTTAGAAACCAAGCAATTCACATCAATAAGAAACGCTAATCATGATTATGGACCTCATTGTTTGTTAGTATTAAATTAATTATATGGATATGGACATTGTTTTCTTGATGAATATGATTGTTCATAAGGAGACAAAAGATAATTTCCTAGTCATTGCAAGAAAAATAATGCTTGGAACAACAAAAGGAGCCTGATTAGCATGTAGTGAATATAAAGCCTCATTATTTAGGTAACAACCAAATTGACATTGGTACGAAATGCAAATTAGGATGAATGACTCCATTGGATGATGGAATTAAACACATTTCGATTTTCAATTGTGCGACGACATGTTCCTTTTAATTAATATACTGTGTAATTTAGTCATAAATTTTAATGTCACAATGATTGTGTGGAAAAGATTGGTTGGAACCATAAGACAAGTCTTCCAAACAAGAAATGTTAAGAGGGATTCTTTATTTTAAAAATCAACCAATTCACATCAATAAGAAACCCTAATCAAGATTATGGACCTCATTGTTTGTTAGTATTAAATTAATTGTATAGATATGGACATTTGATTGTCATTGAAAGAAAAATAATGCTTGTAACAACAAAACGAGCCTGATTATCATGTAGTGAATATAAAGCCTCATTATTTAGGTAACAACCATATTGACATTGGTACGAAATGCAAATTACGATGAATGACTCCATTGGATGATGGAATTAAACACTTTTCGATTTTCAATTGTGCGACCACATGTTCCTTTTAATTAATGTACTATGTAATTTAGTCATAAATTTTAATGTCACAAAGATTGTGTGAAAAAAGAGTGTGTTTGGAACAAAAAGACAAGTCTTTTCCAAACAAGAAATGCTAAGAGGTATTCTTTCTTTTAAAAATCAACCAATTCAGATCAATAAGAAACCCTAATCATGATTACGGACCTCATTGTTTGTTAGTATTGAATTAATTATATAGATATGGACATTGTTTTCTTGATGAATATGATTGTTAATAAGGAGAGAAAAGATAATTTCATAGTCATTGGAAGAAAAATATTGCTTGTAACAACAAAGGGAGCCTGATTAGCATGAAGTGAATGTAAAGCCTCATTATTTAGGTAACAACCAAATTGACATTGGTACGAAATGCAAATTAGGATGAATGACTCCATTGGGTGATTGAACTAAACACATTTCGATATTCAATTGTGGGACGGCATGTTACTTGTAATTAATATTCTGTGTAAGTTAGTCATAAATTTTAATGTCACAATGATTGTGTGGAGAAAAGTGTTTGGAACCAAAAGACAAGTCTTCCAAACTATAAATGTTATGAGGCATTCTTTATTTGAAAAATCAAGCAATTCAAATCAATAAGAAACCCTAATCAAGATTATGGACCCTATAGTTTGTTAGTATTCAAAGAATTGTATAGATATGGACATTGTTTTCTTAATGAATATAGTTGTTAATAAGGAGACAAAAGATAATTTCATAGTCATTGAAAGAAAAATGCTCCTTGTAACAACAAAAGGAGCCTGATTAGCATGTAGTGAATATAAATCCTCATTATTTAGGTAACAACCAAATTGACATTGGTACGAAATGCAAATTAGGATGAATGACTCCATTGGATGATGGAATTAAACACATTTCGATTTTTAATTGTGCGACGACATGTTCCTTTTAATTAATATACTGTGCAATTTAGTCATAAATTTTAATGTCACAATGATTGTGTGAAAAAGAGTGTTTGGAACCAAAAGACAAGTCTTCCAAACAAGAAATGCTAAGAGGGATTCTTTCTTTTAGAAACCAAGCAATTCACATCAATAAGAAACGCTAATCATGATTATGGACCTCATTGTTTGTTAGTATTAAATTAATTATATAGATATGGACATTGTTTTCTTGATGAATATGATTGTTAATAAGGAGACAAAAGATAATTTCCTAGTCATTGCAAGAAAAATAATGCTTGGAACAACAAAGGGTGCCTGACTAGCATGAAGTGAATATAAAGCCTCATTATTTAGGTAACAAGCAAATTGACATTGGTACGAAATGTAAATTAGGATTAATGACTCCATTGGTTGATTGAACTAAACACATTTCGATATTCAATTGTGCGACAACATGTTACTTTTAATTAATATTCTGTGTAATTTTGTCATAAATTTTAATGTCACAATGATTGTGCGAAAAGGAGTGTTTGGAACGAAAAGATAAGTCTTCCAAACAAGAAATGTTAAGAGGGATTCTTTATTTTAAAAATCAACCAATTCACATCAATAAGAAACCCTAATAAAGATTATGGACCTCATTGTTTGTTAGTATTCAATTAAATGTATAGATATGGACATTGTTTTCTTGATCAATATGATTGTTAATAAGGAGACAAAAGATAATTTCATAGTCATTGGAAGAAAAATACTGCTTGTAACAACAAAAGGAGCCTGATTACCATGTAGTGAATATAAAGCCTCATTATTTAGGTAACAAGCAAATTGACATTGGTACGAAATGCAAATTAGGTTGAATGACTCCATTGGGTGATGGAACTAAACACATTTCAATTTTCAAATGTGGGACGACAAGTTTCTTATAAGTAATATACTGTGTAATTTAGTCATAAATTTTAATGTCACAATGATTGTGTGGAAAAGAGTGGTTGGAACCAAAAGACAAGTCTTCCAAACCAGAAATGTTATGAGGTATTCTTTGTTCAAAAAATCGATCAATTCTCATCAATGAGAAACCCTAATAAAGATTATGGACCTCAGTGTTTGTTACTATTAAATTAATTTTATAGATATGGACATTGTTTTCTTGATGAATATGATTGTTAATAAGGAGACAAAAGAAAATTTCATAGTCGTTGCAAGAAAAATACTGCTTGTAACAACAAAAGGAGCCTGATTATCATGAAGTGAATATCAAGCCTCATTATTTAGGTAACAACGAAATTGACATTGGTACGAAATGCAAATTACGATGAATGACTCCATCGGATGATAGAATTAAACACATTTCGATTTTCAATTGTGCGACCACATGTTCCTTTTAATTAATATACTATGTAATTTAGTCATAAATTTTAATGTCACAAAGATTGTGTGAAAAAGAGTGTTTGGAACCAAAAGACAAGTCTTCCAAAGAACAAATGTTAAGAGGGATTCTTTATTTTAAAAATCAACCAATACACATCAATAAGAAACCCTAATCAAGATTATGGACCTCATTGTTTGTTAATATTAAATTAATTGTATAGATATGCGCATTATTTTCTTGATGAATATGATTGTTAATAAGGAGACAAAAGATAATTTCATAGTCATTGGAAGAAAAATACTGCTTGTAACAACAAAAGGAGCCTGATTAGCATGTAGTGAACATAAAGCCTCATTATATAGGTAACAACCAAATTGACATTGGTACGAAATGCAAATTTGGTTGAATGACTCCATTGGGTGATGGAACTAAACACATTTCGATTTTCAATTGTGTGACGACAAGTTTCTTTTAATTAATATATTGTGTAATTTAGTCATAAATTCTAATGTCACAATGATTGTGTGGAAAAGAGTGGTTGGAACCAAAAGACAAGTCTTCCAAACCAGAAATGTTATGAGGTATTCTTTGTTCAAAAAATCAACCAATTCTCATCAATAAGAAACCCTAATCAAGATTATGGACCCTATTGTTTGTTAGTATTAAATGAATTGTATAGATATGGACATTTTTTTCCTGATGAATATAATTGTTAATTAGGAGACAAAAGATAATTTCATTGTCATTGAAAGAAAAATACTCCTTGTAACAACAAAAGGAGACTGATTATCATGTAGTGAATATAAAGCCTCATTATTTAGGTAACAACCAAATTGACATCGGCATGAAGTGCAAATTAGGATGAATTACTCCATTGGATGATGGAATTAAACACATTTCGAATTTCAATTGTGCGACGACATGTTTCTTTTAATTAATATACTGTGTAATTTAGTCGTAAATTTTAATGTCACAATGATTGTGTGAAAAAGAGTGTTTGGAACAAAAAGACAAGTCTTCCACACAAGAAATCCTAAGAGGTATTCTTTATTTTAAAAATCAACCAATTCACATCAATAAGAAACCCTAATAAAGATTATGGACCTCATTGTTTATTAGTATTAAATTAATTTTATAGATATGGACATTGTTTTCTTGATGAATATGATTGTTCATAAGGAGACAAAAGATAATTTCATAGTCATTGCGAGAAAAATACTGCTTGTAACAACAAAAGGAGCCTGATTAGCATGAAGTGAATATAAAGCCTCATTATTTAGGTAACAACCAAATTGACATTGGTACGAAATGCAAATTAGGATGAATGACTCCATTGGGTGAATGAAAGAAACACATTTCGATTTTCAATTGTGCGACAACATGTTACTTTTAATTAATATACTGTGTAATTTAGTCATAAATTTTAATGTCACAATGATTGTGTGGAAAAGAGTGGTTGGAACCAAAAGACAAGTCTTCCAAACCAGAAATGTTATGAGGTATTCTTTGTTCAAAATATCTACCAATTCTCATCAATAAGAAACCCTAATCAAGATTATGGACCTCATTGTTTGTTAGTATTAAATTAATTGTATAGATATGGACATTTGATTGTCATTGAAAGAAAAATAATGCTTGTAACAACAAAACGAGCCTGATTATCATGTAGTGAATATAAAGCCTCATTATTTAGGTAACAACCAAATTGACATTGGTACGAAATGCAAATTAGGATGAATGACTCCATTGGGTGATTGAACTAAACACATTTCGATATTCAATTGTGGGACGGCATGTTACTTTTAATTAATATTCTGTATAAGTTAGTCATAAATTTTAATGACACAATGATTGTGTGGAAAAGAGTGTTTGGAACCAAAAGACAAGTCTTCCAAACAAGAAATGTTAAGAGGGATTCTTTATTTTAAAAATCAACCAATCCACATCAATAAGAAACCCTAATCAAGATTATGGACCTCATTGTTTGTTAGTATTAAATTAATTGTATAGATATGGGCATTATTTTCTTGATGAATATGATTGTTAATAAGGAGACAAAAGATAATTTCATAGTCATTGGAAGAAAAATACTGCTTGTAACAACAAAAGGAGCCTGATTAGCATGTAGTGAATATAAAGCCTCATTATTTAGGTAACAACCAAATTGACATTGGTACGAAATGCAAATTTGGTTGAATGACTCCATTGGGTGATGGAACTAAACACATTTTGATTTTCCATTGTGCAACGACATTTAACTTTTAATTAATATACTGTGTAATTTAGTCATAAATTTTAATGTCACAAAGATTGTGTGAAAAAGAGTGTTTGCAACCAAAAGACAAGTCTTCCAAACAAGAAATGCTAAGAGGTATTCTTTCTTTTAAAAATCAACCAATTCAGATCAATAAGAAACCCTAATCATGTTTATGGACCTCATTGTTTTTTAGTATTAAATTAATTATATAGATATGGACATTGTTTTCTTGATGAATATGATTGTTAATAAGGAGACAAAAGATAATTTCATAGCCATTGGATGAAAAATACTGCTTGTAACAACAAAAGGAGCCTGATTAGCATGTAGTGAATATAAAGCCTCATTATTAGGAAACAACCAAATTGACATTGGTACGAAATGCAAATTTGGATGAATGACTCCACTCGGTGATGGAACTAAACACATTTCGATTTTCAATTGTGCGACAACAAGTTTCTTTTAATTAATATACTGTGTAATTTAGTCATAAATTTGAATGTCACAATGATTGTGTGGAAAAGAGTGGTTGGAACCAAAAGACAAGTCTTCAAAAACCAAAAATGTTATGAGGTATTCTTTGTTCAAAAAATCAACCAATTCTCATCAATAAGAAACCCTAATCATGATTATGGACCCTATTGTTTGTTAGTATTAATTGAATTGTATAGATATGGACATTTTTTTCCTGATGAATATAATTGTTAATCAGGAGACAAAAGATAATTTCATTGTTATTGAAAGAAAAATACTCCTTGTAACAACAAAAGGAGCCTGATTATCATGTAGTGAATATAAAGCCTCATTATTTAGGTAACAACCAAATTGACATTGGTATGAAGTGCAAAGTAGGATGAATTACTCCATTGGATGATGGAATTAAACACATTTCGATTTTCAATTGTGCGACGACATGTTTCTTTTAATTAATATACTATGTAATTTAGTCATAAATTTTAATGTCACAATGATTGTGTGAAAAAGAGTGTTTGGAACGAAAAGACAAATCTTCCAAACATGAAATCCTAAGAGGTATTCTTTATTTTAAAAATCAACCAATTCACATCAATAAGAAACCCTAATAAAGATTATGGACCTCATTGTTTGTTAGTATTAAATTAATTGTATAGATATGGACATTTGATTGTCATTGAAAGAAAAATAATGCTTGTAACAACAAAAGGAGCCTGATTATCATGTAGTGAATATAAAGCCTCATTATTTATGTAACAACCAAATTGACATTAGTACGAAATGCAAATTACGATGAATGACTCCATTGGATGATAGAATTAAACACATTTCGATTTTCAATTGTGCGACCACATGTTCCTTTTAATTAATATACTATGTCATTTAGTCATAAATTTTAATGTCACAAAGATTGTGTGAAAAAGAGTGTTTGGAACAAAAAGACAAGTCTTCCAAACAAGAAATGCTAAGAGGTATTCTTTCTTTTAAAAATCAACCAATTCAGATCAATAAGAAACCCTAATCATGTTTATGGACCTCATTGTTTGTTAGTATTAAATTAATTATATAGATATGGACATTGTTTTCTTGATGAATATGATTGTTAATAAGGAGTCAAAAGATAATTTCATAGCCATTGGAAGAAAAATATTGCTTGTAACAACAAAGGGAGCCTGATTATCATGTAGTGAATATAAAGCCTTATTATTTAGGTAATAACCAAATTGACATTGGTACGAAATGCAAAGTAGGATGAATGACTCCATTGGGTGATGGAACTAAAGACATTTCAATTTTCAATAGTGCGACGACATGTTGTTTTTTTAATTTAATATATTGTGTAAGTTAGTCATAAATTTTAATGTCATAATGATTGTGTGAAAAAGAGTGTTTGGAACCAAAAGACAAGTCTTCCAAAGAAGAAATGTTAAGAGGGATTCTTTATTTTAAAAATCAACCAATTCACATCAATAAGAAACCCTAATCAAGATTATGGACCTCATTGTTTGTTAGTATTAAATTAAATTGTATAGATATGGGCATTATTTTCTTGATGAATATGATTGTTAATAAGGAGACAAAAGATAATTTCATAGTCATTGGAAGAAAAATACTGCTTGTAACAACAAAAGGAGCCTGATTAGCATGTAGTGAATATAAAGCCTCATTATTTAGGTAACAACCAAATTGACATTGGTACGAAATGCAAATTTGGTTGAATGACTCCATTGGGTGATGGAACTAAACACATTTCGATTTTCAATTGTGCGACGACAAGTTTTTTTTAATTAATATACTGTGTAATTTTGTCATAAATTTTAATGTCACAAAGATTGTGTGAAAAAGAGTGTTTGGAACAAAAAGACAAGTCTTCCAAACAAGAAATGCTAAGAGGTATTCTTTCTTTTAAAAATCAACCAATTCAGATCAATAAGAAACCCTAATCATGTTTATGGACCTCATTGTTTGTTAGTATTAAATTAATTATATAGATATGGACATTGTTTTCTTGATGAATATGATTGTTAATAAGGAGTCAAAAGATAATTTCATAGCCATTGGATGAAAAATACTGCTTGTAACAACAAAAGGAGCCTGATTAGCATGTAGTGAATATAAAGCCTCATTATTTAGGTAACAACCAAATTGACATTGGTACGAAATGCAAATTTGGTTGAATGACTCCACTGGGTGATGGAACTAAACACATTTCGATTTTCAATTGTGCGACGACAAGTTTCTTTTAATTAATATACTGTGTAATTTAGTCATAAATTTGAATGTCACAATGTTTGTGTGGAAAAGAGTGGTTGGAACCAAAAGACAAGCCTTCAAAACCAAAAATGTTATGAGGTATTCTTTGTTCAAAAAATCAACCAATTCTCATCAATAAGAAACCCTAATCAAGATTATGGACCCTATTATTTGTTAGTATTAAATGAATTGTATAGATATGGACATTTTTTTCCTGATGAATATAATTGTTAATCAGGAGACAAAAGATAATTTCATTGTCATTGAAAGAAAAATACTCCTTGTAACAACAAAAGGAGACTGATTATCATGTAGTGAATATAAAGCCTCATTATTTAGGTAACAACCAAATTGACATCGGCATGAAGTGCAAATTAGGATGAATTACTCCATTGGATGATGGAATTAAACACATTTTGAATTTCAATTGTGCGACGACATGTTTCTTTTAATTAATATACTGTGTAATTTAGTCGTAAATTTTAATGTCACAATGATTGTGTGAAAAAGAGTGTTTGGAATGAAAAGACAAGTCTTCCAAACAAGAAATTTTAAGAGGTATTCTTTATTTTAAAAATCAACCAATTCACATCAATAAGAAACCCTAATAAAGATTATGGACCTCATTGTTTATTAGTATTAAATTAATTTTATAGATATGGACATTGTTTTCTTGATGAATATGATTGTTCATAAGGAGACAAAAGATAATTTCATAGTCATTGCGAGAAAAATACTGCTTGTAACAACAAAAGGAGCCTGATTAGCATGAAGTGAATATAAAGCCTCATTATTTAGGTAACAACCAAATTGACATTCGTACGAAATGCAAATTAGGATGAATGACTCCATTGGGTGATTGAACTAAACACATTTCGATTTTCAATTGTGCGACGACATGTTACTTTTAATTAATATACTGTGTAATTTAGTCATAAATTTTAATGTCACAATGATTGTGTGGAAAAGAGTGGTTGGAACCAAAAGACAAGTCTTCCAAACCAGAAATGTTTGAGGTATTCTTTGTTCAAAATATCAACCAATTCTCATCAATAAGAAACCCTAATCAAGATTATGGACCTCATTGTTTGTTAGTATTAAATTAATTGTATAGATATGGACATTTGATTGTCATTGAAAGAAAAATAATGCTTGTAACAACAAAAGGAGCCTGATTATCATGTAGTGAATATAAAGCCTCATTATTTATGTAACAACCAAATTGACATTGGTACGAAATGCAAATTACGATGAATGACTCCATTGGATGATAGAATTAAGCACATTTCGATTTTCAATTGTGCGACCACATGTTCCTTTTAATTAATATACTATGTCATTTAGTCATAAATTTTAATGTCACAAAGATTGTGTGAAAAAGAGTGTTTGGAACCAAAAGACAAGTCTTCCAAACAAGAAATGCTAAGAGGTATTCTTTCTTTTAAAAAGCAACCAATTCAGATCAATAAGAAACCCTAATCATGATTATGGACCTCATTGTTTGTTAGTATTAAATTAATTATATAGATATGGACATTGTTTTCTTGATGAATATGATTGTTAATAAGGAGAGAAAAGATAATTTCATAGTCATTGGAAGAAAAATATTGCTTGTAACAACAAAGGGAGCCTGATTATCATGTAGTGAATATAAAGCCTTATTATTTAGGTAATAACCAAATTGACATTGGTACGAAATGCAAATTAGGATGAATGACTCCATTGGGTGATGGAACTAAAGACATTTCAATTTTCAATAGTGCGACGACATGTTTCTTTTAATTAATATATTGTGTAAGTTAGTCATAAATTTTAATGTCATAATGATTGTGAGAAAAAGAGTGTTTGGAACCAAAAGACAAGTCTTCCAAAGAAGAAATGTTAAGAGGGATTCTTTATTTTAAAAATCAACCAATTCACATTAATAAGAAACCCTAATCAAGATTATGGACCTCATTGTTTGTTAGTATTAAATTAATTGTATAGATATGGGCATTATTTTCTTGATGAATATGATTGTTAATAAGGAGACAAAAGATAATTTCATAGTCATTGGAAGAAAAATACTGCTTGTAACAACAAAAGGAGCCTGATTAGCATGTAGTGAATATAAAGCCTCATTATTTAGGTAACAACCAAATTGACATTGGTACGAAATGCAAATTTGGTTGAATGACTCCATTGGGTGATGGAACTAAACACATTTCGATTTTCAATTGTGCGACGACAAGTTTTTTTTAATTAATATACTGTGTAATTTAGTCATAAATTTTAATGTCACAAAGATTGTGTGAAAAAGAGTGTTTGCAACCAAAAGACAAGTCTTCCAAACAAGAAATGCTAAGAGGTATTCTTTCTTTTAAAAATCAACCAATTCAGATCAATAAGAAACCCTAATCATGTTTATGGACCTCATTGTTTGTTAGTATTAAATTAATTATATAGATATGGACATTGTTTTCTTGATGAATATGATTGTTAATAAGGAGACAAAAGATAATTTCATAGCCATTGGATGAAAAATACTGCTTGTAACAACAAAAGGAGCCTGATTAGCATGTAGTGAATATAAAGCCTCATTATTAGGAAACAACCAAATTGACATTGGTACGAAATGCAAATTTGGATGAATGACTCCACTGGGTGATGGAACTAAACACATTTCGATTTTCAATTGTGCGACGACAAGTTTCTTTTAATTAATATACTGTGTAATTTAGTCATAAATTTGAATGTCACAATGATTGTGTGGAAAAGAGTGGTTGGAACCAAAAGACAAGTCTTCAAAAAACAAAAATGTTATGAGGTATTCTTTGTACAAAAAATCAACCAATTCTCATCAATAAGAAACCCTAATCAATATTATGGACCCTATTGTTTGTTAGTATTAATTGAATTGTATAGATATGGACATTTTTTTCCTGAAGAATATAATTGTTAATCAGGAGACAAAAGATAATTTCATTGTTATTGAAAGAAAAATACTCCTTGTAACAACAAAAGGAGCCTGATTATCATGTAGTGAATATAAAGCCTCATTATTTAGGTAACAACCAAATTGACATTGGTATGAAGTGCAAAGTAGGATGAATTACTCCATTGGATGATGGAATTAAACACATTTCGATTTTCAATTGTGCGACGACATGTTTCTTTTAATTAATATACTATGTAATTTAGTCATAAATTTTAATGTCACAATGATTGTGTGAAAAAGAGTGTTTGGAACGAAAAGACAAATCTTCCAAACATGAAATCCTAAGAGGTATTCTTTATTTTAAAAATCAATCAATTCACATCAATAAGAAACCCTAATAAAGATTATGGACCGCATTGTTTATTAGTATTAAATTAATTATATAGATATGGACATTGTTTTCTTGATGAATATGATTGTTAATAAAGAGACAAAAGATAATTTCATAGCCATTGGATGAAAAATACTGGTTGTAACAACAAAAGGAGCCTGATTAGCATGTAGTGAATATAAAGCCTCATTATTTAGGTAACAACCAAATTGACATTGGTACGATATGCAAATTTGGTTGAATGACTCCACTGGGTGATGGAACTAAACACATTTCGATTTTCAATTGTGCGACGACAAGTTTCTTTTAATTAATATACTGTGTAATTTAGTCATAAATTTGAATGTCACAATGATTGTGTGGAAAAGAGTGGTTGGAACCAAAAGACATGTCTTCAAAACCAGAAATGTTATGAGGTATTCTTTGTTCAAAAAATCAACCAATTCTCATCAATAAGAAACCCTAATCAAGATTATGGACCCTATTGTTTGTTAGTATTAAATGAATTGTATAGATATGGACATTTTTTTCCTGATGAATATAATTGTTAATCAGGAGACAAAAGATAATTTCATTGTTATTGAAAGAAAAATACTCCTTGTAACAACAAAAGGAGCCTGATTATCATGTAGTGAATATAAAGCCTCATTATTTAGGTAACAACCAAATTGTCATTGGTATGAAGTGCAAAGTAGGATGAATTACTCCATTGGATGATGGAATTAAACACATTTCACTTTTCAATTGTGCGACGACATGTTTCTTTTAATTAATATACTATGTAATTTAGTCATAAATTTTAATGTCACAATGATTGTGTGAAAAAGAGTGTTTGGAACGAAAAGACAAGTCTTCCAAACAAGAAATCCTAAGAGGTATTCTATATTTTAAAAATCAACCAATTCACATCAATAAGAAACCCTAATAAAGATTATGGACCGCATTGTTTATTAGTATTAAATTAATTATATAGATATGGACATTGTTTTCTTGATGAATATGATTGTTAATAAGGAGACAAAAGATAATTTCATAGTCATTGCGTGAAAAATACTGCTTGTAACAACAAAAGGAGCCTGATTAGCATGAAGTGAATATAAAGCCTCATTATTTAGGTAACAACCAAATTGACATTGGTACGAAATGCAAATTAGGATGAATGACTCCATTGGGTGATTGAACTAAACACATTTCGATTTTCAATTGTGCGACAACATGTTACTTTTAATTATTATACTGTGTAATTTAGTCATAAATTTTAATGTCACAATGATTGTGTGGAAAAGAGTGGTTGGAACCAAAAGACAAGTCTTCCAAACCAGAAATGTTATGAGGTATTCTTTGTTCAAAAATTCAACCAATTCTCATCAAGAAGAAACCCTAATCAAGATTATGGACTTCATTGTTTGTTAGTATTAAATTAATTGTATAGATATGGGCATTATTTTCTTGATGAATATGATTGTTAATAAGGAGACAAAAGATAATTTCATAGTCATTGGAAGAAAAATACTGCTTGTAACAACAAAAGGAGCCTGATTAGCATGTAGTGAATATAAAGCCTCAATATTTAGGTAACAACCAAATTGACATTGGTACGAAATGCAAATTTGGTTGAATGACTCCATTGGGTGATGGAAGTAAACACATTTCGATTTTCAATTGTGCGACGACAAGTTTCTTTTAATTAATATACTATGTAATTTAGTCATAAATTTTAATGTCACAAAGATTGTGTGAAAAACAATGTTTGGAACCAAAAGACAAGTCTTCCAAACAAGAAATGCTAAGAGGTATTTTTCCTTTTAAAAATCAACCAATTCAGATCAATAAGAAACCCTAATCATGATTATGGACCTCATTGTTTGTTAGTATTAAATTAATTATATAGATATGGACATTGTTTTCTTGATGAATATGATTGTTAATAAGGAGACAAAAGATAATTTCATAGCCATTGGAAGAAAAATACTGCTTGTAACAACAAAAGGAGCTTGATTAGCATGTAGTGAATATAAAGCCTCATTTTTTAGTTAACAACCAAATTGACATTGGTACAAAATGCAAATTAGGATGAATGACTCCATTGGGTGATTGAAGTAAACACATTTCAATTTTCAATTGTGCGACAACATGTTTCTTTTAATTAATAATATACTGTGTAATTTAGTCATAAATTTTAATGTCACAATGATTGTGTGAAAAAGAGTGTTTGGAACCAAAAGACAAGTCTTCCAAACAAGAAATGTTAAGCGGGATTCTTTTTTTAAAAAATCAACCAATTCTCATCAATAAGAAACCCTAATCAAGATTGTCGACCTCATTGTTTATTAGTATTAAATTAATTGTATAGACATGGACATTGTTTTTTTTATGAATATGATTTTTAATAAGGAGACAAACGATAATTTCATAGTCATTGCAAGAAAAATAGTGCTTGTAACAACAAAAGGAGCCCGATTAGCATGTTGTGAATATAAAGCCTTATTATTTAGGTAACAACCAAATTGACAATTGAACGAAATGCATATTAGGATGAATGACTACATTGGGTGATGGAATTAGACACATTTCAATTTTCAATTGTGCGATGACATGTTTCTTTTAATTAATATACTGTGTAAGTTAGTCATAAATTTTAATGTCACAATGATTGTGTGGAAAAGAGTGTTTGGAACCAAAAGACAAGTCTTCCAAACAAGAAATGTTAAGGGGTATTCTTTATTTTAAAAATCAACCAATTCTTATCAATAAGAAACCGTAATCAAAATTGTGGACCTCATTGTTTGTTAGTATTAAATTAATTGTATAGATATGGATATTGTTTTTTTGATGAATATGATTTTTAATAAGGAGACAAACGATAATTTCATAGTCATTGGAAGAAAAATAGTGCTTGTAACAACAAAAGGAGCCCGATTAGCATGTTGTGAATATAAAGCCTTATTATTTAGGTAACAACCAAATTGACATTGGTACGAAATGCAAATTAGGATGAATGACTCCATTGGGTGATGGAACTAAAAGCATTTCAATTTTCAATAGTGCGACGACATGTTTCTTTTAATTAATATATTGTGTAAGTTAGTCATAAATTTTAATGTCATAGTGATTGTGTGAAAAATAGTGTTTGGAACCGAAAGACAAGTCTTCCAGGCAAGAAATGCTAAGAGGTATTTTTCCTTTTAAAAATCAACCAATTCAGATCAATAAGAAACCCTAATCATGATTATGGACCTCATTGTTTGTTAGTATTAAATTAATTATATAGATATGGACATTGTTTTCTTGATGAATATGATTGTTAATAAGGAGACAAAAGATAATTTCATAGCCATTGGAAGAAAAATACTGCTTGTAACAACAAAAGGAGCCTGATTAGCATGTAGTGAATATAAATCCTCATTATTTAGTTAACAACCAAATTGACATTGGTACAAATCGCAAATTAGGATGAATGACTCCATTGGGTGATTGAAGTAAACACATTTCAATTTTCAATTGTGCGACAACATGTTTCTTTTAATTAATAATATACTGTGTAATTTAGTCATAAATTTTAATGTCACAATGATTGTGTGAAAAAGAGTGTTTGTAACCAAAAGTCAAGTCTTCCAAACAAGAAATGTTAAGCAGGATTCTTTTTTTAAAAAATCAACCAATTCTCATCAATAAGAAACCCTAATCAAGATTGTGGACCTCATTGTTTATTAGTATTAAATTAATTTTATAGATATGGACATTGTTTTTTTGATGAATATGATTTTTAATAAGGAGAACGATAATTTCATAGTCATTGGATGAAAAATAGTGCTTGTTACAACCAAAGGAACCCGATTAGCATGTTGTGAATATAAAGTCTTATTATTTAGGTAAGAACCAAATTGACAATTGAACGAAATGCATTTTAGGATGAATGACTACATTGGGAGATGGAACTAGACACATTTCAATTTTCAATTTGGCAACGACATGTTTCTTTTAATTGATATACTGTGTAAGTTAGTCATAAATTTTAATGTCACAATGATTGTGTGGAAAAGAGTGTTTGGAACCAAAAGACAAGTCTTCCAAACAAGAAATGTTAAGAGGGATTCCTTATTTTAAAAATCAACCAATTCACATGAATAAGAATCCCTAATAAAGATTGTGGAGCTCATTGTTTATTAGTATTAAATTAATTGTATAGATATGGACATTGTTTTTTTTATGAATATGATTTTTAATAAGGAGACAAACGATAATTTCATAGTCATTGCAAGAAAAATAGTGCTTGTAACAACAAAAGGAGCCCGATTAGCATGTTGTGAATATAAAGCCTTATTATTTAGGTAACAACCAAATTGACAATTGAACGAAATGCATATTAGGATGAATGACTACATTGGGTGATGGAATTAGACACATTTCAATTTTCAATTGTGCGATGACATGTTTCTTTTAATTAATATACTGTGTAAGTTAGTCATAAATTTTAATGTCACAATGATTGTGTGGAAAAGAGTGTTTGGAACCAAAAGACAAGTCTTCCAAACAAGAAATGTTAAGGGGTATTCTTTATTTTAAAAATCAACCAATTCTCATCAATAAGAAACCCTAATCAAGATTGTGGACCTCATTGTTTGTTAGTATTAAATTAATTGTATAGATGTGGACATTGTTTTTTTGATGAATATGATTTTTAATAAGGAGACAAACGATAATTTCATAGTCATTGGAAGAAAAATAGTGCTTGTAACAACAAAAGGAGCCCGATTAGCATGTTGTGAATATAAAGCCTTATTATTTAGGTAACAACCAAATTGACATTGGTACGAAATGCAAATTAGGATGAATGACTCCATTGGGTGATGGAACTAAAAACATTTCAATTTTCAATAGTGCGACGACATGTTACTTTTAATTAATATATTGTGTAAGTTAGTCATAAATTTTAATGTCACAATGATTGTGTGAAAAAGAGTGTTTGGAACCAAAAGACAAGTCTTCCAAACAAGAAATGTTAAGAGGTATTCTTTATTTTAAAAATCAACCAATTCACATCAATATGAATCCCTAATCAAGATTGTGGACCTCATTGTTTATTAGTATTAAATTAATTGTATAGATATGGACATTGTGTTTTTGATGAATATGATTTTTAATATGGAGACAAACGATAATTTCATAGTCATTGGAAGAAAAATAGTGCTTGTAACAACAAAAGGAGCCCGATTAGCATGTTGTGAATATAAAGCCTTATTATTTAGGTAACAACCAAATTGACATTGCTACGAAACGCAAATTAGGATGAATGACTCCATTGGGTGATTGAAGTAAACACATTTCAATTTTCAATTGTGCGATGACATGTTTCTTTGAATTAATATACTGTGTGAGTTAGTCATAAATTTTAATGTCACAATGATTGTGTGGAAAAGAGTGTTTGGAACCAAAAGACAAGTCTTCCAAACAAGAAATGTTAAGAGGTATTCTTTATTTTAAAAATCAACCAATTCTCATCAATAAGAAACCCTAATCAAGATTGTGGACCTCATTGTTTGTTAGTATTAAATTAATTGTATAGATATGGACATTGTTTTTTTGATGAATATGATTTTTAATAAGGAGACAAACGATAATTTCATAGTCATTGGAAGAAAAATAGTGCTTGTTACAACCAAAGGAACCCGATTAGCATGTTGTGAATATAAAGTCTTATTATTTAGGTAACAACCAATTTGACAATTGAACGAAATGCATATTAGGATGAATGACTACATTGGGAGATGGAACTAGACACATTTCAATTTTCAATTTGGCAACGACATGTTTCTTTTAATTAATATACTGTGTAAGTTAGTCATAAATTTTAATGTCACAATGATTGTGTGGAAAAGAGTGTTTGGAACCAAAAGACAAGTCTTCCAAACAAGAAATGTTAAGAGGGATTCCTTATTTTAAACATCAACCAATTCACATCAATAAGAATCCCTAATCAAGATTGTGCACCTCATTGTTTCTTAGTATTAAATTAATTGTATAGATATGGACATTGTTTTTTTGATGAATATGATTTTTAATAAGGAGACAAACGATAATTTCATAGTCATTGCAAAAAAAATAGTGCTTGTAACAACAAAAGGAGCCCGATTAGCATGTTGTGAATATAAAGCCTTATTATTTAGGTAACAACCAAATTGACAATTGAACGGAATGCATATTAGGATGAATGACTACATTGGGTGATGGAACTGGACACATTTCAATTTTCAATCGTGCGATGACATGCTTCTTTTAATTAATATACTGTGTAAGTTAGTCATAAATTTTAATGTCACAATGATTGGGTGGAAAAGAGTGTTTGGAACCAAAAGACAAGTCTTCCAAACAAGAAATGTCAAGAGGTATTCTTTATTTTAAAAATCAACCAATTCAGATCAATAAGAATCCCTAATCAAGATTGTGGACCTCATTGTTTATTAGTATTAAAATAATTGTATAGATATGGACATTGTTTTTTTGATGAATATGATTTTTAATAAGCAGACAAACGATAATTTCATAGTAATTGGAAGAAAAATAGTGCTTGTAACAACAAAAGGAGCCCGATTAGCATGTTGTGAATATAAAGCCTTATTATTTAGGTAACAACCAAATTGACATTGGTACGAAATGCAAATTAGGATGAATGACTCCATTGGGTGATGGAACTAAAAACATTTCAATTTTCAATAGTGCGACGATATGTTTCTTTTAATTAATATATTGTGTAAGTTAGTCATAAATTTTAATGTCACAATGATTGTGTGAAAAAGAGTGTTTGGAACCAAAAGACAAGTCTTCCAAACAAGAAATGTTAAGAGGTATTCTTTCTTTTAAAAATCAACCAATTCACATCAATATGAATCCCTAATCAAGATTGTGGACCTCATTGTTTATTAGTATTAAATTAATTGTATAGATATGGACATTGTGTTTTTGATGAATATGATTTTTAATAAGGAGACAAACGATAATTTCATAGTCATTGGAAGAAAAATAGTGCTTGTAACAAGAAAAGGAGCCCGATTAGCATGTTGTGAATATAAAGCCTTATTATTTAGGTAACAACCAAATTGACATTGCTACGAAATGCAAATTAGGATGAATGACTCCATTGGGTGATGGAACTAAAGACATTTCAATTTTCAATAGTGCGACGACATGTTTCTTTTAAATAATATACTATGTAAGTTAGTCATAAATTTTAATGTCACAATGATTGTGTGAAAAAGAGTGTTTAGAACCAATAGACAAGTCTTCCAAACAAGAAATGTTACGAGGGATTCTTTATTTTAAAAATGAACCAATTCACATCAATAAGAAACCCTAATCAAGATTATGGACTTCATTGTTTGTTAGTATTAAACTAATTGTATAGATATGGACATTGTTTTCTTGATGAATATGATTGTTAATAAGGAGACAAAAGATTATTTCATAGTCATTGCAAGAAAAATACTGCTTGTAAAAACAAAAGGAGCCTAATTAGCATGAAGTGAATATAAAGCCTTATTATTTAGGTAACAAACAAATTGACATTGGTACGAAATGCAAATTAGGATGAATGACTCCATTGGATGATTGAACTAAACACTTTTCAATTTTCAATTGTGCGAGGACATGTTACTTTTAATCAAAATACTGTGTAATTTAGTCATAAATTTTAATGTCACAATGATTGTGTGAAAAAGAGTGTTTGGAACCAAAAGACAAGTCTTCCAAACAAGAAATGTTAAGAGGGATTCTGTATTTTAAAAATCAACCAATTCACATCAATAAGAAACCCTAATCAAGATTGTGGACCTCATTGTTTATTAGTATTAAATCAATTGTATAGATATGGATATTGTTTTTTTGATGAATATGATTTTTAATAAGGAGACAAACGATAATTTCATAGTCATTGGAAGCAAAATACTGCCTGTAACAACAAAAGGAGCCTGACAAGAAAATTGTGAATATAAAGCCTCATTATTTAGGTAACAACCAAATTGACATTGGTATGAAATGCAAATTAGGATGAATGACTCCATTGGGTGATTGAACTAAACACATTTCGATTTTCAATTGTGCAAGGACATGTTACTTTTAATTAATATACTGTGTAATTTAGTCATAAATTTTAATGTCACAATGATTGTGTGAAAAAGAGTGTTTGGAATGAAAAGACAAGTCTTCGAAACAAGAAATGTGAAGAGGGATTCTGTATTTTAAAAATCAACCAATTCACATCAATAAGAAACTCTAATCAAGATTGTGGACCTCATTTTTTATTAGTATTAAATTAATTTTATAGATATGGACATTGTTTTTTTGATGAATATGATATTGAATAAGGAGACAAACGATAATTTCATAGTCATTGGAAGAAAAATAGTGCTTGTAACAACAAAAGGAGCCCGATTAGCATGTTGTGAATATAAAGCCTTATTATTTAGGTAACAACCAAATTGACAATTGAATGAAATGCATATTAGGATGAATGACTACATTGGGTGATGGAACTAGACACATTTCAATTTTCAATTGTGCGACGACATGTTTCTTTTAATTAATATACTGTGTATGTTAGTCATAAATTTTAATGTCACAATGATTGTGTGGAAAAGAGTGTTTGGAACCAAAAGACAAGTCTTCCAAACAAGAAATATTAAGAGGGATTCTTTATTTTAAAAATCAACCAATTCACATCAATAAGAAACCCTAATTAAGATAATGGACCTCATTGTTTGTTAGTATTAAATTAATTGTATAGATATGGGCATTGTTTTCTTGATGAATATCATTGTGAATAAGGAGACAAAAGATAATTTCATAGTCATTGCAAGAAAAATACTGCTTGTAATAACAAAAGGAGCCTGATTAGCATGAAGTGAATATAAAGCCTCATTATTTAGTTAACAACCACATTGACATTGGTACAAAATGCAAATTTGGATGAATGACTCCATTGGGTGATTGAACTAAACACCTTTCAATTTTCAATTGTGCGACAACATGTCTCTTTTAATTAATAATATACTGTGTAATTTAATCATAAATTTTAATGTCACAATGATTGTGTGAAAAAGAGCGTTTGGAACCAAAAGACAAGTCTTCCAAACAAGAAATGTTAAGAGGGATTCTTTATTTTAAAAATCAACCAATTCTCATCAATAAGAAACCCTAATCAAGATTGTGGACCTCATTTTTTATTAGTATTAAATTAATTGTATAGATATAGACATTGTTTTTTTGATGAATATGATTTTTAATAAAGAGACAAATGATAATTTCACAGTCAGTGGAAGAAAAATAGTGCTTGTAATAACAAAAGGAGCCCGATTAGCATGTTGTGAATATAAAGCCTTATTCTTTAGGTAACAACCAAATTGACATTGGTACGAAATGCAAATTAGGATGAATGACTCCATTGGGTGATGGAACTAAAGACATTTCAATTTTCAATAGTGCGACGACATGTTTCTTCTAAATAATATACTGTGTAAGTTAGTCATAAATTTTAATGTCACAATGATTGTGTGAAAAAGAGTGTTTAGAACCAATAGACAAGTCTTCCAAACATGAAATGTTAAGAGGGATTCTTTATTTTAAAAATGAACCAATTCACATCAATAAGAAACCCTAATCAAGATTATGGACCTCATTGTTTGCTAGTATTAAATTACTTGTATAGATATGGACATTGTTTTCTTGATGAATATGATTGTTAATAAGGAGACAAAAGATAATTTCATAGTCATTGCAAGAAAAATACTGCTTGTAACAACAAAAGGAGCCTGATTAGCATAAAGTGAATATAAAGCCTTATTATTTAGGTAACAAACAAATTGACATTGGTACGAAATGCAAATTAGGATGAATGACTCCATTGGATGATTGAACAAACACTTTTCAATTTTCAATTATGCGAGGACATGTTACTTTTAATCAATATACTGTGTAAGTTAGTCATAAATTTTAATGTCACAATGATTGTGTGAAAAAGAGTGTTTGGAACCAAAAGACAAGTCTTACAAACAAGAAATGCTAAGAGGGATTCTGTATTTTAAAAATCAACCAATTCACATCAATAAGAAACCCTAATCAAGATTGTACACCTCATTGTCTATTAGTATTAAATCAATTGTATAGATATGGACATTGTTTTTTTGATGAATATGATTTTTAATAGGGAGACAAACGATAATTTCATAGTCATTGGAAGAAAAATACTGCCTGTAACAACAAAAGGAGCCTGACAAGCAAGTAGTGAATATAAAGCCTATTTATTTAGGTAACAACCAAATTGACATTGGTACGAAATGCAAATTAGGATGAATGACTCCATTGGATGATGGAATTAAACACATTTCGATTTTCAATTGTGCGACGACATGTTTCTTTTAATTAATATACTGTGTAATTTAGTCATAGATTTTAATGTCACAATGATTTTGTGAAAAAGAGTGTTTGGAACGAAAAGACAAGTCTTCCAAACAAGAAATGCTAAGAGGGATTCTTTCTTTTAAAAATCAGCCAATTCACATCAATAAGAAACCCTAATCAAGATTGTACACCTCATTGTTTATTAGTATTAAATCAATTGTATAGATATGGACATTGTTTTTTTGATGAATATGATTTTTAATAGGTAGACAAACGATAATTTCATAGTCATTGGAAGAAAAATACTGCCTGTAACAACAAAAGGAGCCTGACAAGCAAGTAGTGAATATAAAGCCTCACTATTTAGGTAACAACCAAATTGACATTGGTACGAAATGCAAATTAGGATGAATAACTCCATTGGATGATGGAATTAAACACATTTCGATTTTCAATTGTGCGACGACATGTTTCTTTTAATTAATATACTGTGTAAGTTAGTCATAAATTTTAATGTCACAATGATTGTGTGAAAAAGAGTGTTTAGAACCAATAGACAAGTCTTACAAACAAGAAATGTTAAGAGGCTTTCTGTATTTTAAAAATCAACCAATTCACATCAATAAGAAACCCTAATCATGATTATGGACCACATTGTTTGTTAGTATTAAATTAATTATATAGATATGGACATTGTTTTCTTGATGAATATGATTGTTAATAAGGAGACAAAAGATAATTTCATAGTCATTGCAAGAAAAATACTGCTTGTAACAACAAAAGGAGCCTGATAAGCATGAAGTGAATATAAAGCCTCATTATTTAGGTAACAACCAAATTGACATTGGTACAAAATGAAAATTAGGATGAATGACTCCATTGGGTGATTGAACTAAACACATTCCGATTTTCAATTGTGCAACGACATGTTACTTTTAATTAATATACTGTGTAATTTAGTCATAAATTTTAATGTCACAATGATTTTGTGAAAAAGAGTGTTTGGAACTAAAAGACAAGTCTTCCAAACAAGAAATGTGAAGAGGGATTCTGTATTTTAAAAATCAACCAATTCACATCAATAAGAAACCCTAATCAAGATTATGGACCTCATTGTTTATTAGTATTAAATTAATTTTATAGATATGGACATTGTTTTTTTGATGAATATGATTTTTAATAAGGAGACAAACGATAATTTCATAGTAATTGGAAGAAAAATAGTGCTTGTAACAACAAAAGGAGCCCGATTAGGATGTTGGGAATATAAAGCCTTATTATTTAGGTAACAACCAAATTGACATTGGTTCGAAATGCAAATTAGGATGAATGACTCCATTGGGTGATGGAACTAAAGACATTTCAATTTTCAATAGTGCGACGACATGTTTCTTTTAAATAATATACTGTGTAAGTTAGTCATAAATTTTAATGTCACAATGATTGTGTGAAAAAGAGTGTTTAGAACCAATAGACAAGTCTTACAAACAAGAAATGTTAAGAGGCTTTCTGTATTTTAAAAATCAACCAATTCACATCAATAAGAAACCCTAATCATGATTATGGACCACATTGTTTGTTAGTATTAAATTAATTATATAGATATGGACATTGTTTTCTTGATGAATATGATTGTTAATAAGGAGACAAAAGATAATTTCATAGTCATTGCAAGAAAAATACTGCTTGTAACAACAAAAGGAGCCTGATAAGCATGAAGTGAATATAAAGCCTCATTATTTAGGTAACAACCAAATTGACATTGGTACAAAATGAAAATTAGGATGAATGACTCCATTGGGTGATTGAACTAAACACATTCCGATTTTCAATTGTGCAACGACATGTTACTTTTAATTAATATACTGTGTAATTTAGTCATAAATTTTAATGTCACAATGATTTTGTGAAAAAGAGTGTTTGGAACTAAAAGACAAGTCTTCCAAACAAGAAATGTGAAGAGGGATTCTGTATTTTAAAAATCAACCAATTCACATCAATAAGAAACCCTAATCAAGATTATGGACCTCATTGTTTATTAGTATTAAATTAATTTTATAGATATGGACATTGTTTTTTTGATGAATATGATTTTTAATAAGGAGACAAACGATAATTTCATAGTAATTGGAAGAAAAATAGTGCTTGTAACAACAAAAGGAGCCCGATTAGGATGTTGGGAATATAAAGCCTTATTATTTAGGTAACAACCAAATTGACATTGGTTCGAAATGCAAATTAGGATGAATGACTCCATTGGGTGATGGAACTAAAGACATTTCAATTTTTAATAGTGCGACGACATGTTTCTTTTAAATAATATACTGTGTAAGTTAGTCATAAATTTTAATGTCACAATGATTGTGTGAAAAAGAGTGTTTAGAACCAATAGACAAGTCTTACAAACAAGAAATGTTAAGAGGCTTTCTGTATTTTAAAAATCAACCAATTCACATCAATAAGAAACCCTAATCAAGATTGTACACCTCATTGTTTATTAGTATTAAATCAATTGTATAGATACGGACATTGTTTTTTTGATGAATATGATTTTTAATAGGTAGACAAACGATAATTTCATAGTCATTGGAAGAAAAATACTGCCTGTAACAACAAAAGGAGCCTGACAAGCAAGTAGTGAATATAAAGCCTCACTATTTAGGTAACAACCAAATTGACATTGGTACGAAATGCAAATTAGGATGAATAACTCCATTGGATGATGGAATTAAACACATTTCGATTTTCAATTGTGCGACGACATGTTTCTTTTAATTAATATACTGTGTAATTTAGTCATAAATTTTAATGTCACAATGATTTTGTCAAAAAGAGTGTTTGGAACCAAAAGACAAGTCTTCCAAACAAGAAATGCTAAGAGGGATTCTTTCTTTTAAAAATCAACCAATTCACATGGATAAGAAACCCTAATCATGATTATGGACCACATTGTTTGTTAGTATTAAATTAATTATATAGATATGGACATTGTTTTCTTGATGAATATGATTGTTAATAAGGAGACAAAAGATAATTTCATAGTCATTGCAAGAAAAATACTGCTTGTAACAACAAAAGGAGCCTGATAAGCATGAAGTGAATATAAAGCCTCATTATTTAGGTAACAACCAAATTGATATTGGTACCAAATGCAAATTAGGATGAATGACTCTAATGGGTGATTGAACTAAACACATTTCAATTTTCAATTTTGCAAGGCCATGTTACTTTTATTTAATATACTGTGTAATTTAGTCATAAATTTTAATGTCACAATGATTGTGTGAAAAAGAGTGTTTCGAACCAAAAGACAAGTCTTCCAAACAAGAAATGTTCAGAGGCATTCTGTATTTTAAAAATCAACCAATTCACATCAATAAGAAACTTTAATCAAGATTGTGGACCTTATTGTTTATTAGTATTAAATTAATTGCATAGATATGGACATTGTTTTTTTGGTGAATATGATTTTTAATAAGGAGACAAACGATAATTTCGTAGTCATTGGAAGAAAAATAGTGCTTGTAACAACAAAAGGAGCCGGATTAGGATGTTGTGAATATAAAGCCTTATTATTTAGGTAACAACCTAATTGACATTGCTACGAAATTCAAATTAGGATGAATGACTCCATTGGATGATCGAATTAAACACATTTCGATTTTCAATTGTGCAAAGACATGTTTCTTTTAATTAATATAATGTATAATTTAGTCATAAATTTTAATGTCACAATGATTTTGTGAAAAAGAGTGTTTGGAACCAAAAGACAAGTCTTCCAAACAAGAAATGCTAAGAGGGATTCTTTCTTTTAAAAATCAACCTATTCACATGGATAAGAAACACTAATCATGATTATGGACCACATTCTTTGTTAGTATTAAACTAATTATATAGATATGGACATTGTTTTCTTGATGAATATGATTGTTAATAAGGAGACAAAAGATAATTTCATAGTCATTGCAAGAAAAATACTGCTTGTAACAACAAAAGGAGCCTGATTAGCATGAAGTGAATATAAAGCCTCATTATTTAGGTAACAACCAAATTGACATTGGTACAAAATGCAAATTAGGATGAATGACTTCATTGGGTGATTGAACTAAACACATTTCAATTTTCAATTTTGCGAGGACATGTTACTTTTAATTAATATACTGTGTAATTTAGTCATAAATTTTAATGTCACAATGATTGTGTGAAAAAGAGTGTTTGGAACCAAAAGACAAGTCTTCCAAACAAGAAATGTTTAGAGGCATTCTGTATTTTAAAAATCAACCAATTCACATCAATAAGAAACCCTAATCAAGATTGTGGACCTTATTGTTTATTAGTATTAAATTAATTGCATAGATATGGACATTGTTTTTTTGGTGAATATGATTTTTAATAAGGAGACAAACGATAATTTCGTAGTCATTGGAAGAAAAATAGTGCTTGTAACAACAAAAGGAGCTGGATTAGGATGTTGTGAATATAAAGCCTTATTATTTAGGTAACAACCAAATTGACATTGTTACGAAATGCAAATTAGGATGAATGACTCCATTGGGTGATGGAAGTAAAGACATTTCGATTTTTCATAGTGCGACGACATGTTTCTTTTGATTAATATACTGTGTAATTTAGTCATAATTTTAATGTCACAATGATTTTGTGAAAAAGAGTGTTTGGAACCAAAAGACAAGTCTTCCAAACAAGAAATGCTAAGAGGGATTCTTTCTTTTAAATATCAAACAATTCACATGAATAAGAAACCCTAATCATGATTATGGACCACATTGTTTGTTAGCATTAAATTAATTATATAGATATGGACAATGTTTTCTGGATGAATATGATTGTTAATAAAGAGACAAAAGATAATTTCAGTCATTGCAAGAAAAATACTGCTTGTAACAACAATAGGAGCCTGATTAGCATGAAGTGAATATAAAGCCTTATTATTTAGGTAACAAACAAATTGACATTGGTACGAAATGCAAATTACGATGAATGACTCCATTGGGTGATTGAACTAAACACATTTCGGTATTCAATTGTGCGAGGACATGTTACTTTAATTAATATACTATGTAATTTAGTCATAAATTTTAGTGTCATAATGATTGTTTGAAAAAGAGTGTTTGGATCCAAAAGAGAAGTCTTCCAAACCAGAAATGTTGTGAGGCATACATTATTTGAAAAAGCAAGCAATTCACATCAATAAGAAACCCTAATCAAGATTATGGACCCCATTGTTTGTTAGTATTGAAAGAATTGTATAGATATGGACATTTTTTTCGTGATGAATATAGTTGTTAATAAGGACACAAAAGATAATTTCATAGTCATTGAAAGAAAAATACTACTTGTAACAACAAAAGGAGCCTCATTAGCATGAAGGGAATATAAAGCCTCATTATTTAGGTAAAAACCAAATTGACATTGGTACGAAATGCAAATTAGGATGAATGACTCCATTGGATGATGGAATTAAACACATTTCGATTTTCAATTGTACGACGACATGTTACTTTTAATTAATATATTCTGTAATTTAGTCATAAATTTTAATGTCACAATGATTGTGTGAAAAAGAGTGTTTGGAACCAAAAGACAAGTATTCCAAACAAGAAATGTTATGAGGGATTCTTTATTTTAAAAATCAACCAATTCAGATCAATAAAAAACTGTAATTAAGATTGTGGACCTCATTGTTTATTAGTATTAAATTAATTGTATAGATATGGACATTGTTTTTTTGATGAATATGATTTTTAATAAGGAGACAAACAATAAGTTGATAGTCATTGGAAGAAAAATAGTGCTTGTAGCAACAAAAGGAGCCTGATTAGCATGTAGTGAATATAAAGCCTCATTATTTAGGTAACAACCAAATTGACATTGGTACGAAATGCAAATTAGGATGAATGACTCCATTGGGTGATGGAACTGAACACATTTCAATTTTTAATTGTGGGACGACATGTATCTTTTAATTAATATACTGTGTAATTTAGTCATAAATTTTAATGTCACAATGATTGTGTGAAAAAGAGTGTTTGGAACCAAAAGAGAAGTCTTCCAAACCAGAAATGTTGTGAGGGATTCTTTAATTGAGAAATCAAGCAATTCACATCAATGGGAAACCCTAATCAAGATTATGGACCCCATTGTTTGTTAGTATTGAATGAATGGTATAGATATGGACATTTTTTTCATGATGAATATAGTTGTTAATAAGGAGACAAAAGATAATTTCATTGTGATTGAAAGAAAAATACTGCTTGTAACAACAAAAGGAGCCTGATTAGTATGAAGTGAATATAAAGCCTCATTATTTAGGTAATAACCAAATTGACATTGGTACGAAATGCAAATTAGGATGAATGACTCCATTTGGTGATTGAACTAAACACATTTTACATTTAATTAATATACTGTGTAATTTAGTCATTAATTTTAATGTCACAATAATTGTGTGAAAAAGAGTGTTTGGAACCAAAAGACAAGTCTTCCAAACTAGAAATGTTAAGAGGGATTCTTTATTTTAAAAATCAACCAATTCACATCAATAAGAAACCCTAATCAAGATTATGGACCCTATTGTTTGTTAGTATTGAATGAATTGTATAGATATGGACATTTTTTTTCATGATGCATATAGTTGTTAATAAGGAGACAAAAGATAATTTCATAGTCATTGAAAGAAAAATACTGCCTGTAACAACAAAAGGAGCCTGATTAGCTTGAAGTGAATATAAATCCTCATTATTTAGGTAATAACCAAATTGACATTGGTACGAAATGCAAATTACGATGAATGACTCCATTGCGTGATTGAACTAAACACATTTCGGTTTTCAATTGTGTGAGGACATGTTACTTTAATTAATATACTATGTAATTTAGTCATAAATTTTAGTGTCATAATGATTGTTTGAAAAAGAGTGTTTGGATCCAAAAGAGAAGTCTTGCAAACCAGAAATGTTAAGAAGGATTCTTTCTTTTAAAAATCAACCAGTCATAAATTTTAATGTCACAATGATTGTGTGAAAAAGAGTGTTTGGAACCAAAAGAGAAGTCTTCCAAACTAGAAATGTTGTGAGGCATACTTTATTTGAAAAAGCAAGCAATTCACATCAATAAGAAACCCTAATCAAGATTATGGACCCCATTGTTTGTTAGTATTGAAAGAATTGTATAGATATGGACATTTTTTTCGTGATGAATATAGTTGTTAATAAGGACACAAAAGATAATTTCATAGTCATTAAAAGAAAAATACTACTTGTAACAACAAAACGAGCCTCATTAGCATAAATGGAATATAAAGCCTCATTATTTAGGTAAAAACCAAATTGACATTGGTACGAAATGCAAATTAGGATGAATGACTCCATTGGGTGATTGAACTAAACACAGTTCGATTTTCAATTGTACGACGACATGTTACTTTTAATTAATATACTGTGTAATTTAGTCATAAATTTTAATGTCACAATGATTGTGTGAAAACGAGTGTTTGGAACCAAAAGAGAAGTCTTCCAAACTAGAAATGTTGTGAGGCATACTTTATTTGAAAAAGCAAGCAATTCACATCAATAAGAAACCCTAATCAAGATTATGGACCCCATTGTTTGTTAGTATTGAAAGAATTGTATAGATATGGACATTTTTTTCGTGATGAATATAGTTGTTAATAAGGACACAAAAGATAATTTCATAGTCATTAAAAGAAAAATACTACTTGTAACAACAAAAGGAGCCTCATTAGCATAAATGGAATATAAAGCCTCATTATTTAGGTAAAAACCAAATTGACATTGGTACGAAATGCAAATTAGGATGAATGACTCCATTGGGTGATTGAACTAAACACAGTTCGATTTTCAATTGTACGACGACATGTTACTTTTAATTAATATACTGTGTAATTTAGTAATAAATTTTAATGTCACAATGATTGTGTGAAAAAGAGTGTTTGGAACCAAAAGAGAAGTCTTCCAAACTAGAAATGTTGTGAGGCATACTTTATTTGAAAAAGCAAGCAATTCACATCAATAAGAAACCCTAATCAAGATTATGGACCCCATTGTTTGTTAGTATTGAAAGAATTGTATAGATATGGACATTTTTTTCGTGATGAATATAGTTGTTAATAAGGACACAAAAGATAATTTCATAGTCATTAAAAGAAAAATACTACTTGTAACAACAAAAGGAGCCTCATTAGCATAAATGGAATATAAAGCCTCATTATTTAGGTAAAAACCAAATTGACATTGGTACGAAATGCAAATTAGGATGAATGACTCCATTGGGTGATTGAACTAAACACAGTTCGATTTTCAATTGTACGACGACATGTTACTTTTAATTAATATACTGTGTAATTTAGTCATAAATTTTAATGTCACAATGATTGTGTGAAAAAGAGTGTTTGGAACCAAAAGACAAGTATTCCAAACAAGAAATGTTATGAGGGATTCTTTATTTTAAAAATCAACCAATTCACATCAATAAAAAACAGTAATCAAGATTGTGGACCTCATTGTTTATTAGTATTAAATTAATTGTATAGATATGGACATTGTTTTTTTGATGAATATGATTTTTAATAAGGAGACAAACAATAATTTGATAGTCATTGGAAGAAAAATAGTGCTTGTAGCAACAAAAGGAGCCTGATTAGCATGTAGTGAATATAAAGCCTCATTATTTAAGTAACAACCAAATTGACATTGGTACGAAATGCAAATTAGGATGAATGACTCCATTGGGTGATGGAAATGAACACATTTCAATTTTTAATTAATATACTGTGTAATTTAGTCATTAATTTTAATGTCACAATGATTGTGTGAAAAAGAGTGTTTGGAACCAAAAGACAAGTCTTCCAAACTAGAAATGTTAAGAGGGATTCTTTATTTTAAAAATCAACCAATTCACATCAATAAGAAACCCTAATCAAGATTATGGACCCTATTGTTTGTTAGTATTGAATGAATTGTATAGATATGGACATTTTTTTTCATGATGCATATAGTTGTTAATAAGGAGACAAAAGATAATTTCATAGTCATTGAAAGAAAAATACTGCCTGTCACAACAAAAGGAGTCTGATTAGCTTGAAGTGAATATAAAGCCTCATTATTTAGGTAATAACAAAATTGATATTGGTACGAAATGCAAATTACGATGAATGACTCCATTGGGTGATTGAACTAAACACATTTTGGTTTTCAATTGTGCGAGGACATGTTACTTTAATTAATATACTATGTAATTTAGTGATAAATTTTAGTGTCATAATGATTGTTTGAAAAAGAGTGTTTGGATCCAAAAGAGAAGTCTTGCAAACCAAAAATGTTAAGAAGGATTCTTTCTTTTAAAAATCAACTAGTCATAAATTTTAATGTCACAATGATTGTGTGAAAAAGAGTGTTTGGAACCAAAAGAGAAGTCTTCCAAACCAGAAATGTTGTGAGGGATACTTTATTTGAAAAAGCAAGCAATTCACATCAATAAGAAACCCTAATCAAGATTATGGATCCCATTGTTTGTTAGTATTGAAAGAATTGTATAGATATGGACATTTTTTTCGTGATGAATATAGTTGTTAATAAGGACACAAAATATAATTTCATAGTCATTAAAAGAAAAACAGTACTTGTAACAACAAAAGGAGCCTGATCAGCATGAAGTGAATATAAAGCCTCATTATTTAGGTAAAAACCAAATTGACATTGGTACGAAATGCAAAGTAGGATGAATGACTCCATTGGGTGATTGAACTAAACACAGTTCGATTTTCAATTGTGCGATGACATGTTACTTTTAATTAATATACTGTGTAATTTAGTCATAAATTTTAATGTCACAATGATTGTGTGAAAAAGATTGTTTGGAACAAAAAGACAAGTCTTCCAAACAAGAAATGTTATGAGGGATTCTTTATTTTAAAAATCAACCAATTCACATCAATAAAAAACCGTAATCAAGATTGTGGACCTCATTGTTTATTAGTATTAAATTAATTGTATAGATATGGACATTGTTTTTTTTGATGAATATGATTTTTAATAAGGAGACAAACAATAATTTGATAGTCATTGGAAGAAAAATAGTGCTTGTAACAACAAAAGGAGCCTGATTAGCATGTAGTGAATATAAAGCCTCATTATTTAGGTAACAACCAAATTGACATTGGTACGAAATGCAAATTAGGATGAATGACTCCATTGGGTGATCGAACTGAACACATTTCAATTTTTAATTGTGGGACGACATGTATCTTTTAATTAATATACTGTGTAATTTAGTCATAAATTTTAATGTCACAATGATTGTGTGAAAAAGAGTGTTTGGAACCAAAAGAGAAGTCTTCCAAACCAGAAATGTTGTGAGGGATTCTTTATTTGAGAAATCAAGCAATTCACATCAATGGGAAACCCTAATCAAGATGATGGACCCCATTGTTTGTTAGTATTGAATGAATTGTATAGATATGGACATTTTTTTCATGATGAATGTTGTTGTTAATAAGGAGACAAAAGATAATTTCATAGTCATTGAAAGAAAAATACTGCTTGTAACAACAAAAGGAGCCTGATTAGCATGAAGTGAATATAAAGCCTCATTATTTAGGTAATAACCAAATTGACATTGGTACGAAATGCAAATTACGATGAATGACTCCATTGGGTGATTGAACTAAACACATTTTACTTTTAATTAATATACTGTGTAATTTAGTCATTAATTTTAATGTCACAATGATTGTGTGAAAAAGAGTGTTTGGAACCAAAAGACAAGTCTTCCAAACTAGAAATGTTAAGAGGGATTCTTTATTTTAAAAATCAACCAATTCACATCAAGAAGAAACCCTAATCAAGATTATGGACCCTATTGTTTGTTAGTATTGAATGAATTGTATAGATATGGACATCTTTTTTCATGATGCATATAGTTGCTAATAAGGAGACAAAAGATAATTTCATAGTCATTGAAAGAAAAATACTGCCTGTCACAACAAATGGAGCCTGATTAGCGTGAAGTGAATATAAAGCCTCATTGTTTAGGTAATAACCAAATTGACATTGGTACGAAATGCAAATTACGATGAATGACTCCATTGGGTGATTGAACTAAACACATTTCGGTTTTCAATTGTGCGAGGACATGTTTCTTTTAATTCATATACTGTGTAATTTAGTCATAAATTTTAATGTCACAATGATTGTGTGAAAAAGAGTGTTTCGAACCGTGTCTTCCAAACAAGAAATGTTAAGAGGGATTCTTTATTTTAAAAATCAACCAATTCACATCAATAAGAAACCCTAATCAAGATTATGGTCCTTATTGTTTGTTAGTATTAAAATAATTGTATGGATGTGGACATGGTTTTCCTGATGAATATCATTGTTAATAAGGAGTCAAAAGATAATTTCATAGTCATTGGAAGAAAAATACTCCTTGTAACAACAAAAGGAGCCTGATTATCATGTAGTGAATGTAAAGCTTCATTATTTAGTTAACAACCAAATTGACATTGGTATGAAATGCAAATTAGGATGAATGACTCCATTAGGTGATAGCACTAAACACATTTCGATTTTCAATTGTGCGACGACATGTTTCTTTTAATTAATATACTGTGTAACTTAGTCATAAATTTTAATGTCACAATGATTGTGTGAAAAAGAGTGTCTAGAACCAAAAGACAAGTCTTCCAAACAAGAAATGTTAAGAGGGATTCCTTCTTTTAAAAATCAACCAATTCACATCAATAAGAAACCCTAATCATGATTATGGACCACATTGTTTGTTAGTATTAAATGAATTAGATAGATATGGACATTGTTTTCTTGATGAATATGATTGTTAATAAGGAGACAAAAGATAATTTCATAGTCATTGGAAGAAAAATACTCCTTGTAACAACAAAAGGAGCTTGATTGGCATGTAGAGAATATAAAGGTTCATTATTTAGTTAACAACCAAAGTCACATTGGTATGAAATGCAAATTAGGATGAATGACTCCATTGGGTGATAGAACTAAACACATTTCGATTTTCAGTTGTGCGACAACATGTTTCTCTTAATTAATATACTGTGTAATTTAGTCATAAATTTTAAAGTCACAATGATTGTGTGAAAAAGAGTGTTTGGAACGAAAAGACAAGTCTTCCAAACAAGAAATGTTAAGAGGGATTCTTTATTTTAAAAATCAACCAATTCACATCAATAAGAAACCCTAATCAAGATTATGGACCTCATTGTTTGTTAGTATTAAATTAATTGTATAGATATGGACATTGTTTTCTTGATGAATATGATTGTTAATAAGGAGACAAAAGATAATTTCATAGTCATTGGAAGAAAAATACTGCTTGTAACAACAAAAGGAGCCTGATTAGCATGTAGTGAATATAAAGCCTCATTATTTAGGTAACAAACAAATTAGATTGAATGACTCCATTGGGTGTTGGAACTAAACACATTTCGATTTTCAATTGTTCGACAACATGTTTCTTTTAATTAATATACTGTGTAATTTAGTCATAAATTTTAATGTCACAATGATTGTGTGGACAAGAGTGTTTGGAACGAAATGGCAAATTTTGCAAACCAAAAATGTTATGAGGTATTCTTTGTTTAAAAAATGAACCAATTCTCATGAATAAGAAACCCTAATCAAGATTATGGACCCTATTGTTTGTTAGTATTGAATGAATTGTATAGAGATGGACATTTTTTTCTTGATGAATATAGTTGTTAATAAGGAGACAAAAGATAATTTCATAGTCATTGAAAGAAAAATAATGCTTGTAACAACAAAAGGAGCTGGATTAGCATGTAGTGAATATAAAGCCTCATTATTTAGGTCACAACCAAATTGACATTGGTACAAAATGCAAATTAGGATGAATGACTCCATTGGATGATGGAATTAAACACATTTCGATTTTCAATTATGCGACGACATGTTTCTTTTAATTAATATACTGTGTAATTTAATCATAAATTTGAATGTCCCAATGATTGTGTGAAAAAGAGTGTTCGGAACCAAAAGACAAGTCTTTGAAACAAGAAATGTTAGGAGGGATTCTTTCTTTTAAAAATCAACCAATTCACATCAATAAGAAACCCTAATCATGATTATGGACCACATTGTTTGTTAGTATTAAATTAATTATATAGATATGGACATTGTTTTCTTGATGAATATGATAGTTAATAAGGAGACAAAAGATGATTACATAGTCATTGCAAGAAAATACAGCTTGTAAAAACAAAAGGAGCCTGATTAGCATGAAGTGATTATAAATCCTCATTATTTAGGTAACAACCAAATTGACATTGGTACGAAATGTAAATTAGGTTGAATGACTCCATTGGGTGATTGAACTAGACACATTTTGATTTTCCATTTTGCTACGACATGTTACTTTGAATCAATATACTGTTTAATTTAGTCATAAATTTTAATGTCACAATGATTGTGTGGACAAGAGTGTTTGGAACGAAAAGGCAAATTTTGCAAACCAAAAATGTTATGAGGTATTCTTTGTTTAAAAAATCAACCAATTCTCATCAATAAGAAGCCCTAATCAAGATTATAGACCCTATTGTTTGTTAGTATTGAATGAATTATATAGAGATGGACATTTTTTTCTTGATGAATATAGTTGTTAATAAGGAGACAAAAGATAATTTCATAATCATTGAAAGAAAAATACTGCTTGTAACAACAAAAGGAGCTGGATTGGCATGTAGTGAACATAAAGCCTCATTATTTAGGTCACAACCAAATTGACATTGGTACGAAATGCAAATTAGGATGAATGACTCCATTGGATGATGGAATTCAACACATTTCGATTTTCAATTATCCGACGACATGTTTCTTTTAATTAATATACTGTGTAATTTAATCATAAATTTTAATGTCCCAATGATTGTGTGAAAAAGAGTGTTTGGAACCAAAAGACAAGTCTTCGAAACAAGAAATGTTAGGAGGGATTCTTTCTTTTAAAAATCAACCAATTCACATCAATAAGAAACCCTAATCATGATTATGGACCACATTGTTTGTTAGTATTAAATTAATTATATAGATATGGTCATTGTTTTCTTGATGAATATGATAGTTAATAAGGAGACAAAAGATGATTACATAGTCATTGCAAGAAAAATACAGCTTGTAACAACAAAAGGAGCCCGATTAGCATGAAGTGATTATAGATCCTCATTATTTAGGTAACAACCAAATTGACATTGGTACGAAATGTAAATTAGGTTGAATGACTCCATTGGGTGATTGAACTAAACACATTTCGATTTTCCATTTTGCGACGACATGTTACTTTGAATCAATATACTGTGTAATTTAGTCATAAATTCTAATGTCACAATGATTGTGTGAAAAAGAGTGTTTGGAACCAAAAGGCAAGTCTTCGAAACAAGAAACGTGAAGAGGGATTCTTTATTTTAAAAATCAACCAATTCACATCAATAAGAAACCCTAATCAAGATTATGGACCTCATTGTTTGTTAGTATTAAATTAATTGTATTGATATGGACATTGTTTTCTTGATGAATATGATTGTTAATAAGGAGACAAAAGATAATTTCATAGTCATTGGAAGAAAAATACTCCTTGTAACAACAAAAGGAGCTTGATTGGCATGTAGTGAATATAAAGGTTCATTATTTAGTTAACAACCAAATTCACATTGGTATGAAATGCAAATTAGGATGAATGACTACATTGGGTGATAGAACTAAACACATTTCGATTTTCAGTTGTGCGACGACATGTTTCTCTTAATTAATATACTGTGTAATTTAGTCATAAATTTTAATGTCACAATGATTGTGTGAAAAAGAGTGTTTGGAACCAAAAGACAAGTCTTCCAAACAAGAAATGTTAAGAGGGATTCTTTATTTTAAAAATCAACCAATTCACATCTATAAGAAGCCCTAATCAAGATTATCGACCTCATTGTTTGTTAGTATTAAATTAATTGTATGGATATGGACATTGTTTTCTTGATGAATATCATTGTTAATAAGGAGACAAAAGATAATTTCATAGTCATTGGAAGAAAAATACTGCTTGTAACAACAAAAGGAGCCTGATTAGCATGTAGTGAATATAAAGCCTCATTATTTAGGTAACAAGCAAATTGACATTGGTACGAAATGCAAATTAGGTTGAATGACTCCATTAGGTGATGGAACTAAACACATTTCGATTTTCAATTGTGCGACAACAAGTTTCTTTTAATTAATATACTGTGTAATTTAGTCATAAATTTTAATGTCACAATGATTCTGTGGAAAAGAGTGTTTGGAACCGAAAGACAAGACTTCCAAACCAGAAATGTTATGACGTATTCTTTGTTTAAAAAATCATCCAATTCACATCAATAAGAAACCCTAATCAGGATTATGGACCCTATTGTTTGTTATCATTGAAAGAATTATATAGATATGGACATTTTTTTCTTGATGAATATAGTTGTTAATAAGGAGACAAAAGATAATTTCATAATCATTGGAAGAAAAATACTGCTTGTAACAACAAAAGGAGCCTGATTAGCATGTAGTGAATATAAAGCCTCATTATTTAGGTAACAACCAAAATTGACATTGGTACGGAATGCAAATTAGGATGAATGACTCCATTGGATGATGGAATTAAACACATTTAGATTTTCAATTGTGCGACCACATGTTTCTTTTAATTAATATACTATGTAATTTAGTCATAAATTTTAATGTCACAATGATTGTGTGAAAAAGAGTATTTGGAACCAAAAGACAAGTCTTCCAAACAAGAAATGTTAAGAGGGATTCTTTCTTTTAAAAATCAACCAATTCACATAAATAAGAAACCCTAATCATAATTATGGACCACATTGTTTCTTAGTATTAAATTAATTATATAGATATGGACATTGTTTTCTTGATGAATATGATTGTTAATAAGGAGACAAAAGATAATTTCATAGTCATTCGAAGAAAAATACTGCTTGTAACAATAAAAGGAGCCTGATTAGGATGTAGTGAATATAAAGCCTCATTATTTAGGTAACAACCAAATTGGCAATGGTACGAAATGTAAATTAGGATGAATGACTCGATTGGGTGATGGAACTAAACATATTTTGATTTTCAATTGTGCGACGACAAGTTTTTTTAAGTAATATACTGTGTAATTTAGTAATAAATTTTCATGTCATAATGATTGTGTGGAAAAGTGTGTTTGGAACATAAAGACAAGTCTTCCAAACCAGAAATGTTATGAGGGATTCTTTATTTGAAAAATCAAGCAATTCACATCAATAACAAACCTTAATCAAGATTATGGACCCCATTGTTTGTTAGTATTAAATGAATTGTATAGATATGGACATTTTTTTCTTGATGGATATAGTTATTAATATGAAGACAAAAGATAATTTCATAGTCATTGCAAGAAAAATATTGCTTGTAGGAACAAAAGGAGCCTGATTAGCATGAAGTGAATATAAAGCCTCATTATTTAGGTAACAACCAAATTGACATTGGTACGAAATGTCTATTAGGATGATGACTCCATTGGGTGATTGAACTAAACACATTTCGATTTTCAATTGTGCGACGACATGTTACTTTTAATTCATATACTGTGTAATTTAGTCATAAATTTTAATGTCACAGTGATTGTGTGAAAAAGAGTGTTTCGAACCAAAAGGCAAGTCTTCCAAACAAGAAATGTTAAGAGGGATTCTTTATTTTAAAAATCAACCAATTCACATCAATAAGAAACCGTAATCAAGATTATGGTGCTCATTGTTTGTTAGTATTAAATTAATTGTATAGATATGGACATTGTTTTCTTGATGAATGTGATTGTTAATAAGGAGACAAAAGATAATTTCATAGTCATTGGAAGAAAAATACTGCTTGTAACAACAAAAGGAGCCTGATTGGCATGTAGTGAATATAAAGCCTCATTATTTAGGTAACAAGCAAATTGACATTGGTACGAAATGCAAATTAGGTTGAATGACTCCATTGGATGATGGAATTAAACACATTTCGATTTTCAGTTGTGCGACGACAAGTTTCTTTTAAGTAATATACTGTGTAATTTAGTCATAAATTTTAATGTCACGATGATTGTGTGGAAAAGAGTGTTTGGAACCGAAAGACAAGTCTTCCAAACCAGAAATGTTATGAGGTATTCTTTATTTAATAAATCAACCAATTCTCATCAATAAGAAACCCTAATCAAGATTATGGACCCTATTGTTTGTTAGTATTGAATGAATTGTATAGATATGGACATTTTTTCTTGATGAATATAGTTGTTAATAAGGAGACAAAAGATAATTTCATAGTCATTAAAAGAAAAATACAGCTTGTAACAAGAAAATGAGCCTGATTAGGATGTAGTGAATATAAAGCCTCATTATTTAGGTAACAACCAAATTGATATTGGTACGAAATGCAAATTAGGTTGAATGACTCGATTGGGTGATGGAACTAAACATATTTTGATTTTCAATTGTGCGACGACAAGTTTTTTTTAAGTAATATACTGTGTAATTTAGTCATAAATTTTCATGTCACAATGATTGTGTGGAAAAGTGTGTTTGGAACAAAAAGACAAGTCTTCCAAACCAGAAATGTTATGAGGGATTCTTTATTGGAAAAATCAAGCAATTCACATCAATAACAAACCTTAATCAAGATTATGGACCCCATTGTTTGTTAGTATTAAATGAATTGTATAGATATGGACATTTTTTTCTTGATGGATATAGTTATTAATATGAAGACAAAAGATAATTTCATAGTCATTGCAGGAAAAATGTTGCTTGTAACAAGAAAGGGAGCCTGATTAGCATGAAGTGAATATAAAGCCTCATTATTTAGGTAACAACCAAATTGACATTGGTACGAAATGTCTATTAGGATGAATGACTCCATTGGGTGATTGAACTAAACATATTTCGATTTTCAATTGTGCGACGACATGTTACTTTTAATTCATATACTGTGTAATTTAGTCAAAAATTTTACTGTCACACTGATTGTGTGAAAAAGAGTGTTTCGAACCAAAAGACAAGTCTTCCAAACAAGAAATGTTAAGAGGGATTCTTTATTTTAAAAATCAACCAATTCACATCAATAAGAAACCCTAATCAAATTATGGTCCTCATTGTTTGTTAGTATTAAATTAATTGTATAGATATGGGCATTGTTTTCTTGATGAATGTGATTGTTAATAAGGAGATAAAAGATAATTTCGTAGTCATTGGAAGAAAAATACTGCTTGTAACAACAAAAGGACCTTGATTGGCATGTAGTGAATATAAAGTCTCATTATTTAGGTAACAAGCAAATTGACATTGGTACGAAATGCAAATTAGGTTGAATGACTCGATTGGGTGATGACAGTAAAGACATTTCAATTTTCAATTATGCGACAACATGTTTCTTTTAATTAATATACTGTGTAATTTAGTCATAAAATTTAATGTCACAATGATTGTGTGGAAAAGAGTGTTTGGAACCAAAAGACATGTCTTCCAAACCAGAAATGTTATGAGGGATTCTTTATTTGAAAAATCAAGCAATTCACATCAATAAGAAACCCTAATCAAGATTGTGGACCTCACTGTTTATTAGTATTAAATTAATTGTATAGATATGGACATTGTTTTTTTGATGAATATGATTTTTAAAAAGGAGACAAACGATAATTTCATAGTTATTGGAGAAAAAATAGTGCTTGTTACAACAAAAGGAGCCTGATTAGCATGTTGTGAATATAAAGCCTTATTATTTAGGTAACAACCAAATTGACATTGGTACGAAATGCATATTAGGATGAATGACTACATTGGGCGATGACAGTAAAGACATTTCAATTTTCAATTGTGCGACAACATGTTTCTTTTAATTAATATACTGTGTAATTTAGTCATAAAATTTAATGTCACAATGATTTTGTGGAAAAGAGTGTTTGGAACCAAAAGACATGTCTTCCAAACCAGAAATGTTATCAGGGATTCTTTATTTGAAAAATCAAGCAATTCACATCAATAAGAAACCCTAATCAAGATTGTGGACCTCACTGTTTATTAGTATTAAATTAATTGTATAGATATGGACATTGTTTTTTTGATGAATATGATTTTTAATAAGGAGACAAACGATAATTTCATAGTTATTGGAGAAAAAATAGTGCTTGTTACAACAAAAGGAGCCTGATTAGCATGTTGTGAATATAAAGCCTTATTATTTAGGTAACAACCAAATTGACATTGGTACGAAATGCATATTAGGATGAATGACTACATTGGGCGATGACAGTAAAGACATTTCAATTTTCAATTGTGCGACAACATGTTTTTTTTAATTAATATACTGTGTAATTTAGTCATAAAATTTAATGTCACAATGATTGTGTGGAAAAGAGTGTTTGGAACCAAAAGACATGTCTTCCAAACCAGAAATGTTATGAGGGATTCTTTATTTGAAAAATCAAGCAATTCACATCAATAAGAAACCCTAATCAAGATTGTGGACCTCACTGTTTATTAGTATTAAATTAATTGTATAGATATGGACATTGTTTTTTTGATGAATATGATTTTTAATAAGGAGACAAACGATAATTTCATAGTTATTGGAGAAAAAATAGTGCTTGTTACAACAAAAGGAGCCTGATTAGCATGTTGTGAATATAAAGCCTTATTATTTAGGTAACAACCACATTGACATTGGTACGAAATGCATATTAGGATGAATGACTACATTGGGCGATGACAGTAAAGACATTTCAATTTTCAATTGTGCGACAACATGTTTCTTTTAATTAATATACTGTGTAATTTAGTCATAAAATTTAATGTCACAATGATTGTGTGGAAAAGAGTGTTTGGAACCAAAAGACATGTCTTCCAAACCAGAAATGTTATGAGGGATTCTTTATTTGAAAAATCAAGCAATTCACATCAATAGGAAACCCTAATCAAGATTATGGACCGCATTGTTTGTTAGTATTAAATTAATTATATAGATATTGACATTGTTTTCATGATGAATATGATTGAACATAAGGAGCCAAAACATAATTTCATAGTCATTGCAAGAAAAATACTACTTGTAACAACAAAAGGAGCCTGATTAGCATGAAGTGAATATAAAGCCTCATTATTTAGGTAACAACCAAATTGACATTGGTACGAGATGCAAATTAGGATAAATGACTCCATGGGATGATGGAATTAAACACATTTCGATTTTCAATTGTGCGACGACATGTTTCTTTTAATTAATATACTGTGTAACTTAGTCATAAATTTTAATGTCACAATGATTGTGTGAAAAAGAGTGTCTGGAACCAAAAGACAAGTCTTCCAAACAAGAAATGTTAAGAGGGATTCCTTCTTTGAAAAATCAACCAATTCACATCAATAAGAAACCCTAATCATGATTATGGACCACATTGTTTGTTAGTATTAAATGAATTATATAGATATGGACATTGTTTTCTTGATGAATATGATTGTTAATAAAGAGACGAAAGACAATTTCATAGTCATTGCAAGAAAAATACTGCTTGTAACAACAAAATGAGCCTGATTAGCATGAAGTGAATATCAAGCCTCATTATTTAGGTAACAACTAAATTGACATTGGTGCGAAATCCAAATTAGGATGAATGACTCCATTGGGTGATTGAACTAAACACATTGTGATTTTCAATTGTGCGATGACATGTTACTTTTAATCAATATACTGTGTAATTTAGTCATAAATTTTAAAGTCACAATGATTGTGTGAAAAAGAGTGTTTGGAACGAAAAGACAAGTCTTCCAAACAAGAAATGTTAAGAGGGATTCTTTATTTTAAAAATCAACCAATTCACATCAATAAGAAACCCTAATCAAGATTATGGACCTCATTGTTTGTTAGTATTAAATTAATTGTATAGATATGGACATTGTTTTCTTGATCAATATGATTGTTAATAAGGAGACAAAAGATAATTTCATAGTCATTGGAAGAAAAATACTGCTTGTAACAACAAAAGGAGCCTGATTAGCATGTAGTGAATATAAAGCCTCATTATTTAGGTAACAAGCAAATTGACATTGGTGCGAAATGCAAATTATGTTGAATGACTCCATTGGGTGTTGGAACTAAACACATTTCGATTTTCAATTGTTCGACGACATGTTTCTTTTAATTAATATACTGTGTAATTTAGTCATAAATTTTAATATCACAATGATTGTGTGGACAAGAGTGTTTGGAACGAAAAGGCAAATTTTGCAAACGAAAAATGTCATGAGGTATTCTTTGTTTAAAAAATCAACCAATTCTCATCAATAGGAAACCCTAATCAAGATTATGGACCCTATTGTTTGTTAGTATTGAATGAAATTGTATAGAGATGGACATTTTTTTTTCACGATGAATATAGTTGTTAATAAGGAGACAAAACATAATTTCATAGTCATTAAAAGAAAAAAACTGCTTGTGACAACAAAAGGAGCCTGATTAGCATGTAATGAATATAAAGCCTCATTATTCATGTAACAACAAAATTGACATTGGTACGGAATGCAAATTAGGATGAATGACTCCATTGGATGATGGAATTAAACACATTTCGATTTTCAATTGTGCGATGACATATTTCTTTTAATTAATATACTGTGTAATTTAGTCATCAATTTTAATGTCACAATGATTTTGTTGAAAAGAGTGTTTGGCACCAATAGGCAAGTCTTCCAAACAAGAAATGTTAAGAGGGATTCTTTCTTTTAAAAATCAACCAATTCACATCAATGAGAAACCCTAATCATGATTATGGACCACATTGTTTGTTAGTATGAAATTAATTATATAGATATGGACATTATTTTCTTGATAAATATGATTGTTAATAAGGAGACAAAAGATAATTTCATAGTCATTGCAAGAAAAATACTACTTGTAACAACAAAAGGAACCTGATTAGCATGAAGTTAATATAAAGCCTCATTATTTAGGAAACAACCAAATTGACATTGGTACGAAATGCAAATTAGGATGAATGACTCCATTGGGTTATTGAACTGCACACATTTCGATTTTCAATTGTGTGACAACATGTTACTTTTAATTAATATACTGTGTAATTTAGTCATAAATTTTAATTTCACGATGATTGTGTGAAAAAGAGTGTTTGCAACCGAAAGACAGGTCTTCCAATCAAGAAATGTTAAGAGGGATTCTTTATTTTAAAAATCAACCAATTCACATCAAAAAGAAACCCTAATCAAGATTATGGACCTCATTGTTTGTTAGTATTAAATTAATTGTATAGATATGCACATTGTTTTCTTGATTAATATGATTGTTAATAAGGAGACAAAAGATAATTTCATAGTCGTTGGAAGAAAAATAATGCTTGTAACAACAAAAGGAGCCTGATTAGCATGAAGTGAATATAAAGTCTCATTATTTAGGTAACAACCAAATTGACATTGGTACGAAATGCAAATTAGGATGAATGACTCCATTGGGTTATTGAACTGCACACATTTCGATTTTCAATTGTGTGACGACATGTTACTTTTAATTAATATACTGTGTAATTTAGTCATAAATTTTAATGTCACGATGATTGTGTGAAAAAGAGTGTTTGGAACCAAAAGACAAGTCTTCCAAACAAGAAATGTTAAGAGGGATTCTTTATTTTAAAAATCAACCAATTCACATCAATAAGAAACCCTAATCAAGATTATGGACCACATTGTTCGTTAGTATGAAATTAATTATATAGATATGGACATTATTTTCTTGATAAATATGATTGTTAATAAGGAGACAAAAGATAATTTCATAGTCATTGCAAGAAAAATACTACTTGTAACAACAAAAGGAACCTGATTAGCATGAAGTTAATATAAAGCCTCATTATTTAGGAAACAACCAAATTGACATTGGTGCGAAATCCAAATTAGGATGAATGACTCCATTGGGTGATTGAACTAAACACATTGTGATTTTCAATTGTGCGATGACATGTTACTTTTAATCAATATACTGTGTAATTTAGTCATAAATTTTAAAGTCACAATGATTGTGTGAAAAAGAGTGTTTGGAACGAAAAGACAAGTCTTCCAAACAAGAAATGTTAAGAGGGATTCTTTATTTTAAAAATCAACCAATTCACATCAATAAGAAACCCCAATCAAGATTATGGACCTCATTGTTTGTTAGTATTAAATTAATTGTATAGATATGGACATTGTTTTCTTGATGAATATGATTGTTAATAAGGAGACAAAAGATAATTTCATAGTCATTGGAACAAAAATACTGCTTGTAACAACAAAAGGAGCCTGATTAGCATGTAGTGAATATAAAGCCTCATTATTTAGGTAACAAGCAAATTGACATTGGTGCGAAATGCAAATTATGTTGAATGACTCCATTGGGTGTTGGAACTAAACACATTTCGATTTTCAATTGTTCGACGACATGTTTCTTTTAATTAATATACTGTGTAATTTAGTCATAAATTTTAATATCACAATGATTGTGTGGACAAGAGTGTTTGGAACGAAAAGGCAAATTTTGCAAACGAAAAATGTCATGAGGTATTCTTTGTTTAAAAAATCAACCAATTCTCATCAATAGGAAACCCTAATCAAGATTATGGACCCTATTGTTTGTTAGTATTGAATGAATTGTATAGAGATGGACATTTTTTTCACGATGAATATAGTTGTTAATAAGGAGACAAAACATAATTTCATAGTCATTAAAAGAAAAAAACTGCTTGTGACAACAAAAGGAGCCTGATTAGCATGTAATGAATATAAAGCCTCATTATTCATGTAACAACAAAATTGACATTGGTACGGAATGCAAATTAGGATGAATGACTCCATTGGATGATGGAATTAAACACATTTCGATTTTCAATTGTGCGATGACATATTTCTTTTAATTAATATACTGTGTAATTTAGTCATCAATTTTAATGTCACAATGATTTTGTGAAAAAGAGTGTTTGGCACCAATAGGCAAGTCTTCCAAACAAGAAATGTTAAGAGGGATTCTTTCTTTTAAAAATCAACCAATTCACATCAATGAGAAACCCTAATCATGATTATGGACCACATTGTTTGTTAGTATGAAATTAATTATATAGATATGGACATTATTTTCTTGATAAATATGATTGTTAATAAGGAGACAAAAGATAATTTCATAGTCATTGCAAGAAAAATACTACTTGTAACAACAAAAGGAACCTGATTAGCATGAAGTTAATATAAAGCCTCATTATTTAGGAAACAACCAAATTGACATTGGTACGAAATGCAAATTAGCATGAATGACTCCATTGGGTTATTGAACTGCACACATTTCGATTTTCAATTGTGCGACGACATGTTACTTTTAATTAATATACTGTGTAATTTAGTCATAAATTTTAATGTCACAATGATTTTGTGAAAAAGAGTGTTTGGAACCAAAAGACAAGTCTTCCAAACAAGAAATGTTAAGAGGGATTCTTTATTTTAAAAATCAACCAATTCACATCAATAAGAAACCCTAATCAAGATTATGGACCTCATTGTTCGTTAGTATTAAATTAATTGTATAGATATGGACATTGTTTTCTTGATGAATATGATTGTTAATAAGGAGACAAAAGATGATTTCATAGTCATTGGAAGAAAAATACTCCTTGTAACAACAAAACGAGCCTGATTAGCATGTAGTGAATATAAAGCCTCATTATTTAGTTAACAACTAACTTGACATTGGTAGGAAATGCAAATTCCGATGAATGACTCCATTGTGTGATAAAACTAAACACATTTCGATTTTCAATTATGTGACAAGATTGTGGACCTCATTGTTTGTTAGTATTAAATTAATTGTATAGATATGGACATTGTTTTCTTGATGAATATGATTGTTAATAAGGAGACAAAAGATAATTTCATAGTCATTAGAAGAAACATACTGCTTGTAACAACAAAGGGAGCCTAATTAGCATGTAGTGAATATAAAGCCTCATTATTTAGGTAACAAGCAAATTAGGTTCAATGACTCCATTAGGTGATGGAACTAAACACATTTCAATTTTCAATTGTGCGACGACAAGTTTCTTTTAATTAATATACTGTTTAATTTAGTCATAAATTTTAATGTCACAATGATTGTGTGGAAAAGAGTGTTTGCAACCAAAAGACAAGTCTTCCAAACCAGAAATGTTATGAGGTATTCTTTGTTTAAAAAATCAACCAATTCTCATCAATAAGAAACCCTAATCGAGATTATGGACCCTATTGTTTGTTAGTATTGAATAAATTGTATAGATATGGTCATTTTTTTCATGATGAATATAGTTGTTAATAAGGAGAGAAAACGTAATTTCATAGTCATTCAAAGAAAAAAACTGCTTGTGACAACAAAAGGAGCCTGATTAGCATGTAGTGAATAGAAAGCGTCATTATTTAGGCAACAACCAAATTGACATTGGTACAAAATGCAAATTAGGATGAATGACTCCATTGGATGATGGAATTAAACACATTTCGATTTTCAATTGTGCGACAACATGTTTCTTTTAATTAATATTCTGTGTAATTTAGTCATAAATTTTAATGTCACAATGATTGTGTGGAAAAGAGTGTTTGGAACCAAAAGACAAGTCTTCCAAATTAGAAATGTTATGAGGGATTCTTTATTTTAAAAATCAACCAATTCACATCCATAAGAAACCCTAATCAAGATTGTGGACTTCATTGTTTATTAGTATTAAATTAATTTTATAGATATGGACATTGTTTTTTTGATGAATATGATTTTTAATAAGGAGACAAACGATAATTTCATAGTCATTGGAAGAAAAATACTGCTTGTTACAACAACAGGAGCCTGATTAGCATGTTGTGAATATAAAGCCTCATTATTTAGGTAACAACCAAATTGACATTAGTACGAAATGCATATTAGGCTAAATGACTACATTGGGTGATGGAACTAAACACATTTCAATTTTCAATTGTGCGACGACATGTTTCTTTTAAGTAATATACTGTGTAATTTAGTCATAAATTTTAATGTCACAATGATTGTGTGGAAAAGAGTGTTTGGAACCAAAAGACAAGTCTTCCAAACCAGAAATGTTATGAGGGATTCTTTAGTTGAAAAATCAAGCAATTCACATCAATAAGAAACCCTAATCAAGATTACGGACCCCATTGTTTGTTAGTATTAAATGGATTGTATAGATATGGACATTTTTTTCTTGATGGATATAGTTGTTAATAAGCAGACAAAAGATAATTTCATAGTCATTGCAAGAAAAATACTGCTTGTAATAACAAAAGGAGCCTGATTAGCATGAAGTGAATATAAACGCTCATTATTTAGGTAACAACCAAATTGACATTGGTACGAAATGCAATTTAGGATGAATGACACCATCGGGAGATTGAACTAAAGACATTTCGATATTCAATTGTGTGATGACATGTTACTTTTAATTAATATACTGTGTAAATTTAGTCATAAATTTTAATGTCACAATGATTGTGTGAAAAAGAGTGTTTGGAACAAAAAGACAAGTCTTCCATACCAGAAATGTTATGAGGCATTCTTTATTTGAAAAATCAAGCAATTCACATCAATAAGAAACCCTAATCAAGATTATGGACCCCATTGTTTGTTAGTATTAAATGAATTGTATAGTTAAGGACATTTTTTTCTTGATGGATATAGTTGTTAATAAGAAGACAAAAGATAATTTCATAGTCATTGGCAAGAAAAATACTGCTTGTAACAACAAAAGGAGCCTGATTAGCATGATGTGAATATAAAGCCTTATTATTTTGGTAACAACCAAATTGACATTGGTACGAAATGAAAATTAGGATGAATGACTCCATTGGGTGATTGAACTAAACACATTTTGATATTCAATTGTGCGACGACATGTTTCTTTTAATTAATATACTGTGTAATTTAGTCATAAATTTTAATGTCACAATGATTGAGCGAAAAAAGAGTGTTTGGAACCAAAAGACAAGTCTTCCAAACAAGAAATGTTAAGAGGGATTCTTTATTTTAAAAATCAACCAATTCACATCAATCAGAAACCCTAATCAAGATTATGGACCTCATTGTTTGTTAGTATTAAATTAATTGTATAGATATGGACATTGTTTTCCTGATGAATATGATTGATAATAAGGAGAGAAAAGATGATTTCATAGTCATTGGAAGAAAAATACTCCTTCTAAAAACAAAAGGAGCCTGATTAGCATGTAGTGAATATAAAGCCTCATTATTTAGTTAACAACCAAATTGACATTGGTACGAAATGCAAATTGGGATGAATGACTCCATTGGGAGATAGAACCAAAAGACATCAATACGAAATGTCACAATGATTGTGTGGAAACGAGAGTTTGGAACCAAAAGACAAGTCTTCCAAACCAGAAATGTTATGGGTTTTCTTTGTTTAAAAAATCAACCAATTCACATCAATAAGAAACCCTCATCAAGATTTTGGACCTCATTTTTTATTAGTATTAAATTAATTGTATAGATATGGAAATTGTTTTTTTGATGAATATGATTTTTAATAAGAAGACAAACGATAACTTCAGTCATTGGAAGAAAAATAGTGCTTGTAACAACAAAAGGAGCCTGATTAGCATCTTGTGAATATAAAGCCTTATTATTTAGGTAACAGCCAAGTTGACATTCGTACGAAATGCAAAATAGGATGGATGACTCCATTTGGTGATAGAACTAAACACATTTCGATTTTCAATTGTGTGACAAGATGTTTCTTTTAATTAATATACTGTGTAATTTAGTCATAAATTTTAATGTCACAATGATTGTGTGAAAAAGAGTATTTGGATCCAAAAGACAAGTCTTCCAAACAAGAAATGTTAAGAGGGATTCTTTATTTTAAAAATCAACCAATTCACATCAATAAGAAACCCTAATCAAGATTATGGACCTCATTGTTTGTTAGTATTAAATTAATTGTATAGATATGGACATTGTTTTCCTGATGAATATGATTGATAATAAGGAGAGAAAAGATGATTTCATAGTCATTGGAAGAAAAATACTCCTTGTAAAAACAAAAGGAGCCTAATTAGCATGTAGTGAATATAAAGCCTCATTATTTAGTTAACAACCAAATTGACATTGGTACGAAATGCAAATTGGGATGAATGACTCCATTGGGAGATAGAACCAAAAGACATCAATACGAAATGTCACAATGATTGTGTGGAAACGAGAGTTTGGAACCAAAAGACAAGTCTTCCAAACCAGAAATGTTATGGGTTTTCTTTGTTTAAAAAATCAACCAATTCACATCAATAAGAAACCCTAATCAAGATTTTGGACCTCATTTTTTATTAGTATTAAATTAATTGTATAGATATGGACATTGTTTTTTTGATGAATATGATTTTTAATAAGAAGACAAACGATAACTTCAGTCATTGGAAGAAAAATAGTGCTTGTAACAACAAAAGGAGCCTGATTAGCATCTTGTGAATATAAAGCCTTATTATTTAGGTAACAGCCAAGTTGACATTCGTACGAAATGCAAAATAGGATGGATGACTCCATTTGGTGATAGAACTTAACACATTTCGATTTTCAATTGTGTGACAAGATGTTTCTTTTAATTAATATACTGTGTAATTTAGTCATAAATTTTAATGTCACAATGATTGTGTGAAAAAGAGTATTTGGATCCAAAAGACAAGTCTTCCAAACAAGAAATGTTAAGAGGGATTCTTTATTTTAAAAATCAACCAATTCACATCAATAAGAAACCCTAATCAAGATTATGGACCTCATTGTTTGTTAGTATTAAATTAATTGTATAGATATGGACATTGTTTTCCTGATGAATATGATTGTTAATAAGGAGAGAAAAGATGATTTCATAGTCATTAGAAGAAACATACTGCTTGTAACAACAAAAGGAGCCTGATTAGCATGTAGTGAATATAAAGCCTCATTATTTAGTTAACAACCAAATTGACATTGGTACGAAATGCAAATTGGGATGAATGACTCCATTGGGAGATAGAACCAAAAGACATCAATACGAAATGTCACAATGATTGTGTGGAAACGAGAGTTTGGAACCAAAAGACAAGTCTTCCAAACCAGAAATGTTATGGGTTTTCTTTGTTTAAAAAATCAACCAATTCACATCAATAAGAAACCCTAATCAAGATTTTGGACCTCATTTTTTATTAGTATTAAATTAATTGTATAGATATGGACATTGTTTTTTTGATGAATATGATTTTTAATAAGAAGACAAACGATAACTTCAGTCATTGGAAGAAAAATAGTGCTTGTAACAACAAAAGGAGCCTGATTAGCATCTTGTGAATATAAAGCCTTATTATTTAGGTAACAGCCAAGTTGACATTCGTACGAAATGCAAAATAGGATGGATGACTCCATTTGGTGATAGAACTAAACACATTTCGATTTTCAATTGTGTGACAAGATGTTTCTTTTAATTAATATACTGTGTAATTTAGTCATAAATTTTAATGTCACAATGATTGTGTGAAAAAGAGTATTTGGATCCAAAAGACAAGTCTTCCAAACAAGAAATGTTAAGAGGGATTCTTTATTTTAAAAATCAACCAATTCACATCAATAAGAAACCCTAATCAAGATTATGGACCTCATTGTTTGTTAGTATTAAATTAAATGTATAGATATGGACATTGTTTTCTTGATGAATATGATTGTTAATAAGGAGACAAAAGATAATTTCATAGTCATTAGAAGAAACATACTGCTTGTAACAACAAAAGGAGCCTGATTAGCATGTAGTGAATATAAAGCCTCATTATTTAGGTAACAAGCAAATTGTCATTGGTATGAAATGCAAATTAGGTTCAATGACTCCATTGGGTGATGGAACTAAACACATTTCAATTTTCAATTGTGCGACGACAAGTTTCTTTTAATTAATATACTGTTTAATTTAGTCATAAATTTTAATGTCACAATGATTGTGTGGAAAAGAGTGTTTGCAACCAAAAGACAAGTCTTCCAAACCAGAAATGTTATGAGGTATTCTTTGTTTAAAAAATCAACTAATTCTCATTAACAAGAAACCCTAATCAAGATTATGGACCCTATAGTTTGTTAGAATTGAATGAATTGTATAGATATGGACATTTTTTTCTTGATGAATATAGTTGTTAATAAGGAGACAAAAGATAATTTCATGGTCATTGAAAGAAAAATACTGCTTGTAACAACAAAAGGAGCCTGATTAGCATGTAGTGATTATAAAGCCTCATTATTTAGGTAACAACAAAATTGACATTGGTACGAAATGCAAATTAGGATGAATGACTCCATTGGATGATGGAATTAAACACATTTCGATTTTCAATTGTGCTACAACATGTTTCTTTTAATTAATATACAGTGTAATTTAGTCATAAATTTTAATGTCACAATGATTGTGTCAAAAAGAGTGTTTGGAACCAAAAGACAAGTCTTCCAAACAAGAAATGTTAAGAAGGATTCTTTCTTTTAAAAATCAACCAATTCACATCAATGAGAAACCCTAATCATGACTATAGACCACATTGTTTGTTAGTATTAAATTAATTATATAGATATGGACATTATTTTCTTGATGAATATGATTGTTAATAAGGAAACAAAAGATAATTTCATAGTCATTGCATGAAAAATACTGCTTGTAACAACAAAAGGAGACTGATTAGCATGAAGTGAATATAAAGCCTTATTATTTAGGTAACAACCAAATTGACATTGGTACGAAATGCAAATTAGGATGAATGACTCCATTGGGTGATTGAACTAATCACATTTCAATTTTCAATTGTGTGGTGACATGTTACTTTTAATTAATATATAGTGTAATTTAGTAATAAATTTTAATGTCACAATGATCGTGTGAAAAAGAGTGTTTGGAACGAAAAGACAAGTCTTCCAAACAAGAAATGTTAAGTGGGATTCTTTATTTTAACAATCAACCAATTCACATCAATAAGAAACCCTAATCAATATTGTGGAGCTCATTGTTTATTAGTATTAAATTAATTGTATAGATATGGACATTGTTTTTTTGATGAATATGATTTTTAATAGGGAGACAAACGATAATTTCATCATCATTGGAAGAAAAATAGTGCTTGTTAGAACAAAAGGAGCCTGATTAGCATGTTGTGAATATAAAGCCTTATTATTTAGGTAACAACCAAATTGACATTGGTACGAAATGCATATTAGGCTGAATGACTACATTGGCTGATGGAACTAAACACATTTCAATTTTCAATTGTGCGACGACATGTTTCTTTTAATTAATATACTGTGTAATTTTGTCACAAATTTTAATGTCTCAATGATTGTGTGGAAAAGAGTGTTTGGAACCAAAAGACAAGTCTTCCAAACCAGAAATGTTATAGGGAATTCTTTAGTTGAAAAATCAAGCAATTCACATCAATAAGAAACCCTAATCAAGATTACGGAAACCATTGTTTGTTAGTATTAAATGAATTGTATAGATATGGACATTTTTTTCTTGATGAATATGATTTTTAATAAGGAGACAAAAGATAATTTCATAGTCATTGGAAGAAACATACTGCTTGTAACAACAAAAGGAGCCTGATTAGCATGTAGTGAATATAAAGCCTCATTATTTAGGTAACAAGCATATTGACATTGGTACGAAATGCATTTTAGGTTCAATGACTCCATTGGGTGATGGAACTAAACACATTTTGATTTTCAATTGTGCGACGACAAGTTTCTTGTAATTAATATACTGTGTAATTTAGTCATAAATTTTAATGTCGCAATGATTGTGTTGAAAAGAGTGTTTGCAACCAAAAGACAAGTCTTCCAAACAAGAAATGTTAAGAGGGATTCTTTCTTTTAAAAATTAACCAATTCACATTAATAAGAAACCCTAATCATGATTATGGACCACATTGCTTGTTAGTATTAAATTAATTATATAGATATGGACATTGTTTTCTTGATGAATATGATTGTTAATAAGGAGAGAAAACATAATTTCATAGTCATTGCAAGAAAAATACTGCTTGTAACAACAAAAGGAGCCTGATTAGCATGAAGTGAATATAAAGCCTCATTATTTAGGTAATAACCAAATTGACATTGGTACGAAATGCAAATTAGGATGAATGACTCCATTGGGTGTTTGAACTAAACACATTTCGATTTTCAATTGTGCGACAACATGTTACTTTTAATTAATATACTGTGTAATTTAGTCATAAATTTTAATGTCACAATGATTGTGTGAAAAAGAGTGTTTGGAACCAAAAGACAAGTCTTCCATACAAGAAATGTTAAGAGGGATTCTTTATTTTAAAAATCAACCAATTCACATCAATAAGAAACCCCAATCAAGATTATGGATCTCATTGTTAGTTAGTATTAAATTAATTGAATAGATATGGGCATTGTTTTCCTGATGAATATGATTGATAATAAGGAGACAAAAGATAATTTGATAGTCGTTGGAAGAAAGATACTACTTGTAACAACAACATGAGCCTGATTAGCATGTAGTGAATATAAAGCCTCATTATTTAGGTAACAAGCAAATTGACATTGGTACGAAATGCAAATTAGGTTGAATGACTCCATTGAGTGATGGAACTAAACACATTTCGATTTTCAATTATGCGACAACATGTTTCTTTTAATTAATATACTATGTAATTTATTCATAAATTTTAAGGTCACAATGATTGTGTGAAAAAGAGTGTTTGGAATGAAAAGACAAGTCTTCCAAACAAGAAATGTTGAGAGGGATTCTTTCTTTTAAAAATCAACCAATTCACATCAATAAGAAACCCTAATCAAGATTGTGGACTTGATTGTTTATTAGTATTAAATTAATTGTATAGATATGGACATTGTTTTTTTGATGAATATGATTTTTAATAAGGAGACAAACGATAATTTCATAGTCATTGGAAGAAAAATAGTGCTTGTTACAACAACAGGAGCCTGATTAGCATGTTGTGAATATAAAACCTTATTATTTAGGTAACAACCAAATTGACATTAGTGCGAAATGCATATTAGGCTGAATGACTACATTGAGTGATGGAATTAAACACTTTTCAATTTTCAATTGTGCGACGACATGTTTCTTTTAATTAATACACTGTGTAATTTAGTCATAAATTTTAATGTCACAATGATTGTGTGGAAAAGAGTGTTTGGACCCAAAAGACAAGTCTTCCAAACGAGAAATGTTATGAGGGATTCTTTAGTTGAAAAAACAAGCAATTCACATCAATAAGAAACCCTAATCAAGATTACGGACCTTATTGTTTGTTAGTATTAAATGAATTGTATAGATATGGACATTTTTTTCTTGATGGATATAGTTGTTAATAAGCAGACAAAAGATAATTTCATAGTCATTGCAAGAAAAATACTGCTTGTAACAACAAAAGGAGCTTGATTATCATGAAGTGAATATAAAGCCTCATTATTCAGGTAACAACCAAATTGACATTGGTACGAAATGCAAATTAGGATGAATGACTCCATTGGGTGATTGAACTAAACACATTTCAATATTCAATTGTGCGACGACATGTTACTTTTAATTAATATACTGTGTAATTTAGTCATAAATTTTAATGTCACAATGATTGTGTGAAAAAGAGTGTTTGGAACAAAAAGACAAGTCTTCCATAGCAGAAATGTTATGAGGGATTCTTTATTTGAAAAATCAAGCAATTCACATCAATAAGAAACCCTAATCAAGATTGTGGAGCCCATTGTTTGTTAGTATTAAATGAATTGTATAGTTAATGACATTTTTTTCTTGATGAATATAGTTGTTAATAAGAAGACAAAAGATAATTTCATAGTCATTGGAAGAAACATACTGCTTGTAACAAGGAGCCTGATTAGCATGTAGTGAATATAAAGCCTCATTATTTAGGTAACAAGCAAATTGACATTGGTACGAAATGCAAATTTGGTTCAATGACTCCATTGGGTGATGGAACTAAACACATTTCGATTTTGAATTCTGCGACGACAAGTTTCTTTTAATTAATATACTGTGTAATTTAGTGATAAATTTTAATGTCACAACGATTGTGTGGAAAAGAGTGTTTGCAACCAAAAGACAAGTCTTCTAAACCAGAAATGTTATGAGGTATTCTTTGTTTAAAAAATCAACCAATTCTCATTAATAACAAACCCTAATCAAGATTATGGACCCCATTGTTTGTTAGTATTGAATGAATTATATAGATATGGTCATTTTTTTCATGATGAATATAGTTGTTAATGAGGAGAGAAAACATAATTTCATAGTCATTGAATGAAAAAAACTGCTTGTGACAACAAAAGGAGTCTGATTAGCATGTAATGAATATAAAGCCTCATTATTCATGTAACAACAAAATTGACATTGGTACGAAATGCAAATTAGGATGAATGACTCCATTGGATGATGGAATTAAACACATTTCGATTTTCAATTGTGCGACGAAATATTTCTTTTAATTAATATACTGTGTAATTTAGTCATAAATTTTAATGTCACAATGATTGTGTGCAAAAGAGTGTTTGGAACCAATAGACAAGTCTTCCAAACAAGAAATGTTAAGAGGGATACTTTCTTTTAAAAATCAACCAATTCAAATCAATAGGAAACCCTAATCAAGATTGTGGACTTGATTGTTTATTAGTATTAAATTAATTGTATAGATATGGACATTGTTTTTTTGATGAATATGATTTTTAATAAGGAGACAAACGATAATTTCATAGTCATGGGAAGAAAAATAGTGCTTGTTACAACAACAGGAGCCTGATTAGCATGTTGTGAATATAAAGCCTTATTATTCAGGTAACAACCAAATTGACATTAGTACGAAATGCATATTAGGCTGGATGACTACATTGAGTGATGGAATTAAACACATTTCAATTTTCAATTGTGCGACGACATGTTTCTTTTAATGAATACACTGTGTAATTTGGTCATAAATTTTAATGTCACAATGATTGTGTGGAAAAGAGTGTTTGCAACAAAAAGACAAGTCTTCCAAACAAGAAATGTTAAGAGGGATTCTTTATTTTAAAAATCAACCAATTCACATCAATAAGAAACCCTAATCAAGATTATCGACCTCATTGTTTGTTAGTATTAAATTAATTGTAAAGATATGGACATTGTTTTCTTGATGAATATGATTGGTAATAAGGAGACAAAAGATAATTTCATAGTCATTGGAAGAAAAATACTGCTTGTTACAACAAAAGGAGCCTGGTTAGCATGTAGTGAATATAAAGCCTCATTATTGAGGTAACAAGCAAATTGACATTGGTACAAAATGCAAATTAGGTTGAATGACTCCATTGGGTGATGGAACTAAACAAATTTGGATTTTCAATTGTGCGACGACATTTTTGTTTTAATTAATATACTATGTAATTTAGTCATAAATTTTAATATCACAACGATTGTGCGAAAAAGAGTGTTTGGAACCAAAAGACAAGTCTTCCAAACAAGAAATGTTAAGAGGGATTCCTTATTTTAAAAATCAACCAATTCACATGAATAAGAAACCCTAATCAAGATTATGGACCTCATTGTTTGTTAGTATTAAATTAATTGTATAGATATGGACATTGTTTTCTTGATGAATATGATTGTTAATAAGGAGACAAAAGATAATTTCATAGTCATTGCAAGAAAAATACTGCTTGTTACAACAAAAGGAGCCTGGTTAGCATGTAGTGAATATAAAGCCTCATTTTTGAGGTAACAAGCAAATTGACATTGGTACGAAATGCAAATTAGGTTGAATGACTCCATTGGGTGATGGAACTAAACACATTTCTATTTTCAATTGTGCCACGACAAGTTTCTTTTAATTATTATACTGTGTAATTTAGTCATAAATTTTAATGTCACAATGATTGTGTGGAAAAGAGTGTTTGCAACCAAAAGACAAGTCTTCCAAACTAGAAATGTTATGAGGTATTCTTTGTTTAAAAAATCAACCAATTCTCATCAATAAGAAACCCTAATCAAGATTATGGACCGTATTGTTTGTTTGTATTGAATGAATTGTATAGATATAGACATTTTTTTCACGATGAATATAGTTGTTAATAAGGAGACAAAACATAATTTCATAGTCATTAAAAGAAAAAAACTGCTTGTGACAACAAAAGGAGCCTGATTAGCATGTAATGAATATAAAGCCTCATTATTCATGTAACAACAAAATTGACATTGGTACGAAATGCAAATTAGGATGAATGACTCCATTGGATGATGGAATTAAACACATTTCGATTTTCAATTGTGCGACGACATATTTCTTTTAATTAATATACTGTGTAATTTAGTCATAAATTTTAATGTCACAATGATTGTATGAAAAAGAGTGTTTGGAACCAATAGACACGTCTTCCAAACAATAAGAAACCCCAATCAAGATTATGGGTCTCATTGTTTTTTAGTATTAAATTAATTGAATAGATATGGACATTGTTTTCTTGATGAATATGATTGCTAATAAGGAGACAAAAGATAATTTCATAGTCATTGGAAGAAAAATACTGCTTGTAACAACAAAAGGAGCCTGATTAGCATGTAGTGAATATAAAGCCTCATTATTTAGGTAACAACCAAATTGACATTGGTACGAAGTGTAATTACTCCATTGGGTGATGGAACTAAACACATTTCGATTTTCAATTGTGTGACGACATGTTTGTTTTAATTAATATACTGTGTAATTTAGCCATAAATTTGAATGTCAAAATGATTGTGTGGAAAAGAGTGTTTGGAACCAAAAGACAAGTCTTCCAAACAAGAAGAAACCCCAATCAAGATTATGGGTCTCATTGTTTTTTAGTATTAAATTAATTGAATAGATATGGACATTGTTTTCTTGATGAATATGATTGTTAATAAGGAGACAAAAGATAATTTCATGGTCATTGGAAGAAAAATACTACTTGTAACAACAACATGAGCCTAATTAGCATGTAGTGAATATAAAGCCTCATTATTTAGGTCGCAACCAACTTGACATTGGTACGAAATGCAAATTAGGATGAATGAATCCATTGGGTGATTGAACTAAACATATTTCGATATTCAATTGTGCGACGACATGTTACTTTTAATTAATATACTGTGTAATTTAGTCATAAATTTTAATGTCACAATGATTGTGTGAAAAAGAGCGTTTGGAACTAAAAGACAAGTCTTCCAAACAAGAAATGTTAAGAGGGATTCTTTAGTTTAAAAATCAACCAATTCACATCAATAAGAAACCCTAATCAAGATCATGGACCTCATTTTTTGTTAGTATTAAATTAATTGTGTAGATATGGACATCGTTTTCTTGATGAATATGATTGTTAATAAGGACACAAAAGATAATTTCATAGTCATTGGAAAAAACATACTGCTTGTAACAACAAAAGGAGCCTAATTAGCATGTAGTGAATAGAAAGCCTCATTATTTAGGTAACAAGCAAATTGACATTGGTACGAAATGCAAATTAGGTTCAATGACTCCATTGGGTGATGGAACCAAACACATTTCGATTTTGAATTGTGCGACGACAGGTTTCTTTTAATTAATATACTGTGTAATTTAGTTATAAATTTTCATGTCACAATGATTGTGTGAAAAAGAGTGTTTGCAACCAAAAGACAAGTCTTCCAAACCAGAAATGTTATGAGGTATTCTTTGTTTAAAAAATCAACCAATTCTCATCAATAAGAAACCCTAATCGAGATTATGGACCCTATTGTTTGTTAGTATTGAATGAATTGTATAGATATGGACATTTTTTTCATGATGAATATAGTTGTTAATAAGGAGAGAAAACATAATTTCATAGTCATTGAAAGAAAAAAACTACTTGTGACAACAAAAGGAGCCTGATTAGCATGTAATGAATATAAAGCCTCATTATTCATGTAACAACAAAATTGACATTGGTACGAAATGCAAATTAGGATGAATGACTCCATTGGATGATGGAATTAAACACATTTCGATTTTCAATTGTGCGACGACATATTTCATTTAATTAATATACTGTGTAATTTAGTCATAAATTTTAATGTCACAATGATTGTGTGGAAAAAAGTGTTTGGAACCAATAGAGAAGTCTTCCAAACAAGAAATGTTAAGACGGATTATTTCTTTTAAAAATCAACCAATTCACATCAATGAGAAACCCTAATCATGATTATGGACCACATTGTTTGTTAGTATTAAATTAATTATATAGATATGGACATTATTTTCTTGATAAATATGATTGTTAATAAGGAGACAAAAGATAATTTCATAGTAATTGCCAGAAAAATACTGCTTGTAACAACAAAAGGAGCCTGATTAGCATGAAGTTAATATAAAGCCTCATTATTTAGGAAACAACCAAATTGACATTGGTACGAAATGCAAATTAGGATGAATGACTCCATTGGGTGATTGAACTGCACACATTTCAATTTTCAATTGTGCGACGACATGTTACTTTTAATTAATATACTATGTAATTTAGTCATAAATTTTAATGTCACGATGATTGTGTGAAAAAGAGTGTTTGGAACAAAAAGACAAGTCTTCCAAACAAGAAATGTTAAGAGGGATTCTTTATTTTAAAAATCAACCAATTCACATCTATAAGAAACCCTAATCAAGATCATGGACCTCATTTTTTGTTAGTATTAAATTAATTGTATAGATATGGACATCGTTTTCTTGATGAATATGATTGTTAATAAGGACACAAAAGATAACTTCATGGTCGTTGGATGAAAAATACTACTTGTAACAACAACATGAGCCTAATTAGCATGTAGTGAATATAAAGCCTCATTATTTAGGTCGCAACCAACTTGACATTGGTACGAAATGCAAATTAGGATGAATGAATCCATTGGGTGATTGAACTAAACATATTTCGATATTCAATTGTGCGACGACATGTTACTTTTAATTAATATACTCTGTAATTTAGTCATAAATTTTAATGTCACAATGATTGTGTGAAAATGAGCGTTTGGAACTAAAAGACAAGTCTTCCAAACAAGAAATGTTAAGAGTGATTCTTTATTTCAAAAATCAACCAATTCACATCAATAAGAAACCCTAATCAAGATCATGGACCTCATTTTTTGTTAGTATTAAATTAATTGTATAGATATGGACATCGTTTTCTTGATGAATATGATTGTTAATAAGGACACAAAAGATAATTTCATAGTCATTGGAGAAAACATACTGCTTGTAACAACAAAAGGAGCCTGATTAGCATGTAGTGAATATAAAGCCTCATTATTTAGGTAACAAGCAAATTGACATTGGTACGAAATGCAAATTAGGTTCAATGACTCCATTGGGTGATGGAACTAAACACATTTTGATTTTGAATTGTGCGACGACAGGTTTCTTTTAATTAATATACTGTGTAATTTAGTTATAAATTTTCATGTCACAATGATTGTGTGAAAAAGAGTGTTTGCAACCAAAAGACAAGTCTTCCAAACCAGAAATGTTATGAGGTATTCTTTGTTTAAAAAATCAACCAATTCTCATCAGTAAGAAACCCTAATCGAGATTATGGAACCTATTGTTTGTTAGTATTGAATGAATTGTATAGATATGGACATTTTTTTCATGATGAATATAGTTGTTAATGAGGAGAGAAAACATAATTTCATAGTCATTGAATGAAAAAAACTGCTTGTGACAACAAAAGGAGCCTGATTAGCATGTAATGAATATAAAGCCTCATTATTCATGTAACAACAAAATTGACATTGGTACGAAATGCAAATTAGGATGAATGACTCCATTGGATGATGGAATTAAACACATTTCGATTTTCAATTGTGCGACGACATATTTCTTTTAATTAATATACTGTGTAATTTAGTCATAAATTTTAATGTCACAATGATTGTGTGAAAAAGAGTGTTTGGAACCAATAGACAAGTCTTCCAAACAAGAAATGTTAAGACGGATTATTTCTTTTAAAAATCAACCAATTCACATCAATGAGAAACCCTAATCATGATTATGGACCACATTGTTTGTTAGTATTAAATTAATTATGTAGATATGGACATTATTTTCTTGATAAATATGATTGTTAATAAGGAGAAAAATACTGCTTGTAACAACAAAAGGAGCCTGATTAGCATGAAGTTAATATAAAACCTCATTATTTAGGAAACAACGAAATTGACATTGGTACGAAATGCAAATTAGGATGAATGACTCCATTGGGTGATTGAACTGCACACATTTCGATTTTCAATTGTGCGACGACATGTTACTTTTAATTAATATACTGTGTAATTTAGTCATAAATTTTAATGTCACGATGATTGTGTGAAAAAGAGTGTTTGGAAAGAAAAGACAAGTCTTCCAAACAAGAAATGTTAAGAGGGATTCTTTATTTTAAAAATCAACCAATTCACATCAATAAGAAACCCAAATCAATATTATGGACCTCATTGTTTGTTAGTATTAAATTAATTGGATAGATATGGACATTGTTTTCTTGATGAATATGATTGTTAATAAGGAGACAAAAGATAATTTCACAGTCATTAGAAGAAACATACTGCTTGTAACAACAAAAGGAGCCTGATTAGCATGTGGTCAATATAAAGCCTCATTATTTAGGTAACAAGCAAATTGTCATTGGTATGAAATGAAAATTAGGTTCAATGACTCAATTGGGTGATGGAACTAAACACATTTCGATTTTCATTTATGCGACGACAAGTTTCTTTTAATTAATATACTGTTTAATTTAGTCATAAATTTTCATGTCACAATGATTGTGTGGAAAACAGTGTTTGGAACCAAAAGACAAGTCTTCCTAACCAGAAATGTTATGAGGGATTCTTTAGTTGAAAAATCAAGCAATTCACATCAATAAGAAACCCTAATCAAGATTACGGACCCCATTGTTTGTTAGTATTAAATGAATTGTATAGATATGGACATTTTTTTCTTGATGAATATAGTTATTAATAAGGAGAAAAAAGATAATTTCATAGTCATTGAAAGAAAAATACTCCTTGTAACAACAAAAGGAGCTTGATTAGCATGTAGTGATTATAAAGCCTCATTATTTAGGTAACAACAAAATTGACATTGGTACGAAATGCAAATTAGGATGAATGACTCCATTGGATGATGGAATTAAACACATTTCGATTTTCAATTGTGCGACAACATGTTTCTTTTAATTAATATACTGTGTAATTTAGTCATAAATTTTAATGTCACAATGATCGTGTGAAAAAGAGTGTTTGGAACGAAAACACAAGTCTTCCAAACAAGAAATGTTAAGAGGGATTCTTTATTTTAACAATCAACCAATTCACATCAATAAGAAACGCTAATCAAGATCATGGACCTCATTTTTTGTTAGTATTAAATTAATTGTATAGATATGGACATCGTTTCTTGATAAATATGATTGTTAATAAGGACACAAAAGATAATTTCATAGTCATTGGAAGAAAAATACTCCTTGTAACAACAAAAGGAGCATGATTAGCATGTAGTGAATAGAAAGCCTCATTATTTAGTTAACAACCAAATTGACATTGGTACGAAATGCAAATTAGGATGAATGACTCCATTGGGTGATAGAACTAAACACATTTCGATTTTCAATTGTGCGACGACATGTTTCTTTTAATTAATATACTGTGTAATTTAGACATAAATTTTAATGTCACAATGATTGTGTGAAAAAGAGTGTTTGGAACCAAAAGACAAGTCTTCCAAACAAGAAATGTTAAGAGGGATTCTTTCTTTTAAAAATTAAACAATTCACATCAATAAGAAACCCTAATCATGATCATGGACCATATTGTTTGTTAGTATTAAATTAATTATATAGATATGGACATTGTTTTCTTGATGAATATGATTGTTAATAAGGAGACAAAATATAATTTCATAGTCATTGGAAGAAAAATACTGCTTGTAACAACAAAAAGAGTCTGATTAGCATGTAGTGAATATAAAGCCTCATTATTTAGGTAACAAGCAAATTCACATTGGTACGAAATGCAAATTAGGTTGAATGACTCCATTGAGTGATGGAACTAAACACATTTCGATTTTCAATTATGCGACAACATGTTTCTTTTAATTAATATACTGTGTAATTTAGTCATAAATTTTAATGTCACAATGATTGTGTGAAAAAGAGTGTTTGGAACCAAAAGACAAGTCTTCCAAACAAGAAATGTTAAGAGGGATTCTTTCTTTTAAAAATTAACCAATTCACATCAATAAGAAACCCTAATCATGATCATGGACCATATTGTTTGTTAGTATTAAATTAATTATATAGATATGGACATTGTTTTCTTGATGAATATGATTGTTAATAAGGAGACAAAATATAATTTCATAGTCATTGGAAGAAAAATACTGCTTGTAACAACAAAAGGAGCCTGATTAGTATGAAGTGCATATAAAGGCTCATTATTTAGGTACAACCAAATTGACATTGGTACGAAATGCAAATTAGGATGAATGACTCCATTGGGTGATTGAACTAAACACATTTCGATATTCAACTGTGTGACGACATGTTACTTTTAATTAATATACTATGTAATTTATTCATAAATTTTAATGTCGCAATGATTGTGTGAAAAAGAGTGTTTGGAACAAAAATACAAGTCTTCCATAGCAGAAATGTTATGAGGGATTCTTTATTTGAAAAATCAAGCAATTCACATCAATAAGAAACCCTAATCAAGATTGTGGAGCCCATTGTTTGTTAGTATTAAATGAATTGTATAGTTAAGGACATTTTTTTCTTGATGGATATAGTTGTTAATAAGAAGACAAAAGATATTTTTTTTCTTGATCAATATAGTTGTTAATAAGGAGACAACATAATTTCATAGTCATTGCAAGAAAAATACTGCATGTAACAACAAAAGGAGCCTGATTAGCATGTAATGAATATAAAGCGTCATTATTTAGGTAACAACCAAATTGGCATTGGTACGAAATGCAAATTAGGATGAACAACTCCATTGGGTGATGGAACTAAACACATATCGATTTTCAATTGTGCGACGACATGTTTCTTTTGATTAATATACTATGTAATTTAGTCATAAATTTTAATGTCACAATGATTGTGTGAAAAAGAGTGTTTGGAACCAAAAGACAAGTCATCCAACAAGAAATGTTAAGAGGGATTCTTTATTTTAAAAATCAACCAATTCACATCAATAAGAAACCCTAATCAAGATTATGGACCCCATTGCTGGTTAGTATTGAATGAATTGTATAGATATGGACATTTTTTTCTTGATCCATATAGTTGTTAATAAGGAGACAAAACATAATTTCATAGTCAGTACAAGAAAAATACTGCATGTAACAACAAAAGGAGCCTGATTAGCACAGAATGAAAATAAAGCGTCATTATTTAGGTAACAACCAAATTGACATTGGTACGTAATGCAAATTAGCATGAAGGACTCCATTGTGTGATGGAACTAAACACATTTTGATTTGCAATTGTGCGACGACAAGTTTCTTTTAATTAATATACTGTGTAATTTAGTCATAAATTTTAATGTCACAATGATTGTGTGGAAAAGAGTGTTTGGAACCAAAAAGACAAGTCTTCCAAATCAGAAATGTTGTGAGGGATTCTTTATTTGAAATATCAAGCAATTCACATCAATAAGAAACCCCAATCAAGATTACGGACCCCATTCTTTGTTAGTATTGAATGAACTGTAAAGATATGGACATTTTTTTCTTGATCCATATAGTTGTTAATAAGGAGACAAAACATAATTTCATAGTCAGTACAAGAAAAATACTGCATGTAACAACAAAAGGAGCCTGATTAGCACAGAATGAAAATAAAGCGTCATTATTTAGGTAACAACCAAATTGAGATTGGTACAAAATGAAAATTAGGATGAACGACTCCATTAGGTGATGGAACTAAACACATTTCGATTTTCAATTGTGCGACGACATGTTTCTTTTTATTAATATACTGTGTAATTTAGACATAAATTTTAATGTCACAATGATTGTGTGAAAAAGAGTGTTTGGAACCAAAAGAGAAGTCTTCCAAACAAGAAATGTTAAGAGGGATTCTTTATTTTAAAAATCAACCAATTCACATCAATAAGAAACCCTAATCAAGATTATGGACCCCATTGTTTGTTAGTATTGAATGAATTGTATAGATATGGACATTTTTTTCTTGATGGATATAGTTGTTAATAAGAAGACTAAAGATAATTTCATAGTCATTGCAAGAAAAATATTGCTTGTAACAACAAAAGGAGCCTGATTAGCATGTATTGAATATAAAGCCTCATTATTTAGGTAACAACCAAATTGACATTTGTACGAAATGCAAATTAGGATGAACGACTCCATTGGGTGATGGAACTAAACATATTTCAATTTTCAATTGTGCGACAACATGTTTCTCTTGATTAATATACTGTGTAATTTAGACATAAATTTTAATGTCACAATTATTGTGTGAAAAAGAGTGTTTGGAACCAAAAGACAAGTCTTCCAAACAAGAAATGTTAAGAGGGATTCTTTATTTTAAAAATCAACCAATTTACAACAATAAGAAACCCTAATCAAGATTATGGACCCCATTGTTTGTTAGTATTGAATGAATTGAATAGATATGGACATTTTTTTCTTGATGGATATAGTTGTTAATAAGAAGACTAAACATAATTTCATAGTCATTGCAAAAAAAATACTGCATGTAACAACAAAAGGAGCCTGATTAGCATCTAATGAATATAAAGTATCATTATTTAGGTAACAACCAAATAGCCATTGGTACGAAATTCAAATTAGGATGAACAACTGCATTGGGTGATGGAACTAAACACATTTCGATTTTCAATTGTGCGACGACATGTTTCTTTTGATTAATATACTGTGTAATTTATTCATAAATTTTAATGTCACAATGATTGTGTGAAAAAGAGTGTTTGGAACCAAAGGGCAAGTCTTCCAACAAGAAATGTTAAGAGGGATTCTTTATTTTAAAAATCAACCAATTTACAACAATAAGAAACCCTAATCAAGATTATGGACCCCATTGTTTGTTAGTATTGAATGAATTGAATAGATATGGACATTTTTTTCTTGATGGATATAGTTGTTAATAAGAAGATTAAAGATAATTTCATAGTCATTGCAAGAAAAATATTGCTTGTAACAACAAAAGGAGCTTGATTAGCATGTATTGAATATAAAGCCTCATTATTTAGGTAACAACCAAATTGACATTGGTACGAAATGCAAATTAGGATGAACGACTCCATTGGCTGATGGAACTAAACACATTTCGATTTTCAATTGTGCGAGGACATGTTTCTTTTGGTTAATATACTGTGTAATTTAGTCACAAATTTTAATGTCACAATGATTGTGTGAAAAAGAGTGTTTGGAACCAAAAGGCAAGTCTTCCAAACAAGAAATGTTAAGAGGCATTCTTTATTTTTAAAATCAACCAATTCACATCAATAAGAAACCCTAATCAAGATTGTGGACCCCATTGTTTGTTAGTATTGAATGAATTGTATGGATATGGACATTTTTTTCTTGATGGATATAGTTGTTAATAAGAAGACTAAATATAATTTCATAGTCATTGCAAGAAAAATATTGCTTGTAACAACAAAAGGAGCCTGATTAGCATGTAGTGAATATAAAGCCTCATTATTTAAGTAACAACCAAATTGACATTGGTACGAAATGCAAATTAGGATGAATGACTCCGTTGGGTGATGGAACTAAACACATTCAATTTTTCAATAGTGCGTCGACATATTGATTTTAATTTAGTCAGAAATTTTAATCTCATGACGATTGAGTGAAAAAGAGTGTTTGGAACCAAAGGACAAGTCTTCAAAATCAGAAATGTTGTGAGGGATTCTTTATTTGAAATATCAAGGAATTCACAAGAATAACAAACCATAATCAAGATTATGGACCCCATTGTTTGTTAGTATTGAATGAATTGTATAGATATGGACATTTTTTTTCTTGATCAATATAGTTGTTAATAAGGAGACAAAACATAATTTCATAGTCATTGCAAGAAAAATACTGCATGTAACAACAAAAGGAGCCTGATTAGCATGAAATCAATATAAAGCGTCATTATTTAGGTAACAACCAAATTGGCATTGGTACGAAATGCAAATTAGGATGAACAACTGCATTGGGTGATGGAACTAAACACATTTCGATTTTTTAATTGTGCGACGACATGTTTTCTTTTGATTAATATACTGTGTAATTTATTCATAAATTATAATGTCACAATGATTGTGTGAAAAAGAGTGTTTTGGAACCAAAAGACAAGTCTTCCAAACAAGAAATGTTAAGAGGCATTCTTTATTTTAAAAATCAACCAATTCACATCAATAAGAAACCCTAATCAAGATTATGGACCCCATTGTTTGTTAGTATTGAATGAATTGTATAGATATGAACATTTTTTTTCTTGATGGATATAGTTGTTAATAAGAAGACTAAAGATAATTTCATAGTCATTGCAAGAAAAATATTGCTTGTAACAACAAAAGGAGCCTGATTAGCATGTAGCGAATATAAAGCCTCATTATTTAGGTACAACCAAATTGACATTGGTACGAAATGCAAATTAGCATGAATGACTCCATTGTGTGATGAAACTAAACACATTTTGATTTGCAATTGTGCGACGACAAGTTAATTTTAATTAATATACTGTGAAATTTAGTCATAAATTTTATTGTCACAATGATTGTGTGGAAAAGAGTGTTTGGAACCTAAAGACAAGTCTTCCAAATCAGAAATGTTGTGAGGCATTCTTTATTTGAAATATCAAGCAATTCACATCAATAAGAAACCCTAATCAAGATTATGGACCCCATTGTTTGTTAGTATTGAATGAATTGTATAAATATGGACATTTTTTTCTTGATCAATATAGTTGTTAATAAGGAGACAACATAATTTCATAGTCATTGCAAGAAAAATACTGCATGTAACAACAAAAGGAGCCTGATTAGCACGTAATGAATATAAAGCGTGATTATTTAGGTAACAACCAAATTGACATTGGTACGAAATGCAAATTAGGATGAACGACTCCATTGGGTGATGGAACTAAACACATTTCGATTTTTAATTGTGCGACGACATGTTTCTCTTGATTAATATACTGTGTAATTTATTCATAAATTTTAATGTCACAATGATTGTGTGAAAAAGAGTGTTTGGAACTAAAAGACAAGTCTTCCCACATGAAATGTTAAGAGGGATTCTTTATTTTAAAAATCAACCAATTCACATCAATAAGAAACCCTAATCAAGATTATGGACCCCATTGTTTGTTAATATTGAATGAATTGTATAGATATGGACATTTTTTTCTTGATGGATATAGTTGTGAATAAGAAGACTAAAGATAATTTCATAGTCATTGCAAGAAAAATACTGCTTGTAACAACAGAAGGAGCCTAATTAGTATGTAGTGAATATAATGCCTCATTAGTTAGGTAACAACCAAATTGACATTGGTACGAAATGCAAATTAGCATGAAGGACTCCATTGTGTGATGGAACTAAACACATTTTGATTTGCAATTGTGCGACGACAAGTTTCTTTTAATTAATATACTGTGTAATTTAGTCATAAATTTTAATGTCACAATGATTGTGTGGAAAAGAGTGTTTGGAACCAAAAAGACAAGTCTTCCAAATCAGAAATGTTGTGAGGGATTCTTTATTTGAAATATCAAGCAATTCACATCAATAAGAAACCCCAATCAAGATTACGGACCCCATTCTTTGTTAGTATTGAATGAACTGTAAAGATATGGACATTTTTTTCTTGATCCATATAGTTGTTAATAAGGAGACAAAACATAATTTCATAGTCAGTACAAGAAAAATACTGCATGTAACAACAAAAGGAGCCTGATTAGCACAGAATGAAAATAAAGCGTCATTATTTAGGTAACAACCAAATTGAGATTGGTACAAAATGAAAATTAGGATGAACGACTCCATTAGGTGATGGAACTAAACACATTTCGATTTTCAATTGTGCGACGACATGTTTCTTTTTATTAATATACTGTGTAATTTAGACATAAATTTTAATGTCACAATGATTGTGTGAAAAAAGAGTGTTTGGAACCAAAAGAGAAGTCTTCCAAACAAGAAATGTTAAGAGGGATTCTTTATTTTAAAAATCAACCAATTCACATCAATAAGAAACCCTAATCAAGATTATGGACCCCATTGTTTGTTAGTATTGAATGAATTGTATAGATATGGACATTTTTTTCTTGATGGATATAGTTGTTAATAAGAAGACTAAAGATAATTTCATAGTCATTGCAAGAAAAATATTGCTTGTAACAACAAAAGGAGCCTGATTAGCATGTATTGAATATAAAGCCTCATTATTTAGGTAACAACCAAATTGACATTTGTACGAAATGCAAATTAGGATGAACGACTCCATTGGGTGATGGAACTAAACATATTTCAATTTTCAATTGTGCGACAACATGTTTCTCTTGATTAATATACTGTGTAATTTAGACATAAATTTTAATGTCACAATTATTGTGTGAAAAAGAGTGTTTGGAACCAAAAGACAAGTCTTCCAAACAAGAAATGTTAAGAGGGATTCTTTATTTTAAAAATCAACCAATTTACAACAATAAGAAACCCTAATCAAGATTATGGACCCCATTGTTTGTTAGTATTGAAGAATTGAATAGATATGGACATTTTTTTCTTGATGGATATAGTTGTTAATAAGAAGACTAAACATAATTTCATAGTCATTGCAAAAAAAATACTGCATGTAACAACAAAAGGAGCCTGATTAGCATCTAATGAATATAAAGTATCATTATTTAGGTAACAACCAAATAGCCATTGGTACGAAATTCAAATTAGGATGAACAACTGCATTGGGTGATGGAACTAAACACATTTCGATTTTCAATTGTGCGACGACATGTTTCTTTTGATTAATATACTGTGTAATTTATTCATAAATTTTAATGTCACAATGATTGTGTGAAAAAGAGTGTTTGGAACCAAAGGGCAAGTCTTCCAACAAGAAATGTTAAGAGGGATTCTTTATTTTAAAAATCAACCAATTTACAACAATAAGAAACCCTAATCAAGATTATGGACCCCATTGTTTGTTAGTATTGAATGAATTGAATAGATATGGACATTTTTTTCTTGATGGATATAGTTGTTAATAAGAAGATTAAAGATAATTTCATAGTCATTGCAAGAAAAATATTGCTTGTAACAACAAAAGGAGCTTGATTAGCATGTATTGAATATAAAGCCTCATTATTTAGGTAACAACCAAATTGACATTGGTACGAAATGCAAATTAGGATGAACGACTCCATTGGCTGATGGAACTAAACATATTTCAATTTTCAATTGTGCGACAACATGTTTCTCTTGATTAATATACTGTGTAATTTAGACATAAATTTTAATGTCACAATTATTGTGTGAAAAAGAGTGTTTGGAACCAAAAGACAAGTCTTCCAAACAAGAAATGTTAAGAGGGATTCTTTATTTTAAAAATCAACCAATTTACAACAATAAGAAACCCTAATCAAGATTATGGACCCCATTGTTTATTAGTATTGAATGAATTGAATAGATATGGACATTTTTTTCTTGATCGATATAGTTGTTAATAACAAGACTAAACATAATTTCATAGTCATTGCAAAAAAAATACTGCATGTAACAACAAAAGGAGCCTGATTAGCATGTAATGAATATAAAGTATCATTATTTAGGTAACAACCAAATTGGCATTGGTACGAAATGCAAATTAGGATGAACAACTGCATTGGGTGATGGAACTAAACACATTTCGATTTTCAATTGTGCGACGACATGTTTCTTTTGATTAATATACTGTGTAATTTATTCATAAATTTTAATGTCACAATGATTGTGTGAAAAAGAGTGTTTGGAACCAAAAGGCAAGTCTTCCAACAAGAAATGTTAAGAGGGATTCTTTATTTTAAAAATCAACCAATTCTCATCAATAAGAAACCCTAATCAAGATTATGGACCCCATTGTTTGTTAGTATTGAATGAATTGTATAGATATGGACATTTTTTTCTTGATGGATATAGTTGTTAATAAGAAGACTAAAGATAATTTCATAGTCATTGCAAGAAAAATACTGCTTGTAACAACAAAAGGAGCCTAATTAGCATGTAGTGAATATAAAGCCTCATTATTTAGGTAACAATCAAATTGACATTGGTACGAAATGCAAATGAGCATGAAGGACTCCATTTTGTGATGGCACTAAACACATTTTGATTTGCAATTGTGCGACGACAAGTTTCTTTTAATTAATATACTGTGTAATTTAGTGATAAATTTTAATGTCACAATGATTGTGTGGAAAAAAGTGTTTGGAACCAAAAAGACAAGTCTTCCAAATCAGAAATGTTGTGAGGGATTCTTTATTTGAAATATCAAGCAATTCACATCAATAAGAAACCCTAATCAAGATTATGGACCCCATTGTTAGTATTGAATGAATTGTATAGATATTGACATTTTTTTCTTCATCAATATAGTTGTTAATAAGGAGACAAAACATAATTTCATAGTCATTGCAAGAAAAATACTGTATGTAACAACAAAAGGAGCCTGATTAGCACGTAATGAATATAAAGCGTCATTATTTAGGTAACAACCAAATTGACATTTGTACGAAATGCAAATTAGGATGAACGACTCCATTGGGTGATGGAACTAAACACATTTCGATTTTCAATTGTGCGAGGACATGTTTCTTTTGATTAATATACTGTGTAATTTAGTCACAAATTTTAATGTCACAATGATTGTGTGAAAAAGAGTGTTTGGAACCAAAAGGCAAGTCTTCCAAACAAGAAATGTTAAGAGGCATTCTTTATTTTTAAAATCAACCAATTCACATCAATAAGAAACCCTAATCAAGATTGTGGACGCCATTGTTTGTTAGTATTGAATGAATTGTATGGATATGGACATTTTTTTCTTGATGGATATAGTTGTTAATAAGAAGACTAAATATAATTTCATAGTCATTGCAAGAAAAATATTGCTTGTAACAACAAAAAGAGCCTGATTAGCATGTAGTGAATATAAAGCCTCATTATTTAAGTAACAACCAAATTGACATTGGTACGAAATGCAAATTAGGATGAATGACTCCGTTGGGTGATGGAACTAAACACATTCAATTTTTTCAATAGTGTGCGTCGACATATTGATTTTAATTTAGTCAGAAATTTTAATCTCATGACGATTGAGTGAAAAAGAGTGTTTGGAACCAAAAGACAAGTCTTCAAAATCAGAAATGTTGTGAGGGATTCTTTATTTGAAATATCAAGGAATTCACAAGAATAACAAACCATAATCAAGATTATGGACCCCATTGTTTGTTAGTATTGAATGAATTGTATAGATATGGACATTTTTTTTCTTGATCAATATAGTTGTTAATAAGGAGACAAAACATAATTTCATAGTCATTGCAAGAAAAATACTGCATGTAACAACAAAAGGAGCCTGATTAGCATGAAATCAATATAAAGCGTCATTATTTAGGTAACAACCAAATTGGCATTGGTACGAAATGCAAATTAGGATGAACAACTGCATTGGGTGATGGAACTAAACACATTTCGATTTTTAATTGTGCGACGACATGTTTCTTTTGATTAATATACTGTGTAATTTATTCATAAATTATAATGTCACAATGATTGTGTGAAAAAGAGTGTTTGGAACCAAAAGACAAGTCTTCCAAACAAGAAATGTTAAGAGGCATTCTTTATTTTAAAAATCAACCAATTCACATCAATAAGAAACCCTAATCAAGATTATGGACCCCATTGTTTGTTAGTATTGAATGAATTGTATAGATATGAACATTTTTTTCTTGATGGATATAGTTGTTAATAAGAAGACTAAAGATAATTTCATAGTCATTGCAAGAAAAATATTGCTTGTAACAACAAAAGGAGCCTGATTAGCATGTAGCGAATATAAAGCCTCATTATTTAGGTACAACCAAATTGACATTGGTACGAAATGCAAATTAGCATGAATGACTCTATTGTGTGATGAAACTAAACACATTTTGATTTGCAATTGTGCGACGACAAGTTAATTTTAATTAATATACTGTGAAATTTAGTCATAAATTTTATTGTCACAATGATTGTGTGGAAAAGAGTGTTTGGAACCTAAAGACAAGTCTTCCAAATCAGAAATGTTGTGAGGCATTCTTTATTTGAAATATCAAGCAATTCACATCAATAAGAAACCCTAATCAAGATTATGGACCCCATTGTTTGTTAGTATTGAATGAATTGTATAAATATGGACATTTTTTTCTTGATCAATATAGTTGTTAATAAGGAGACAACATAATTTCATAGTCATTGCAAGAAAAATACTGCATGTAACAACAAAAGGAGCCTGATTAGCACGTAATGAATATAAAGCGTGATTATTTAGGTAACAACCAAATTGACATTGGTACGAAATGCAAATTAGGATGAACGACTCCATTGGGTGATGGAACTAAACACATTTCGATTTTTAATTGTGCGACGACATGTTTCTCTTGATTAATATACTGTGTAATTTATTCATAAATTTTAATGTCACAATGATTGTGTGAAAAAGAGTGTTTGGAACTAAAAGACAAGTCTTCCCACATGAAATGTTAAGAGGGATTCTTTATTTTAAAAATCAACCAATTCACATCAATAAGAAACCCTAATCAAGATTATGGACCCCATTGTTTGTTAATATTGAATGAATTGTATAGATATGGACATTTTTTTCTTGATGGATATAGTTGTGAATAAGAAGACTAAAGATAATTTCATAGTCATTGCAAGAAAAATACTGCTTGTAACAACAAAAGGAGCCTAATTAGTATGTAGTGAATATAATGCCTCATTATTTAGGTAACAACCAAATTGACATTGGTATGAAATGCAAATTAGCATGAAGGACTCCATTGTGTGATGGAACTAAACACATTTTGATTTGCAATTGTGCGACGACAAGTTTCTTTTAATTAATATACTGTGTAATTTAGTCATAAATTTTAATGTCAAAATGATTGTGTGGAAAAGAGTGTTTGGAACCAAAAAGACAAGTCTTCCAAATCAGAAATGTTGTGAGGGATTCTTTATTTGAAATATCAAGCAATTCACATCAATAAGAAACCCTAATCAAGATTATGGACCCCATTGTTTGTTAGTATTGAATGAATTGTATAGATATGGACATTTTTTTCTTGATCAATATAGTTGTTAATAAGGAGACAACATAATTTCATAGTCATTGCAAGAAAAATACTGCATGTAACAACAAAAGGAGCCTGATTAGCACGTAATGAATATAAAGCGTGATTATTTAGGTAACAACCAAATTGACATTGGTACGAAATGCAAATTAGGATGAACGACTCCATTGGGTGATGGAACTAAACACATTTCGATTTTCAATTGTGCGACGACATGTTTCTTTTGATTAATATACTGTGTAATTTAGTCATAAATTTTAATGTCACAATGATTGTGTGGAAAAGAGAGTTTGGAACCAAAAGACAAGTCTTCCAACAAGAAATGTTAAGAGGCATTCTTTATTTTAAAAATCAACCAATTCACATCAATAAGAAACCCCAATCAAGATTATGGACCCCATTGTTTGTTAGTATTGAATGAATTGTATAGATATGGACATTTTTTTCTTGATGGATATAGTTGTTAATAGGAAGACTAAATATAATTTCATAGTCGTTGCAAGAAAAATATTGCTTGTAACAACAAAAGGAGCCTGATTAGCATGTAATGAATATAAAGCCTCATTATTTAGGTAACAACCAAATTGACATTGGTACGAAATGCAAATTAGGATGAATGACTCCATTGGGTGATGGAACTAAACACATTCAAATTTTCAATAGTGCATCGACATATTGATTTTAATTAATATATGTAATAATTTAGTCAGAAATTTTAATCTCATGACGATTGAGTGAAAAAGAGTGTTTGGAACCAAAAGACAAGTCTTCCAAATCAGAAATGTTAGGGATTCTTTATTTGAAATATCAAGGAATTACATGAATAACAAACCATAATCAAGATTATGGACCCCATTGTTTGTTAGTATTGAATGAATTGTATAGATATGGACATTTTTTTTCTTGATCAATATAGTTGTTAATAAGGAGACAAAACATAATTTCATAGTCATTGCAAGAAAAATACTGCATGTAACAACAAAAGGAGCCTGATTAGCATGTAATGAATATAAAGCATCATTATTTAGGTAACAACCAAATTCGCATTGGTACGAAATGCAAATTAGGATGAACAACTGCATTGGGTGATGGAACTAAACACATTTCGATTTTCAATTGTGCGACGACATGTTTCTTTTGATTAATATACTGTGTAATTTATTCATAAATTTAATGTCACATTGATTGTGTGAAAAAGAGTGTTTGGAACCAAAAGACAAGTCTTCCAACAAGAAATGTTAAGAGGGATTCTTTATTTTAAAAATCAACCAATTCTCATCAATAAGAAACCCTAATCAAGATTATGGACCCCATTGTTTGTTAGTATTGAATGAATTGTATAGATATGGACATTTTTTTCTTGATGGATATAGTTGTTAATAAGAAGACTAAAGATAATTTCATTGTCATTGCAAGAAAAATGCTGCATGTAACAACAAAAGGAGCCTGATTAGCATGTAATGAATATAAAGCCTCATTCTTTAGGTAAAAACCAAATTGACATTGGTACAAAATGCAAATTAGGATGAACGACTCCATTAGGAGATGGAACTAAACAGATTTCGATTTTCAATTGTGCGACGACATGTTTATTTTGATTAATATACTGTGTAATTTAGTGATAAAATTTAATGTCACAATGATTGTGTGAAAAAGAGTGTTTGGAACCAAAAGACAAGTCTTCCAAACACGAAATGTTAAGAGGCATTCTTTACTTTAAAAATCAACCAATTCACATCAATAAGAAACCCTAATCAAGATTATGGACCCCATTGTTTGTTAGTATTGAATGAATTGTATAGATATGGACATTTTTTTCTTGATGAATATAGTTGTTAAGAAGGAGAGAAAAGATAATTTCATAGTCATTGCAAGAAAAATACTGCTTGTAACAACAAAAGGAGCCTGATTAGCATGTAGTGAATATAAAGCCTCATTATTTAGGTAACAACCAAATTGACATTGGTACAAAATGCAAATTAGGATGAATGACTCCATTGGGTGATGGAACTAAACACATTCAAATTTTCCATAGTGCGTCGACATATATTTATTTTAATTAATATATGTTATAATTTAGTCAGAAATTTTAATCTCATGACGATTGAGTGAGAAAGAGTGTTTGGAACCAAAAGACAAGTCTTCCAAATCAGAAATGTTGTGAGGGATTCTTTATTTGAAATATCAAGGAATTCACATGAATAAGAAACCCTAATCAAGATTATGGACCCCATTGTTTGTTAGTATTGAATGAATTGTATAAATATGGACATTTTTTTTCTTGATCAATATAGTTGTTAATAAGGAGACAAAACATAATTTCTTAGTCATTGCAAGAAAAATGCTGCATCTAACAACAAAAGGAGCCTGATTAGCATGTAATGAATATAAAGCGTCATTATTTAGGTAAGATCCAAATTGGCATTGGTACGAAATGCAAATTAGGATGAACGACTCCTTTGGGTGATGGAACTAAACAGATTTCGATTTTCAATTGTGCGATGACATGTTTCTTTTGATTAATATACTGTGTAATTTAGTCATAAATTTTAATGTCACAATGATTGTGTGAAAAAGAGTGGTTGGAACCAAAAGACAAGTCTTTCCAAACAAGAAATGTTAAGAGGCATTCTTTATTTTAAAAATCAACCACCAATTCACATCAATAAGAAACCCTAATCAAGATTATGGACCCCATTGTTTGTTAGTATTGAATGAATTGTATAGATATGGACATTTTTTTCTTGATCAATATAGTTGTTAATAAGGAGACAACATAATTTCATAGTCATTGCAAGAAAAATACTGCATGTAACAACAAAAGGAGCCTGATTAGCACGTAATGAATATAAAGCGTCATTATTTAGGTAACAACCAAATTGACATTGGTACGAAATGCAAATTAGGATGAACGACTCCATTGGGTGATGGAACTAAACACATTTCGATTTTTAATTGTGCGACGACATGTTTCTTTTGATTAATATACTGTGTAATTTAGTGATAAAATTTAATGTCACAATGATTGTGTGAAAAAGAGTGTTTGGAACCAAAAGACAAGTCTTCCAAACACGAAATGTTAAGAGGCATTCTTTACTTTAAAAATCAACCAATTCACATCAATAAGAAACCCTAATCAAGATTATGGACCCCATTGTTTGTTAGTATTGAATGAATTGTATAGATATGGACATTTTTTTCTTGATGAATATAGTTGTTAAGAAGGAGAGAAAAGATAATTTCATAGTCATTGCAAGAAAAATACTGCTTGTAACAACAAAAGGAGCCTGATTAGCATGTAGTGAATATAAAGCCTCATTATTTAGGTAACAACCAAATTGACATTGGTACAAAATGCAAATTAGGATGAATGACTCCATTGGGTGATGGAACTAAACACATTCAAATTTTCCATAGTGCGTCGACATATTTATTTTAATTAATATATGTTATAATTTAGTCAGAAATTTTAATCTCATGACGATTGAGTGAGAAAGAGTGTTTGGAACCAAAAGACAAGTCTTCCAAATCAGAAATGTTGTGAGGGATTCTTTATTTGAAATATCAAGGAATTCACATGAATAAGAAACCCTAATCAAGATTATGGACCCCATTGTTTGTTAGTATTGAATGAATTGTATAAATATGGACATTTTTTTTCTTGATCAATATAGTTGTTAATAAGGAGACAAAACATAATTTCTTAGTCATTGCAAGAAAAATGCTGCATCTAACAACAAAAGGAGCCTGATTAGCATGTAATGAATATAAAGCGTCATTATTTAGGTAAGATCCAAATTGGCATTGGTACGAAATGCAAATTAGGATGAACGACTCCTTTGGGTGATGGAACTAAACAGATTTCGATTTTCAATTGTGCGATGACATGTTTCTTTTGATTAATATACTGTGTAATTTAGTCATAAATTTTAATGTCACAATGATTGTGTGAAAAAGAGTGGTTGGAACCAAAAGACAAGTCTTCCAAACAAGAAATGTTAAGAGGCATTCTTTATTTTAAAAATCAACCAATTCACATCAATAAGAAACCCTAATCAAGATTATGGACCCCATTGTTTGTTAGTATTGAATGAATTGTATAGATATGGACATTTTTTTCTTGATCAATATAGTTGTTAATAAGGAGACAACATAATTTCATAGTCATTGCAAGAAAAATACTGCATGTAACAACAAAAGGAGCCTGATTAGCACGTAATGAATATAAAGCGTCATTATTTAGGTAACAACCAAATTGACATTGGTACGAAATGCAAATTAGGATGAACGACTCCATTGGGTGATGGAACTAAACACATTTCGATTTTTAATTGTGCGACGACATGTTTCTTTTGATTAATATACTGTGTAATTTAGTGATAAAATTTAATGTCACAATGATTGTGTGAAAAAGAGTGTTTGGAACCAAAAGACAAGTCTTCCAAACACGAAATGTTAAGAGGCATTCTTTATTTTAAAAATCAACCAATTCACATCAATAAGAAACCCTAATCAAGATTATGGACCCCATTGTTTGTTAGTATTGAATGAATTGTATAGATATGGACATTTTTTTCTTGATGAATATAGTTGTTAAGAAGGAGAGAAAAGATAATTTCATAGTCATTGCAAGAAAAATACTGCTTGTAACAACAAAAGGAGCCTGATTAGCATGTAGTGAATATAAAGCCTCATTATTTAGGTAACAACCAAATTGACATTGGTACAAAATGCAAATTAGGATGAATGACTCCATTGGGTGATGGAACTAAACACATTCAAATTTTCCATAGTGCGTCGACATATTTATTTTAATTAATATATGTTATAATTTAGTCAGAAATTTTAATCTCATGACGATTGAGTGAAAAAGAGTGTTTGGAACCAAAAGACAAGTCTTCCAAATCAGAAATGTTGTGAGGGATTCTTTATTTGAAATATCAAGGAATTCACATGAATAAGAAACCCTAATCAAGATTATGGACCCCATTGTTTGTTAGTATTGAATGAATTGTATAAATATGGACATTTTTTTTCTTGATCAATATAGTTGTTAATAAGGAGACAAAACATAATTTCTTAGTCATTGCAAGAAAAATGCTGCATCTAACAACAAAAGGAGCCTGATTAGCATGTAATGAATATAAAGCGTCATTATTTAGGTAAGATCCAAATTGGCATTGGTACGAAATGCAAATTAGGATGAACGACTCCTTTGGGTGATGGAACTAAACAGATTTCGATTTTCAATTGTGCGATGACATGTTTCTTTTGATTAATATACTGTGTAATTTAGTCATAAATTTTAATGTCACAATGATTGTGTGAAAAAGAGTGGTTGGAACCAAAAGACAAGTCTTCCAAACAAGAAATGTTAAGAGGCATTCTTTATTTTAAAAATCAACCAATTCACATCAATAAGAAACCCTAATCAAGATTATGGACCCCATTGTTTGTTAGTATTGAATGAATTGTATAGATATGGACATTTTTTTCTTGATCAATATAGTTGTTAATAAGGAGACAACATAATTTCATAGTCATTGCAAGAAAAATACTGCATGTAACAACAAAAGGAGCCTGATTAGCACGTAATGAATATAAAGCGTCATTATTTAGGTAACAACCAAATTGACATTGGTACGAAATGCAAATTAGGATGAACGACTCCATTGGGTGATGGAACTAAACACATTTCGATTTTTAATTGTGCGACGACATGTTTCTTTTGATTAATATACTGTGTAATTTAGTCATAAATTTTAATGTCACAATGATTGTGTGAAAAAGAGTGTTTGGAACCAAAAGACAAGTCTTCCAAACAGAAATGTTAAGAGGCATTCTTTATTTTAAAAATCAACCAATTCACATCAATAAGAAACCCTAATCAAGATTATGGACCCCATTGTTTGTTAGTATTGAATGAATTGTATAGATATGGACATTTTTTTCTTGATGGATATAGTTGTTAATAAGAAGACTAAAAGATAATTTCATAGTCATTGCAAGAAAAAATACTGCTTGTAACAACAAAAGGAGCCTGATTAGTATGTAGTGAATATAAAAGCCTCATTATTTAGGTAACAACCAAATTGACATTGGTACGAAATGCAAATTAGGATGAATGACTCCATTGTGTGATGGAAACTAAACACACATTCAAATTTTCAATAGTGTGCATCGACATATTTTCTTTTAATTAATATATGTAATAATTTAGTCATAAAATTTTAATGTCACAACGATTGTGTGAAAAAAGAGTGTTTGGAACCAAAAGACAAGTCTTCCAAATCAGAAATGTTGTGAGGGATTCTTTATTTGAAATATCAAGCAATTCACATGAATAAGAAACCATAATCAAGATTATGGACCCCATTGTTTGTTAGTATTTGAATGAATTGTATAGATATGGACATTTTTTTTCTTGATCAATATAGTTGTTTAATAAGGAGACAAAACATAATTTCATAGTCATTTGCAAGAAAAATGCTGCATGTAACAACAAAAGGAGCCTGATTAGCATGTAATGAATATAAAGCGTCATTATTTAGGTGACAACCAAATTGGCATTGGTACGAAATGCAAATTAGGATGAACGATTCCATTGGGTGATGGAACTAAACACATTTCGATTTTCAATTGTGCGACGACATGTTTCTTTTGATTAATATACTGTGTAATTTAGTCATAAATTTTAATGTCACAATGATTGTGTGAAAAAAGAGTGTTTGGAACCAAAAGACAAGTCTTCCAACAAGAAATGTTAAGAGGGATTCTTTATTTTTAAAAATCAACCAATTCACATCAATAAGAAACCCTAATCAAGATTATGGACCCCATTGTTTGTTAGTATTGAATGAATTGTATAGATATGGACATTTTTTTCTTGATCAATATAGTTGTTAATAAGGAGACAAAACATAATTTCATAGTCATTGCAAGAAAAATACTGCTGTGTAACAACAAAAGGAGCCTGATTAGCATGTAGTGAATATAAAGCGTCATTATTTAGGTAACAACCAAATTGACATTGGTACGAAATGCAAATTAGGCATGAACGACTCCATTGTGTGATGGAACTAAACACATTTCGATTTTGCAATTGTGCGACGACATGTTTCTTTTGATTAATATACTGTGTAATTTAGTCATAAATTTTAATGTCACAATGATTGTGTGGAAAAAGAGTGTGTTGGAAACCAAAAGACAAGTCTTCCAAACAAGAAAATGTTGTGAGGGATTCTTTATTTTAAAAATCAACCAATTCACATCAATAAGAAACCCTAATCAAGATTATGGACCCCATTGTTTGTTAGTATTGAATGAATTGTATAGATATGGACATTTTTTTTTCTTGATCAATATAGTTGTTAATAAGGAAGACTAAATATAATTTCATAGTCATTGCAAGAAAAATACTGCTTGTAACAACAAAAGGAGCCTGATTAGCATGTAATGAATATAAAGCGTCATTATTTAGGTAACAACCAAATTGACATTGGTACGAAATGCAAATTAGGATGAACAACTCCATTGGGTGATGGAACTAAACACATTTTCGATTTTCAATTGTGCAACGACATGTTTTCTTTTAATTAATATACCGTGTAATAATTTAGTCATAAATTTTAATGTCACAATGATTGTGTGAAAAAGAGTGTTTGGAACCAAAAAGACAAGTCTTCCAACAAGAAATGTTGTAAGAGGGATTCTTTATTTGAAATATCAAGCAATTCACATCAATAAGAAACCATAATCAAGATTATGGACCCCATTGTTTGTTAGTATTGAATGAATTGTATAGATATGGACATTTTTTTTTCTTGATCAATATAGTTGTTAATAAGGAGACAAAACATAATTTCATAGTCATTGCAAGAAAAATACTGCATGTAACAACAAAAGGAGCCTGATTAGCACGTAAAGAATATAAAGCGTCATTATTTAGGTAACAACCAAATTGACATTGGTACGAAATGCAAATTAGGATGAACGACTCCATTGTGTGATGGAACTAAACACATTTCGTTTTTCAATTGTGCGAGGACATGTTTCTTTTGATTAATATACTGTGTAATTTAGTCATAAATTTTAATGTCACAATGATTGTGTGAAAAAGAGTGTTTGGAACCAAAAGACAAGTCTTCCAACAAGAAATGTTAAGAGGCATTCTTTATTTTAAAAATCAACCAATTCACATCAATAAGAAACCCTAATCAAGATTATGGACCCCATTGTTTGTTAGTATTGAATGAATTGTATAGATATGGACATTTTTTTCTTGATGGATATAGTTGTTAATAAGAAGACTAAATCATAATTTCATAGTCATTGCAAGAAAAAATACTGCTTGTAACAACAAAAGGAGCCTGATTAGCATGTAATGAATATAAAGCCTCATTATTTTTAGGTAACAACCAAATTGACATTGGTACGAAATGCAAATTAGGATGAATGACTCCATTGGGTGATGGAACTAAACACATTCAAATTTTCAATTGTTGTGCATCGACATATGTTTGATTTTAATTAATATATGTAATAATTTAGTCAGAAATTTTAATCTCATGACGATTTGTGTGAAAAAGAGTGTTTGGAACCAAAAGACAAGTCTTCCAAATCAGAAATGTTAAGAGGGATTCTTTATTTGAAATATCAAGGAATTCACATGAATAAGAAAACCCTAATCAAGATTATGGACCCCATTGTTTGTTAGTATTGAATGAATTGTATAGATATGGACATTTTTTTTTCTTGATCAATATAGTTGTTAATAAGGAGACAAAACATAATTTCATAGTCATTGCAAGAAAAATACTGCATGTAACAACAAAAGGAGCCTGATTAGCATGTAATGAATATAAAAGCATCATTATTTAGGTAACAACCAAATTGCATTGGTACGAAATGCAAATTAGGATGAACAACTCCATTGGGTGATGGAACTAAACACATTTCGATTTTTCAATTGTGCGACGACATGTTTCTTTTGATTAATATACTGTGTAATTTAGTCATAAATTTTTAATGTCACAATGATTGTGTGTGAAAAAGAGTGTTTGGAACCAAAAGACAAGTCTTCCAACAAGAAATGTTAAGAGGGATTCTTTATTTTTTAAAAATCAACCAAATTCACATGAATAAGAAACCCTAATCAAGATTATGGACCCCATTGTTTGTTAGTATTGAATGAATTGTATAGATATGGACATTTTTTTCTTGATGGATATAGTTGTTAATAAGAAGACTAAAGATAATTTCATTGTCATTGCAAGAAAAATGCTGCATGTAACAACAAAAGGAGCCTGATTAGCATGTAATGAATATAAAGCATCATTATTTAGGTAACAACCAAATTGGCATTGGTACGAAATGCAAATTAGGATGAACAACTGCATTGGGTGATGGAACTAAACACATTTTGATTTTCAATTGTGCGACGACATGTTTCTTTTGATTAATATACTGTGTAATTTATTCATAAATTTAATGTCACATTGATTGTGTGAAAAAGAGTGTTTGGAACCAAAAGACAAGTCTTCCAACAAGAAATGTTAAGAGGGATTCTTTATTTTAAAAATCAACCAATTCTCATCAATAAGAAACCCTAATCAAGATTATGGACCCCATTGTTTGTTAGTATTGAATGAATTGTATAGATATGGACATTTTTTTCTTGATGGATATAGTTGTTAATAAGAAGACTAAAGATAATTTCATAGTCATTGCAAGAAAAATGCTGCATGTAACAACAAAAGGAGCCTGATTAGCATGTAATGAATATAAAGCCTCATTCTTTAGGTAACAACCAAATTGACATTGGTACAAAATGCAAATTACGATGAATGACTCCATTGGGTGATGGAACTAAACACATTCAAATTTTCCATAGTGCATCGACATATTTATTTTAATTAATATATGTTATAATTTAGTCAGAAATTTTAATCTCATGACGATTGAGTGAGAAAGAGTGTTTGGAACAAAAAGACAAGTCTTCCAAATCAGAAATGTTGTGAGGGATTCTTTATTTGAAATATCAAGGAATTCACATGAATAAGAAACCCTAATCAAGATTATGGACCCCATTGTTTGTTAGTATTGAATGAATTGTATAAATATGGACATTTTTTTTCTTGATCAATATAGTTGTTAATAAGGAGACAAAACATAATTTCTTAGTCATTGCAAGAAAAATGCTGCATCTAACAACAAAAGGAGCCTGATTAGCATGTAATGAATATAAAGCGTCATTATTTAGGTAAGATCCAAATTGGCATTGGTACGAAATGCAAATTAGGATGAACGACTCCTTTGGGTGATGGAACTAAACAGATTTCGATTTTCAATTGTGCGATGACATGTTTCTTTTAATTAATATACTGTGTAATTTAGTCATAAATTTTAATGTCACAATGATTGTGTGAAAAAGTGTGTTTGGAACCAAAAGACAAGTCTTCCAAACAAGAAATGTTAAGAGGCATTCTTTATTTTAAAAATCAACCAATTCACATCAATAAGAAACCCTAATCAAGATTATGGACCCCATTGTTTGTTAGTATTGAATGAATTGTATAGATATGGACATTTTTTTCTTGATCAATATAGTTGTTAATAAGGAGACAACATAATTTCATAGTCATTGCAAGAAAAATACTGCATGTAACAACAAAAGGAGCCTGATTAGCACGTAATGAATATAAAGCGTCATTATTTAGGTAACAACCAAATTGACATTGGTACGAAATGCAAATTAGGATGAACGACTCCATTGGGTGATGGAACTAAACACATTTCGATTTTTAATTGTGCGACGACATGTTTCTTTTGATTTAATATACTGTGTAATTTAGTGATAAAATTTAATGTCACAATGATTGTGTGTGAAAAAGAGTGTTTGGAACCAAAAGACAAGTCTTCCAAACACGAAATGTTAAGAGGCATTCTTTATTTTTAAAAATCAACCAATTCACATCAATAAGAAACCCTAATCAAGATTATGGACCCCATTGTTTGTTAGTATTGAATGAATTGTATAGATATGGACATTTTTTTCTTGATGAATATAGTTGTTAAGAAGGAGAGAAAAGATAATTTCATAGTCATTGCAAGAAAAATACTGCTTGTAACAACAAAAGGAGCCTGATTAGCATGTAGTGAATATAAAGCCTCATTATTTAGGTAACAACCAAATTGACATTGGTACAAAATGCAAATTAGGATGAATGACTCCATTGGGTGATGGAACTAAACACATTCAAATTTTCCATAGTGCGTCGACATATTTATTTTAATTAATATATGTTATAATTTAGTCAGAAATTTTAATCTCATGACGATTGAGTGAAAAAGAGTGTTTGGAACCAAAAGACAAGTCTTCCAAATCAGAAATGTTGTGAGGGATTCTTTATTTGAAATATCAAGAAATTCACATGAATAAGAAACCCTAATCAAGATTATGGACCCCATTGTTTGTTAGTATTGAATGAATTGTATAAATATGGACATTTTTTTTCTTGATCAATATAGTTGTTAATAAGGAGACAAAACATAATTTCTTAGTCATTGCAAGAAAAATGCTGCATCTAACAACAAAAGGAGCCTGATTAGCATGTAATGAATATAAAGCGTCATTATTTAGGTAAGATCCAAATTGGCATTGGTACGAAATGCAAATTAGGATGAACGACTCCTTTGGGTGATGGAACTAAACAGATTTCGATTTTCAATTGTGCGATGACATGTTTCTTTTGATTAATATACTGTGTAATTTAGTCATAAATTTTAATGTCACAATGATTGTGTGAAAAAAAGAGTGGTTGGAACCAAAAGACAAGTCTTCCAAACAAGAAATGTTAAGAGGCATTCTTTATTTTAAAAATCAACCAATTCACATCAATAAGAAACCCTAATCAAGATTATGGACCCCATTGTTTGTTAGTATTGAATGAATTGTATAGATATGGACATTTTTTCTTGATCAATATAGTTGTTAATAAGGAGACAACATAATTTCATAGTCATTGCAAGAAAAATACTGCATGTAACAACAAAAGGAGCCTGATTAGCACGTAATGAATATAAAGCGTCATTATTTAGGTAACAACCAAATTGACATTGGTACGAAATGCAAATTAGGATGAACGACTCCATTGGGTGATGGAACTAAACACATTTCGATTTTTAATTGTGCGACGACATGTTTCTTTTGATTAATATACTGTGTAATTTAGTCATAAATTTAAATGTCACAATGATTGTGTGAAAAAGAGTGTTTGGAACCAAAAGACAAGTCTTCCAAACACGAAATGTTAAGAGGCATTCTTTATTTTAAAAATCAACCAATTCACATCAATAAGAAACCCTAATCAAGATTATGGACCCCATTGTTTGTTAGTTTTGAATGAATTGTATAGATATGGACATTTTTTTCTTGATGGATATAGTTGTTAATAAGAAGACTAAAGATAATTTCATAGTCATTGCAAGAAAAATACTGCTTGTAACAACAAAAGGAGCCTAATTAGTATGTAGTGAATATAAAGCCTCATTATTTAGGTAACAACCAAATTGACATTGGTACGAAATGCAAATTAGCATGAAGGACTCCATTGTGTGATGGAACTAAACACATTTTGATTTGCAATTGTGCGACGTCAAGTTTCTTTTAATTAATATACTATGTAATTTAGTCATAAATTTTAATGTCACAATGATTGTGTGGAAAAAGAGTGTTTGGAACCAAAAGACAAGTCTTCCAAATCAGAAATGTTGTGAGGGATTCTTTATTTGAAATATCAAGCAATTCACATGAATAAGAATCCATAATCAAGATTATGGACCCCATTGTTTGTTAGTATTGAATGAATTGTATAGATATGGACATTTTTTTCTTGATCAATATAGTTGTTAATAAGGAGACAAAACATAATTTCATAGTCATTGCAAGAAAAATGCTGCATGTAACAACAAAAGGAGCCTGATTAGCATGTAATGAATATAAAGCGTCATTATTTAGGTAAGAACCAAATTGGCATTGGTACGAAATGCAAATTAGGATGAACAACTGCATTGGGTGATGGAACTAAACACATTTCGATTTTCAATTGTGCAACGACATGTTTCTTTTGATTAATATACCGTGTAATTTAGTCATAAATTTTAATGTCACAATGATTGTGTGAAAAAGAGTGTTTGGAACTAAAAGACAAGCCTTCCAACAAGAAATGTTAAGAGGGATTCTTTATTTGAAATATCAAGCAATTCACATCAATAAGAAACCCCAATCAAGATTATGGACCCCATTGTTTGTTAGTATTGAATGAATTGTATAGATATGGACATTTTTTTCTTGATCAATACAGTTGTTAATAAGGAGACAAAACATAATTTCATAGTCATTGCAAGAAAAATACTGCATGTAACAACAAAAGGAGCCTGATTAGCACGTAAAGAATATAAAGCGTCATTATTTAGGTAACAACCAAATTGACATTGGTACGAAATGCAAATTAGGATGAACGACTCCATTGTGTGATGGAACTAAACACATTTCGTTTTTCAATTGTGCGAGGACATGTTTCTTTTGATTAATATACTGTGTATTTTAGTCATAAATTTTAATGTCACAATGATTGTGTGGAAAAGAGTGTTTGGAACCAAAAGGCAAGTCTTCCAAACAAGAAATGTTAAGAGGCATTCTTTATTTTAAAAATCAACCAATTCACATCAATAAGAAACCCTAATCAAGATTATGGACCCCATTGTTTGTTAGTATTGAATGAATTGTATAGATATGGACATTTTTTTCTTGATGGATATAGTTGTTAATAGGAAGACTAAATATAATTTCATAGTCGTTGCAAGAAAAATATTGCTTGTAACAACAAAAGGAGCCTGATTAGCATGTAATGAATATAAAGCCTCATTATTTAGGTAACAACCAAATTGACATTGGTACGAAATGCAAATTAGGATGAATGACTCCATTGGGTGATGGAACTAAACACATTCAAATTTTCAATAGTGCATCGACATATTGATTTTAATTAATATATGTAATAATTTAGTCAGAAATTTTAATCTCATGACGATTGAGTGAAAAAGAGTGTTTGGAACCAAAAGACAAGTCTTCCAAATCAGAAATGTTGTTAGGGATTCTTTATTTGAAATATCAAGGAATTCACATGAATAACAAACCATAATCAAGATTATGGACCCCATTGTTTGTTAGTATTGAATGAATTGTATAGATATGGACATTTTTTTTCTTGATCAATATAGTTGTTAATAAGGAGACAAAACATAATTTCATAGTCATTGCAAGAAAAATACTGCATGTAACAACAAAAGGAGCCTGATTAGCATGTAATGAATATAAAGCGTCATTATTTAGGTAACAACCAAATTGGCATTGGTACGAAATGCAAATTAGGATGAACAACTGCATTGGGTGATGGAACTAAACACATTTCGATTTTCAATTGTGCGACGACATGTTTCTTTTGATTAATATACTGTGTAATTTAGTCATAAATTTTAATGTCACAATGATTGTGTGAAAAAGAGTGTTTGGAACCAAAAGACAAGTCTTCCAACAAGAAATGTTAAGAGGGATTCTTTATTTTGAAAAAATCAAAAGCAATTCTCATCAATAAGAAACCCTAATCAAGATTATGGACCCCATTTTGTTGTTAGTATTGAATGAATTGTATAGATATGGACATTTTTTTCTTGATGGATATAGTTGTTAATAAGAAGACTAAAGATAATTTCATAGTCATTGCAAGAAAAATGCTGCATGTAACAACAAAAGGAGCCTGATTAGCATGTAATGAATATAAAGCCTCATTCTTTAGGTAAAAACCAAATTGACATTGGTACAAAATGCAAATTAGGATGAACGACTCCATTTGGAGATGGAACTAAACAGATTTCGATTTTCAATTGTGCGACGACATGTTTATTTTGATTAATATACTGTGTAATTTAGTGATAAAATTTAATGTCACAATGATTGTGTGAAAAAGAGTGTTTGGAACCAAAAGACAAGTCTTCCAAACACGAAATGTTAAGAGGCATTCTTTACTTTAAAAATCAACCAATTCACATCAATAAGAAACCCTAATCAAGATTATGGACCCCATTGTTTGTTAGTATTGAATGAATTGTATAGATATGGACATTTTTTTCTTGATGAATATAGTTGTTAAGACGGAGAGAAAAGATAATTTCATAGTCATTGCAAGAAAAATACTGCATGTAACAACAAAAGGAGCCTGATTAGCATGTAGTGAATATAAAGCCTCATTATTTAGGTAACAACCAAATTGACATTGGTACAAAATGCAAATTAGGATGAATGACTCCATTGGGTGATGGAACTAAACACATTCAAATTTTCCATAGTGCGTCGACATATTTATTTTAATTAATATATGTTATAAATTTAGTCAGTAAAATTTTAATCTCATGACGATTGAGTGAAAAAGAGTGTTTGGAACCAAAAGACAAGTCTTCCAAATCAGAAATGTTGTGAGGGATTCTTTATTTGAAATATCAAGGAATTCACATGAATAAGAAACCCTAATCAAGATTATGGACCCCATTGTTTGTTAGTATTGAATGAATTGTATAAATATGGACATTTTTTTTCTTGATCAATATAGTTGTTAATAAGGAGACAAAACATAATTTCTTAGTCATTGCAAGAAAAATGCTGCATGTAACAACAAAAGGAGCCTGATTAGCATGTAATGAATATAAAGCGTCATTATTTAGGTAAGATCCAAATTGGCATTGGTACAAAATGCAAATTAGGATGAACGACTCCTTTGGGTGATGGAACTAAACAGATTTTGATTTTCAATTGTGCGATGACATGTTTCTTTTGATTAATATACTGTGTAATTTAGTCATCAATTTTAATGTCACAATGATTGTGTGAAAAAGAGTGGTTGGAACCAAAAGACAAGTCTTCCAAACAAGAAATGTTAAGAGGCATTCTTTATTTTAAAAATCAACCAATTCACATCAATAAGAAAACCCTAATCAAGATTATGGACCCCATTGTTTTTGTTAGTATTGAATGAATTGTATAGATATGGACATTTTTTTTTCTTGATCAATATAGTTGTTAATAAGGAGACAACATAATTTCATAGTCATTGCAAGAAAAATACTGCATGTAACAACAAAAGGAGCCTGATTAGCACGTAATGAATATAAAGCGTCATTATTTAGGTAACAACCAAATTGACATTGGTACGAAATGCAAATTAGGATGAACGACTCCATTGGGTGATGGAACTAAAACACATTTCGATTTTTTTAATTGTGCGACGACATGTTTCTTTTTGATTAATATACTGTGTGTGTAATTTAGTCATAAATTTAAATGTCACAATGATTGTGTGAAAAAGAGTGTTTGGAACCAAAAGACAAGTCTTCCAACAAGAAATGTTAAGAGGGATTCTTTATTTTAAAAATCAACCAATTCACATCAATAAGAAACCCTAATCAAGATTATGGACCCCATTGTTTGTTAGTATTGAATGAATTGTATAGATATGGACATTTTTTTCTTGATGGATATAGTTGTTAATAAGAAGACTAAATATAATTTCATAGTCATTGCAAGAAAAATACTGCTGCTTGTAACAACAAAAGGAGCCTAATTAGTATGTAGTGAATATAAAGCCTCATTATTTAGGTAACAACCAAATTGACATTGGTACGAAATGCAAATTAGCATGAAGGACTCCATTGTGTGATGGAACTAAACACATTTTGATTTGCAATTGTGCGACGTCAAGTTTCTTTTAATTAATATACTATGTAATGTAGTCATAAATTTTAATGTCACAATGATTGTGTGGAAAAAGAGTGTTTGGAACCAAAAGACAAGTCTTCCAAATCAGAAATGTTGTGAGGGATTCTTTATTTGAAATATCAAGCAATTCACATGAATAAGAATCCATAATCAAGATTATGGACCCCATTGTTTGTTAGTATTGAATGAATTGTATAGATATGGACATTTTTTTCTTGATCAATATAGTTGTTAATAAGGAGACAAAACATAATTTCATAGTCATTGCAAGAAAAATGCTGCATGTAACAACAAAAGGAGCCTGATTAGCATGTAATGAATATAAAGCGTCATTATTTAGGTGACAACCAAATTGGCATTGGTACGAAATGCAAATTAGGATGAACAACTGCATTGGGTGATGGAACTAAACACATTTTGATTTTCAATTGTGCAACGACATGTTTCTTTTGATTAATATACCGTGTAATTTAGTCATAAATTTTAATGTCACAATGATTGTGTGAAAAAGAGTGTTTGGAACTAAAAGACAAGCCTTCCAACAAGAAATGTTAAGAGGGATTCTTTATTTGAAATATCAAGCAATTCACATCAATAAGAAACCCCAATCAAGATTATGGACCCCATTGTTTGTTAGTATTGAATGAATTGTATAGATATGGACATTTTTTTCTTGATCAATACAGTTGTTAATAAGGAGACAAAACATAATTTCATAGTCATTGCAAGAAAAATACTGCATGTAACAACAAAAGGAGCCTGATTAGCACGTAAAGAATATAAAGCGTCATTATTTAGGTAACAACCAAATTGACATTGGTACGAAATGCAAATTAGGATGAACGACTCCATTGTGTGATGGAACTAAACACATTTCGTTTTTCAATTGTGCGAGGACATGTTTCTTTTGATTAATATACTGTGTATTTTAGTCATAAATTTTAATGTCACAATGATTGTGTGGAAAAGAGTGTTTGGAACCAAAAGGCAAGTCTTCCAAACAAGAAATGTTAAGAGGCATTCTTTATTTTAAAAATCAACCAATTCACATCAATAAGAAACCCTAATCAAGATTATGGACCCCATTGTTTGTTAGTATTGAATGAATTGTATAGATATGGACATTTTTTTCTTGATGGATATAGTTGTTAATAGGAAGACTAAATATAATTTCATAGTCGTTGCAAGAAAAATATTGCTTGTAACAACAAAAGGAGCCTGATTAGCATGTAATGAATATAAAGCCTCATTATTTAGGTAACAACCAAATTGACATTGGTACGAAATGCAAATTAGGATGAATGACTCCATTGGGTGATGGAACTAAACACATTCAAATTTTCAATAGTGCATCGACATATTGATTTTAATTAATATATGTAATAATTTAGTCAGAAATTTTAATCTCATGACGATTGAGTGAAAAAGAGTGTTTGGAACCAAAAGACAAGTCTTCCAAATCAGAAATGTTGTGAGGGATTCTTTATTTGAAATATCAAGGAATTCACATGAATAACAAACCATAATCAAGATTATGGACCCCATTGTTTGTTAGTATTGAATGAATTGTATAGATATGGACATTTTTTTTCTTGATCAATATAGTTGTTAATAAGGAGACAAAACATAATTTCATAGTCATTGCAAGAAAAATACTGCATGTAACAACAAAAGGAGCCTGATTAGCATGTAATGAATATAAAGCATCATTATTTAGGTAACAACCAAATTGGCATTGGTACGAAATGCAAATTAGGATGAACAACTGCATTGGGTGATGGAACTAAACACATTTCGATTTTCAATTGTGCGACGACATGTTTCTTTTGATTAATATACTGTGTAATTTAGTCATAAATTTTAATGTCACAATGATTGTGTGAAAAAGAGTGTTTGGAACCAAAAGACAAGTCTTCCAACAAGAAATGTTAAGAGGGATTCTTTATTTTAAAAATCAACCAATTCTCATCAATAAGAAACCCTAATCAAGATTATGGACCCCATTGTTTGTTAGTATTGAATGAATTGTATAGATATGGACATTTTTTTCTTGATGGATATAGTTGTTAATAAGAAGACTAAAAAGATAATTTCATAGTCATTGCAAGAAAAATACTGCTTGTAACAACAAAAGGAGCCTAATTAGCATGTAGTGAATATAAAGCCTCATTATTTAGGTAACAACCAAATTGACATTGGTACGAAATGCAAATTAGGATGAATGACTCCATTGGGTGATGGAACTAAACACATTCAAATTTTCAATAGTGCATCGACATATTGATTTTTATTAATATATGTAATAATTTAGTCAGAAATTTTAATCTCATGACGATTGAGTGAAAAAGAGTGTTTGGAACCAAAAGACAAGTCTTCCAAATCAGAAATGTTGTGAGGGATTCTTTATTTGAAATATCAAGGAATTCACATGAATAACAAACCATAATCAAGATTATGGACCCCATTGTTTGTTAGTATTGAAAGAATTGTATAGATATGGACATTTTTTTTCTTGATCAATATAGTTGTTAATAAGGAGACAAAACATAATTTCATAGTCATTGCAAGAAAAATACTGCATGTAACAACAAAAGGAGCCTGATTAGCAGGTAATGAATATAAAGCATCATTATTTAGGTAACAACCAAATTGGCATTGGTACGAAATGCAAATTAGGATGAACAACTGCATTGGGTGATGGAACTAAACACATTTCGATTTTCAATTGTGCGACGACATGTTTCATTTGATTAATATACTGTGTAATTTATTCATAAATTTTAATGTCACAATGATTGTGTGAAAAAGAGTGTTTGGAACCAAAAGACAAGTCTTCCAACAAGAAATGTTAAGAGGGATTCTTTATTTTAAAAATCAACCAATTCACATCAATAAGAAACCCTAATCAAGATTATGGACCCCATTGTTTGTTAGTATTGAATGAATTGTATAGATATGGACATTTTTTCTTGATGGATATAGTTGTTAATAAGAAGACTAAAGATAATTTCATAGTCATTGCAAGAAAAATACTGCTTGTAACAACAAAAGGAGCCTAATTAGCATGTAGTGAATATAAAGCCTCATTATTTAGGTAACAACCAAATTGACATTGGTACGAAATGCAAATTAGCATGAAGGACTCCATTGTGTGATGGAACTAAACACATTTTGATTTGCAATTGTGCGCACCACAAGTTTTCTTTTAATTAATATTACTGTGTAATTTAGTCATAAATTTTAATGTCACAATGATTGTGTGGAAAAGAGTGTTTGGAACCAAAAAGACAAGTCTTCCAAATCAGAAATGTTGTGACGGATTCCTTATTTGAAATATCAAGCAATTCACATCAATAAGAAACCCTAATCAAGATTATGGACCCCATTGTTTGTTAGTATTGAATGAATTGTATAGATATGGACATTTTTTTCTTGATCAATATAGTTGTTAATAAGGAGACAAAACATAATTTCATAGTCATTGCAAGAAAAATACTGCATGTAACAACAAAAGGAGCCTGATTAGCACGTAATGAATATAAAGCGTCATTATTTAGGTAACAACCAAATTGACATTGGTACGGAATGCAAGTTAGGATGAACGACTCCATTGGGTGATGGAACTAAACACATTTCGATTTTCAATTATGCGACGACATGTTTCATTTGATTAATATACTGTGTAATTTAGTCATAAATTTTTAATGTCACAATGATTGTGTGTAAAAAAGAGTGTTTGGAACCAAAAAGACAACAAGTCTTCCAACAAGAAATGTTAAGAGGGATTCTTTATTTTTAAAAATCAACCAATTCACATCAATAAGAGAAACCCTAATCAAGATTATGGACCCCATTGTTTGTTAGTATTGAATGAATTGTATAGATATGAACATTTTTTTCTTGATGGATATAGTTGTTAATAAGAAAGACTAAAGAAAATTTCATAGTCATTGCAAGAAAAATACTGCTTGTAACACAACAAAAGGAGCCTAATTAGCATGTAGTGAATATATAAAGCCTCATTATTTAGGTAACAACCAAATTGACATTGGTACGAAATGCAAATTAGCATGAAGGACTCCATTGTTTGATGGAACTAAACGCATTTTCGATTTGCAATTGTGCGACGACAAGTTTCTTTTAATTAAATATACTGTGTAATTTAGTCATAAAATTTTAATGTCACAATGATTGTGTGTGGAAAAAAGTGTGTTTGAACCCAAAAAGACAAGTCTTCCAAATCAGAAATGTTGCGAGGGATTCTTTATTTGAAATATCAAGCAATTCACATCAATAAGAAAACCCTAATCAAAATTATGGACCCCATTGTTTGTTAGTATTGAATGAATTGTATAGATATGGACATTTTTTTTCTTGATGGATATAGTTGTTAATAAGAAGACTAAAGATAATTTCATAATCATTGCAAGAAAAATACTGCTTGTAACAACAAAAGGAGCCTAATTAGCATGTAGTGAATATAAAGCCTCATTATTTAGGTAACAACCAAATTGACATATTGGTACGAAATGCAAATTAGCATGAAGGACTCCATTGTGTGATGGAACTAAACACATTTTGATTTGCAATTGTGCGACGACAAGTTTCTTTTTAATTAATATACTGTGTAATTTAGTCATAAATTTTAATGTCACAATGATTGTGTGGAAAAGAGTGTTTGCACCCAAAAAGACAAGTCTTCCAAATCAGAAATGTTGTGAGGGATTCTTTATTTGAAATATCAAGCAATTCACATCAATAAGAAACCATAATCAAGATTATGGACCCCATTGTTTGTTAGTATTGAATGAATTGTATAGATATGGACATTTTTTTTCTTGATCAATATAGTTGTTAATAAGGAGACAAAACATAATTTCATAGTCATTGCAAGAAAAATACTGCATGTAACAACAAAAGGAGCCTGATTAGCATATAATGAATATAAAGCGTCATTATTTAGGTAACAACCAAATTGGCATTGGTACGAAATGCAAATTAGGATGAACAACTGCATTGGGTGATGGAACTAAACACATTTCGATTTTCAATTGTGCGACGACATGTTTCTTTTGATTAATATACTGTGTAATTTATTCATAAATTTTTAATGTCACAATGATTGTGTGAAAAAGAGTGTTTTTGGAACCAAAAGACAAGTCTTCCAACAAAGAAATGTTAAGAGGGATTCTTTATTTTAAAAATCAACCAATTCTCATCAATAAGAAACCCTAATCAAGATTATGGACCCCATTGTTTGTTAGTATTGAATGAATTGTATAGATATGGACATTTTTTTCTTGATGGATATAGTTGTTAATAAGAAGACTAAAGATAATTTCATAGTCATTGCAAGAAAAATACTGCTTGTAACAACAAAAGGAGCCTAATTAGCATGTAGTGAATATAAAGCCTCATTATTTAGATAACAACCAAATTGACATTGGTACGAAATGCAAATTAGCAAGAAGGACTCCAATTTGTGATGGAACTAAACACATTTTGATTTGCAATTGTGCGACGACAATTTCTTTTAATTAACATACTGTGTAATTTAGTCATAAATTTTAATGTCACAATGATTGTGTGGAAAAGAGTGTTTGGAACCAAAAAGTCAAGTCGTCCAAATCAGAAATGTTGTGACGGATTCTTTATTTGGAATATGAAGCAATTCACATCAATGAGAAACCCTAATCAAGATAATGGACCCTATTGTTTGTTAGTATTGAATGAATTGTATAGATATGGACATTTTTTTCTTGATCAATATAGTTCTTAATAAGGAGAGAAAACATAATTTCATAGTCATTGCAAGAAAAATACTGCTTGTAACAACAAAAGGAGCCTGATTAGCACGAAATTAATATAAAGCGTCATTATTTGGGTAACAACCAAATTGACATTGGTACGAAATGCAAATTAGGATGAACGACTCCATTGGGTGATGGAACTAAACACATTTCGATTTTCAATTGTGTGACGACATGTTTCATTTGATTAATATACTGTGTAATTTATTCATAAATTTTAATGTCACAATGATTGTGTCTAAAAAAGAGTGTTTGGAACCAAAAGACAAGTCTTCCAACAAGAAATGTTAAGAGGGATTCTTTATTTTAAAAATCAACCAATTCACATCAATAAGAAACCCTAATCAAGATTATGGACCCCATTGTTTGTTAGTATTGAATGAATTGTATAGATATGGTCATTTTTTCTTGATGGATATAGTTGTTAATAAGAAGACTAAAGAAAATTTCATAATCATTGCAAGAAAAATACTGCTTGTAACAACAAAAGGAGCCTAATTAGCATGTAGTGAATATAAAGCCTCATTATTTAGGTAACAACCAAATTGACATTGGTACGAAATGCAAATTAGCATGAAGGACTCCATTGTTTGATGGAACTAAACGCATTTTGATTTGCAATTGTGCGACAACAAGTTTCTTTTAATTAATATACTGTGTAATTTAGTCATAAATTTTAATGTCACAATGATTGTGTGGAAAAGAGTGTTTGCACCCAAAAAGACAAGTCTTCCAAATCAGAAATGTTGCGAGGGATTCTTTATTTGAAATATCAAGCAATTCACATCAATAAGAAAGCATAAACAAAATTATGGACCCCATTGTTTGTTAGTATTGAATGAATTGTATAGATATGGACATTTTTTTCTTGATGGATATAGTTGTTAATAAGAAGACTAAAGATAATTTCATAATCATTGCAAGAAAAATACTGCTTGTAACAACAAAAGGAGCCTAATTAGCATGTAGTGAATATAAAGCCTCATTATTTAGGTAACAACCAAATTGACATTGGTACGAAATGCAAATTAGCATGAAGGACTCCATTGTGTGATGGAACTAAACACATTTTGATTTGCAATTGTGCGTCGACAAGTTTCTTTTAATTAATATACTGTGTAATTTAGTCATAAATTTTAATGTCACAATGATTGTGTGGAAAAGAGTGTTTGCACCCAAAAAGACAAGTCTTTTCCCAAATCAGAAATGTTGTGAGGGATTCTTTTATTATTGAAATATCAAGCAATTCAC